>VYXH01005677.1:185037-225088 GCA_013397275.1 Burhinus bistriatus
AAAAAAAAGTTTTAGATATTTATAGCTACAGCAAAAGAAGGGCTTTGAGTAAAATAGATGTCTTTTTTTTACTCAGAATCAACATTGCATGCAGAGTTATACAAAATATTTCTCTCCTGTGTGCTTAAAATTCAGATCTTTAGACCGCATTTACACATTCAAATGTGACTTCCCTGAAGCAAGTGGTGTTCCCTTTGGCATTAGAAAGACTTTGAGGTTCTCAGCTCCTCTTTAAATAAGATCAGCTACAGATCGAGAGTCACCTGACACGGATACTAGCAGAGTCACAGAGATGGTCTTGATATCAAGACAAGAAAAGTGCATTGGAAGCAGAAGTAAACATGTCACATGGCACAAAAGGGAGAAACCAATAGTTAGTGAAGATTCACAGGTCTTTAGGGAGACTCAGACCATCTCTAAACCCTCAATATGTTCAAAATTTCCTAGAGTTCACAACGAAAAGAACACTATCATATTTTCACTCCTCCATGGACATTAAATGAAAACAATTCAAAACAGTTTTAATAACATTGCAAAATGTTATTATGTTTGTAGGTAGTTATTCAATACATACAGTCCCATATTTAGTATGTCTGCTTTTAGTAGAAGCATTGCCTTATTTATTTATTTATTTTAAAGAGGAAAAGAAGCCTAAAAGATTGCTTTTGAAAAGCAAATCAAATTTATTCTCTAAGCTAAGGAAATGTTATGCCAGCCTGAAAGTGTTGATCTCAAACTATTGTAGCTATGCAACTGAATTAATACGGAAGTTGTGTAGGTAACTGACTCATAAGCAGATGTCTATAGAAAATACCTATAGTGTTATACGAAGAAAATTTTTTAACAGAGAAATGACAAAATACAACATCTAAAGATGTATTGAATGACTGCAAAATGCAATGCTGCTAATGATGAGAATATCAATACATGTTTAGTGTATGAATAAGCAAATAAAATTGAATGTAGATAGAGGAGAATAAGCAATAGAAGAATGTGTGATACAATTTATAAATAATTTACTGAGCAGAATTGTGGTTGATATCCTTGGAACTGGGCATCTGCGTGCAACAGCTGGTTTTGTCAGCAACTGTTGAGAGCCATGCCGCCAAGCTATCGCACTGCCCTGATAGCCGAGCGAGCAGAATGCCTCCAGGGTCAGGTGCAGCTTCTTTGCAGGCAGTGATGAGTGAGTGTGGTACCTGCTGGAGGCATGAGAGGGAACAGGCCACGGGTCAGGCAGGTGTAGCTCATCACTGAGCAGCTGCACCTTCAAGTCTCAGTGGGGGCTTGGCAGGATTGGGGTGGGGACCAGAGTGGAGAGCAAGAAAGGACAACTGTGGAAAGAGTAATCAATGCAATTGATTTGATTAGGGGAAGTGCAAAGAAGGGAGAGTTGTGTCTGTGACTTCTTAATTTTAAAATATTCTTACATATTTAAATCAGGAGATGCTGCAACACTTCTTGTTGAGTTTGCCCAACTCTTCTATAATAATAATACCTTTCTACTTCAGGAATTTTTTACATTACTAGAAATAGTGATTATCTGCTTGCTGTGTTAGCATGATGCAGTGAAACTCTATACCTGCACAAGCTTATACCTGAGCAGTGTTATAACTCTAAAGCTAGACTCTCGTTTATTGTCATACACCAGTAATATTTTATCATATTCATGGTGAGGGAATTGATATCAGGATATAAAAGCTTTATCATCCTATCACTGATTTAAATTAGCATGAAACTGCGATTAAAAGTTCATTATTCTTCCACTGCTTAGTCTTACACTATGACAGAGACCTATATACATAATCAGTACATCAGCGGATAGTGTTCAATGGCAGTTTTCAGAAAAAAAAAACCAGATAAAAATCAAGGTTTCAGTGGCTGTGACTGAACTAACTTCTCATGTGTAGTCCCTTGCTAATGGAGATCTATTAGAGGAACAGCTTGCAGAAATCTATACTATATCTCCACAACCAGTTTTCTACCTTGTGAAATAAAAACAGAACTTTAAATTCATCTACTTGCAGCTCCCCTGAGCCATAACTTCACATTAAAGCTAGAAATAATGTAAGCTTGTTTTTTTTCAACTTAAAATACAAAAAGCACTCACATTACCTCAGAAGGTACGATAGACTCTCCTCCCCTCAATTCTCCCAGATGAAATAACTTTCCAAGGCTTGTTAAAATGTGACAAATTAATACTTCTCTCTAAATTGCATATTTGTACCATTATTCTAATTTATGTTTCTGCAGTATTTTATTTTAGGGAGCTTATAGCACGTTAGATTTGTTGGTCGTATGAACATATCCATACTAACATCAATGCGGTTTCTTTTCTTTGAATGATTTTCAAGGTTCAACTCCATATCTTTGGTAAACAGATCCAGAAAATACTGGAACTTGGAAATCTATGAGTTGACACTATTTTGTACTCTTTGCACTGTTATACAAAATACGACTGGTGAAGATGTTGAACACTACCTCATAGTGAGGTCCCCAGCTGGCTAAAAAAAAGACTTACATTTGAAGAGTTAATCCAATCTTCTGTAGCCTAATCTAGAATAACATTTTCAGCTTTCCTATAAAATATTGCACCACTTCAATGTACCTCAGGTGAAACAACAGAATTTGCCAGTTCTATTTTAAACACACCATCTGCAACAGTTCTGTTGCGAATATTGGCAGTATACTGACACCACATTACTAAAATGAATGAGATCTGACACATGGAGAAGTCCCAGGTTTCTGTTCCAGCTAATATATACATATACATATATATGTATGTAAATTAGCTCTTATTCAGAACTCTTTTTTTCCTTTGGAGAAGGTAACTGCTACTATTAATAGCAATGTTGTAGTCTGCATTAGTATTTTCAGTTCTTTTGATCTTGTCAGAAATTAATGAAAGAGATCTTGCTGAGCAATGATTCTTGGCATGCTGGAGTAAAATAGTCATGTTCCTTTCCTGACTCTTGTGCTGTCAGCAGCAAAAACTGAACATGGTCAGGTTTTTAGTATACTAAAATACTGGTGTTTTCTCCCCAGAAAATTTGAAACAAAAGCAAATTTTTGGAGATGAAGCAATCTACCTTAAAACATTGTGCATGAATGTGATGTGGGCAAGCAAGGTAACCTCTTAAATGTTAAATATTTGTCATCCAATCCCTTACATTACCTGTACAATACTTTTAATTCTGATAACTAATACAATTCAGAATTAAATGAACTTCACTAATATAACTAAGGTTAAATCATAGCTTCATTGAAAATTTAGATAGAAGTTTCCAAGTTTGCAGGTTGTCCAAACATTTTTTGCATGCAAATGCACCTTACAAGCTTACCTTTTTCAGAAATGAAATGTTTCTTTTCTTCTTGCTGTGTAAAGGCAACAGGATTCTAGTTGGGGATGTCCCTGCTCATTGTAAGGGGGGGTTAGACTAGCTGACCTTTAAAGGTCCCCTCCAACCCGAAGTATTCTATGATTCTGTCATTCTATCATTCCTTGGAGAAGGGACATTTCTCAGCATTCTTGAAAACCAGGCAAAACTTATTTAAGAGCGAAAATACAATGCTAATAACTTATTTTTGGGTAGAAAGCTATGTAACCAAATAGTGCTATATATAACCAGCATTAGCTCTGCCACAGTAGTCTCCTGTTCTTTCTAGACAGGTTCCTTTCACAGTTTATAGATGGCTCCTACAGTTCTCTGGTCTTTTAAAGCAGTGGAGGGCCCTAGGACAAAGCTCGTGTTCAACAGCAGAGTTGGAGAAGCAGTTTAAAAATCTATGACAAAACGTTTATTCAGGTCGTAAAATCATAGAATTATTTAGGTTGGAAAAGACCTTTAAGATCATCGAGTCCAATCGTTAACCTAACACTGCCAAGTCCACCGCTAAACCATGTCCCTAAGTGCCACATCTACATGTCTTTTAAATATCTACATGTCTTTTAAATACCTCCAGGGATGGTGATTCAACCACTTCCCTGGGCAGCCTGTTCCAATGTTTGATAACCCTTCCAGTGGAGAAATTTTTTCCTAATATCCAATCTAAACTTCTTCTGGCACAACTTGAGGCCAGTTCCTCTTGTCTTATCACTTGTTACTTGGGAGAAGAGACTGACCTCCACCTTGCTACAACCTCCTTTCAGGTAGTTGTAAAGAGCCATAAGGTCTCCCTTCAGCCTCCTTTTCTCCAAACAATCCCAGTTCCCTCAGCCACTCCTCATAAGACTTTTTCTTGGTCCTTCTTGGTACTGTCCTCCCATACACAACTCTCTTTTCATCTGTTACTCCTTTTTGTTGCCGCTTACACTCATAGACAGGTGAACTCACCTGCAAAGGCAAAGGACCAGGGTAAGTGGGAGTGCTTGCTTCATACTATGTCATTAATTTCATAAGTACAGAGCCTATGGGTCAGAATAATGTCAAAATATTTCACATCTGTTATGTTCCAGTTGCTATGACAATCAGTGCTGCAATCATCTCTCTATATTTTCGATGAGCACACAATTCAGCTCCTTGCACTTTAGTGCCTTTCATCTCAGCTCCATATCTAGGTGTAATACTAAAAAAAGACACAAGCATCTTGACATTAGATTTGCACCAACTTTTAACTGATTAAACGTATTGACTTTTAAAATAAGTCTGTGCTAGACTACTCTTTTTATCATGCATTGTAGATTTTAACAGGTTTCCTTTTATATTAACATAAAAATGCAGGGAAAAGGCAAAATTATTTCTTAAAAATTATGTCTACCAGAAGTATGACAATTCCCTGTTCAGCCCTGCAATTGCCTCTATCCTTCAATGTTTAACTGTGTTCGGCTCATCAAAATTAAGCAAGTTGATGACAAAGTTCAAAGTCACAGTGTGTTCGGGAACAGTGTATGTGTGACTTTATATAATTATATTTGCAATAAATATGATTTCTTTTACAGCTGCTTGTATTGGATGTAGGTGGCAAGGTTTTAGTAATGGTGAGAGCTGCAGGGGTGGCCTCTGTGAGCAGAAGCTGAGGCCTGCTCCATGCTGGGCACAGGTGGTTCCAGCTGGCTCCAAAACAGACTCACTGCAGGACACAGTTGAGCCTGTCAGAGGAGTTTGTGGTGTCTCTGGGAGAACATATTTAAGCAATGGTAAGAAACATTACACAGCCATGAAGGAGGAGGAAGTGTGAGAAACAATCCTGCAAACACCAAGGTTAGAGAAAGAGGAGGAGGTGCTCCAGGCGCCAGAGCAAAGATTCCCCTGCCACCCAAGGAAGAGACCACAGTGGAGCAGATATCCACACTACAGCCCATGGAGGACCCCACACTGGAACAGGTGGATATGCCCTGAAGGAAGCTGCAGCCTGGGAGATCCTACATTGAAGTAGAGAAGGACTCCACCCTGAAGGACTGCAGCCTATGGAGAGGATGTACGCTGGAGTAGAGAAAAGTCTGTAGAGGAAGAATCAGCTGAGAGGAATTGTTACGGACTGACTGTAGCCCCCCACTTGCCTCTGTGCCGCTCAAGGGGAAAGGAGAACATGTTGTTTTAACCCGTCTTTATTTCTGACCATCCAACTCTATTTTTAACTGGTAATAAATTAAATTAATTTTCTGCAAGTCAAGCCTGTTTTGCCCATGATGGTAATTTGTAAGCAATCTCCCTGTCTTTATCTCAACCCACGAGCTTTTCCATCTTATTTCCCCACAAGTCCTGTTGAGGAAGGGGGTGAGAGAGGCTGGGTGCACATCTGGCAACCAGCCAAGGTCAACCTACCACAGTTGCAAAATGTATGAAACGGGCAACTCTCAAAAACCATGTAGAGTATTTAAAATCTAAATGTTTATGTTTTCCGAAGAAATGACATGTTAAAATGTTACTTTTCTTCTTTAAATCCATAGAATGGCAAAACATTTCTCTGCCTTATCATTCTTGAAGGGTTTCTAGAGAAATTCACAGAAAATGTAATGCTGTTGGATCCATTCTATTGGATCAAAGAATCCGTTCCTCTGAACAGAACTAATGCCATTCATTCTCTGTTTTCTAAAGCTTTGCCAGTGAATCCACGGGTGCTGGCAGCAGTTGCGGTGTGGATATGGCTGGTGAGAGGGAACTACAGGAAAAGCTTACCTGGCCAAGCAGCCCCCTGCGGGCTGTAGTGTGTGCTCACTGTGACCTGAGTGCTGCTACGACCCAGTCTTTGCTGGGTAAACTGAAATAATCCATATTTATACTACTTTTATAGATTGATTCAGGGCCAGAGGTGATCTTAAATCTCACCCATTCCTGTCTAAAATAAAAGACCTGGGAAATCTTTACCTAAAATCCTCTCGGGGAGTAGTCCATTGAAATAATCAGGCTTAGGGGGTGCTGAGAATGTCGTTAAAGTAATGCCTAACAGGAGGGTGGCAGAACTGTTTTTTCTTTATCAACAACAGCCTCTCTTCAGTCCTTGGTCTTTGTTTGGTGCAGATGCTGATTTCCAGGATGTCTAACAAGGCAGGAGACTTCTCCCAAAGCAGCAAGCATCTGGAATATCTAGACAACAACATTGCAGCTAAAGGTGAATAGATGCAACCTAAGAAGACAGTGGTAACATGCCTCCTGGAAAAAACGTCACTGCTGCAATCACCCTACACATGCCTTTAGAGGCAGCTTATATTTATGTGAAATTTCTGTAAAGCTTAGCAGAGAACATAAATCTCTCCTGAGACTTTTAACACTATAAATTTTTATAATAAAGAATTACACGCAAAGAATTTTTGAAGGAATATAATCCTCTATGTAAGGGAAATGGTATTTTGGTAAATTTATGTTGTTTCACCCTTGTTAAATTCTGTGGACTTTCCCATAAACTTATCTGCTCTATATTGAGGTAATAAATGGAAGAATAACCTCATAATATCTTCAGCTACTAGCCATATATATATATAATCCCTGTGTTTGTCTGATATTGTAGCAGCACCAGCAGATCTCATAGTCTTGATAGTTTGTATCTCTTACAAGAAATAATAACTTTCAGTTGTGCAGAGAAAACCAGTACCTGCATAGCATATCAGCAGCATTGTGATGGCTCACTATGCAGTTTGAAAAAGCTTCAGCTTTCCCATTTCATCAAGTTGCTTGCACCAATTGATCAGCACCACTTTCACCTTCTCTGAATTGAATTTTTTTTAATCTATATTCTGCCAAGAGTTGCAGTGATGGGAAAAATTACTGAATGCATCTGGTTTGTGTTTGCTCTAGAAGATGGATCACTATGAGTGATTATAAAGTGGAAAGGGTAAACAAGAGGTCTATACTGTCTACAGAAAAAAAACCAGCTTTTTATCTCTATCAGTTACAGAAGAAATTATTAAGGAACTAAGAAAAATTTAAAAATAGCTTTTGTTTTCAAAGGTTTCAAGTGTAATTTAGTGGGTCTAAAATACTATACAGCAATGAAAGACCTATATATTCTTGATTTGCCATCCTGGAGCCGAGGTGCCAAACAAAAATTAAAAATCTTGTTTGAGTTATTTTGAGTCCTTTCAAGCAAAATTCTTATGAAGCTTGTGAAAGAAATCTTATTTTTGTTCTGTTTCTTGTTAATGGTGATATACGTGATATGTGATATGTATGTTATATTTGTTCAAATTCAACCTTTCTGCCTTACTATTCTCCTATTAAGGAGGAAAATAGAGAGTGAGTTTAAAAACTCTGTATTATTTCCTCTGAAGAATTTCCTGAGCTTTTTGCTTTCTTTGACAATAAGTGCTATTGTTTTCTCTCATTAAATATTTTATTATTTTGCTGACTGTTAAAAGTTATTTTGTACTGTGTTTTCATAGTACAAACTTGAGCATTCACATGACCTCTTCTGCACTTACTGTATAGTCTACAAGTGCCCTTAAATGGGGGGAAGTGAACTCAGTGACCTTGAAAGGTCACTTCAGTCCTAGGTTTTTAATTTTGTTCCTTCCAGTTCTGAAAAACAACAACAAAAAAATAGAGCTAATGTAACTGTATATGCATTTTTGTCGAAAGTGGTAACTGGCACAGTCAGGCCAAGGAAGGAATCAAAAATGCCAACAGACTGACCTGAGGAGGCAGCAGGGAAGGGATGGGACTGGGAATGTCTGTGCACAGTGACAATGGCAAAGTTAGGACTGAAGCAGCAGAAGCATAGCACCAGCAGGACATTAGGAAGGCAGGGAGAGGCTGAGAATCAGCAAGATGAGTTGAAAGGGTGCCGCGTTATCAGTCTCTGTCCATGTTTCAGTGTTGACCTGTGCCTGCAATCCCTCACACATCCAGGTTGCTTGCAAGCAGCTGAGTTAATTGCCCTTAACCTGGACGCAGGGATTCCCCATATAAATACAGGATGGCTCTTATGCTAAGAAATACAACTGAAAATTAACCTTCTGAGTTAGAGTACTTTATTGTCTTATCAGCATTCAGTACCATTGCAGCAGCTCAGAGTAGATGAAAACCAAACAGAGGAACAAAGAGGTTTAGAAGAGTAGATAAAAGGAGAGCAATGAAAGGAAAAACATCACGCTTAATGTGCTCAGGGAAAGGTAGAGGGCAGTGGCAGAGCCTGAGGCTCTGTACTCATGGGATCTTCCTTCCAGTGCTGTATGTGTTACAGATGAGCATATAATGTGGAGATCAGTTTTTTATTGATAGTGAATGAACACAGAGGCCTTTTTCTGTCTGTGATATCTGAAGTGCTATCATCATGCTGTAACAGATGTAACAGAGCTTTTTTTGAAAATTTATGTTTCTTCTCTGTTTAAGGTATTTTTGCAAATACGATGTCATAATATAAATGGAACTCAGTTGTTTTATTTGGATGTAACTGAGTAACTGGTCAAGAAAGAACAGTATAGCAAAATTTGTACTTAAATTTGATGACTCACAAATCAGACCAGTGGAAGATCAAGACCTCCCTTATCTGAACTTTTAGCAGAAGCATGCAAAGAAAAGGAAAACACTATATAAATGAATGGTGATTTGGGGAAAAAGCATTGTGTGTCATATTTTATGGGAAGGGAAACCTCACATTTACAGACCTTTTTAAAATTTTTATTGAATTTGATAGTTAAAGAATTTGGGTCTGTATACCAGTAGAAGATGAGGAAAACCACTTGCTTTTCATAGGGCAAAAGCTTCTGTATTAGACTTTATACTGTGTCTAACAGCTTGATCAGAGGTTTAGTTTGGAGACTGGTTTTCTACATGTCTGAACTGACTTATATGCATGCAGCAATTTGATATATATCCTCTGCAATATATATGTCTTACCTTATTGTATTTAATAAGTAAGGTGTCAGCAGACGCGATGGTGAAACCTGGAGCCATCAAGGGTTTCAAAACCTCTCATGGGTCAGTGAGCAGCACCAGCGCCTCCAAGACAGTCTGAATATTGACCTTTTCCATGGGTTAGGCTTAGGAACAGTAACGAGCAGGTGTGTTCAAGCCCAAGAGGAAAGGAAGTATGTCTGGAAACAACAATAGGGTGCAGGAAAGTGAGCTCATGACACTGACAGTGTGCCTTGGACCACAGGTTCTTGATTGCAGTATCCTGGCATAGCACAGTCTCAGAAGCATTGCTGACAATGGTATAACAACCAACCATACAAGTTGGTCATTAACTGCCTGCAAAGAAACTGAGCTCAGAATCAAGGTGAATGAAGCAAAAAGGTGGTGGAGAGGATCGTAGCAGGTAGTGTCATAGGTCAAGGTTTGCCTAACAAATAAACCAGCTCTTATGCTTTGTGCTTAAAAAAATAAGAGCTTTTTTGATGGACTGCTCAGGGATCTTTCTCTAAAATATTTTTTTTCCCCTTGCTAAACCATTTGCTCCTCAGTTTTACATCTCTCTCTTTCTCTTTTTTAGAAAGCATGAAGCCCAGAGCTTGATCAAAAGATTTGACTTGAAGCTTGTAGATTTCTTTTCACAAGGTCCCAAAGCAAATATTCAACACATTTATCTAAAATGGTTTATCTAGCCATAAGTTTGGTTTGAAACACCATATGTAGGACTTAACTGTAATAAATATTAAAGAAATGGAGGAAAAGCATTTCAATTACAAGATTTTTTTATTTAAACGTTCAGACTTATAAAGCACAAAAGGCAAAACAGTGGTCCATATACTCCCACAAGATAATGCTAAGAGTTCTGAAGCAGATGGTTATGGAATAACTTGTTGGCGGGGGTGGAGGGAAAAGAGTTTTCATCTATATGTGAATAAAAAGTTGACAATTAGGTTGGCTTACGTTCATCTACTGAAAGACGTCCCTGCCCATGGCAGGGGAGTTGGACTAGCCGATCTTTAAAGGTCCCTTCCAACCCAAACCACCCTGTGATTCTATATCTGTGTTATCTATAGCACAAAATAAGTACCATTTTGCATATGAGTGAAGCACCATATAGATCACTATATACAGTTCAGGAATAATGATGACTACTTCTCTTTTTCTGGTTTAATTTCCTTTTAGTTTTAAGTGTTATTTTCTTGGAGTTAACCAAAACTGAGACTAAAAACTTCAACATCTTAGGCAGCAAGAATTTCCTTAGTAGCTAATTTAGATGGATAAAAATCTTTGAAAAAAAAAAGTAAATTGCTTTTAATAATGTATTTAAGTTCCTACAAATGTAATTGCTAAGTGAAAGAATCATAATTAATACATTAATACAACATAACATCTGGCTAAAATGAGTAAGAAACAGACAGGGAGAGGTAGATTTTAATAGGGCAAAATGTGTCCCCAAAATAATATGCAATTATTACTTTAATTCTACCTAGAGGCCATAATACACTAGCATACAAGAAAAAGAAGAGCTTGAGAAGAGAAAATCAGCAAGCAGCTCTTAGACTCTGGTTTGGTATTATGTTTATCTCTTTGCCAGAACAAAGATGATAGTTCTAAACTTTTTTTTTTCCCTTCCCTCTAAAATCTCAAGCATTGATTTTTATCTCTTGAGTCTTTAAGAACTTAATGATTTCTGATAGTGCAGACACTGAAACTTTCAAAAATTTAGATCTATATGTTCCTTAGGAGAAAACCTGGCACCTCTGAAAATGTTGACTAGGTTGCAAGGATCAAATATTGAAATTTAAGAAGTGCCAAATATGTTTCTTTGTTGTAACTTGAGTCTTATGCATACTGATTAATGTTTCAGTCCCCTGACTGTATCAGAATGTAAACTCACAAATGAGCATGGCATATCCTAACTTTAACCTAACTCATCTTGGCATTGTTAGAGAAAATATTATGTGTCTATGCAGCTGTGTGTGTATATACACACATTGCACAAACCAGGACAATCGCCAGTATGTCTAAGTCTGAGTTTAGCCCCACACACTGAACAGACAAGGCCAGGCCGCACTCACTGAGCCTGAGGGAAAACGACACAATCTGGTTTATGTCCATGTGGCTAAATTCTCTTCCCTTCCAAAACAGAGTGCCTTGCAAATATTGTCTGCGGGGCTGGTCCTTGGATCAGGTTATTGCTGATAACTAGGGACTCCAATAACACCCAGGGATTGTCTGCATCACTGTAAGCTGGTGCAGGCCAAAACTCTTCCAGGAAACAGAAAAATCATTAAACAGGCTGGATGATGTGCTTTTGTAAAAACCCAAGGCACGATCTTCTTCTGTTTATTAATATAAGTATAGCTTTTGTGTTCAGGAGAGGACAGCCCCATCCAGCCTTGCTATCCTCTCCACCTCCCCATCACAGAACCTGCTGCTGCTGTTGTCCTTTCAGAAGAGCCAAAATATTTGGATTCAGATTCTACTTCTGTGTAATATTACACTTTTCCTGAGAAATGAGAGAAGGGAAATAATGCTTCATATTTCAAATCACAACTAAACTAGAATAAAATTCATAGGACAAATAAAAGGCACGTCTTTAGCCTGAGGCTTTTTTCAGTGCAAAATCGGAAAGGCTTACCACAGAGAATGGAGGGGCCAGAGCTTCTTAAATGGAGGTCACTAAAACAGTTTATAGCACAGATTAGCAATTAACCAAAGAATTGGAGCAGACCATATCCTACAAAAATATCTTGCAAAATAATAATAACAACTTTTTTTTTTTTTTTTTAAATTAAATGTAATGTAGAAGGTAATCTAGACTCATAGAATCATAGAATGGTTAAGGTCTGAAGGGACCTTAAAGGTCACCTAGTTCCAACCCCCCTGCCATGGCATGTGTTATTTCATGAGACAGGGACTCTACATTCTTATGTGATCATGGGATATATTATAAGATAACAACAATAAATGAAGTGAGTGTTATATTGATAGCTATGTGACATATTAATGTATATCATTCTAATTCTTCAATCTATCAATATTACCAAGGCAAAACAAGAGAACTGCTTACCTTCTTTATAGTAGCTTTTTAAACTTAACACCATTGTGGGTTTTTTTTCTCCAAGGCTATGTTAAACTCATGCTTAAATGTTAACGTCTCAAAGTATTACAAGTTTTGCTTCCTAGCTCCAAAGAATGGGAGGACTGAAGAATGTGACAAAGTCTTTCTCTCAGTTTGCTTTACATTTTACCTCACGCTGTTCGCACCTCATGCTTGTGCCAGTACGTGCTTCAAATACTTGTAAACATCAGGGGAAAATGTCTTAATTTCCTTAATCTGCAATCGGTATGCCTTTGTGAGCACACTCTTCTGCCCATTTCTCTGAAGTCTTGTGTCATATCTTTATCCTGTGTTGGTCATCCAGATTCTGTGACTTATTGCCAAGCCAACCTATTCTCTCTTTAGGGGCTTCTCACTGCAGTCTGTCTCCTTCTTCCATCCCAACCCTCTGCCTGCATCTCTCCCTTTTCCTCAGCTCCTTCTATCACATTTATTAATCACAGTCTTAATGTCCAACCAATTCCAACTTTTCTTTCCTTCTGTTGTAATTTCTTTTCCATGCAATTACAGCCCTTTTTCTTGCTCAGTCCCAGCTCCTGTACTCCCACTTTCAGCAGACTTTATATCCCAATCTATTGGGTTTTTTTTCCCCTCACACTCTGAATTTTTGCCTTCTGTTTTTCTCTATCAAACTACTAAGTGGTCACCAAGAGCACAGGAAATAGAGGGTCCCGGAGCCACACTTTACCTTCAAAGAGCTTGATGAAGAACTTTCAGCAAAGCTCTCCAGTGTTTTTTGCTTTCAGTGGGCTCCTGTCAGGTTGTTTTCTGTGGATGATGCATGCCTTGTGCTTCTGTTCAGTACTAGAAATTGAAAGAAACTCAAATGTGCTGTACAAGAAGATTTGTTACACTCCATTTAAGTCTTACTGATCAGGTGCACATTGTGATTATTCAGATATTTGTGAAGTAGCAGATTAAGGTTGGTTTTTGCAGTTTCATTAAAGAGCATCCACAAGAGCAATGAAACCATGAAAACAAAGGGTTGCGAAAGCATTAGAATCTAATTTCTCTCATGAATATTTTTTTCCGTATTTTACTTAATTATCTGAAATAAAGGAACTTTTGGCTGAAATAATAAATTAAAAATATCAATTAAAAATATTAATAGAGATGCTGTAACTATAACTAGTATTTCAGTCCTATGCAAACAGACAAAACTCTCAATACCTTCTCCAAATGCTTCCCTCATGCAGTAAGCAGTCCTTCATCTGAGTTCCTTGCAAGTGGTTATGGACTTACTTGTAATAAATGTTTCAGTCCAGGTTTGCTTTTTTGTTGTTGCTATTTTGTCATCTTTTTTTTTTTCTTTTCCTAGAAGAATTAAATTTTCATGGTAATTTCTTGATCAATACAGTTATTAGTTGGGAAAAACAAAGAAGTGAGATGAAGTAGCTGGGTTTTTTTACCTTAATGAGTACTCATTTTAAATACGTTAGTCACCCTAATCACTTTTTTCCAGTACGCTTTTTCATTAGTTGTTAATATGATTTCAGGTTATAGAAGGGGACGTGGACAAAATGGAAAAATATCAGAGAAAGAAGACAACCAGAGAGTGACAGAACAGCAAAATGAGCTGACCTAAAAAGTTGAGAAGTACCACCAAGTTAGAGGCTATGGTTTGAATACTTTTCTCCATTAAGAAAAGAAGCACTTTTGCAACCTGTAGGGACCAATGGCTGGCCCCATTAATTTCAGCTGGAAGCTTCATATTTTCTTTAGGGGCACTAGGATTTTGTTTATGCTAAGATTAAATATATATCCATATAAACATTTATTTTTAGATAAAAAAATACATGATAAGGACACTTTGCTGATTACAGGAATTGCTCTCATGTTGAATGTGACCCAATGCAGTGTAGTTGACATACTGTAGTTTTTCACAATTTAACTATAAATAGAAGATTATTAGTTTCCTGGCTTAAGAATCTGTTGGATTTACTTTTATGAAGTACAGGTACATGAACTGCGTATTTCACCATCAAAGCAGATCTTAGATGTCACTATTTTTCCATCTTGAATGCCTCTCTATTTTCCTTCTTTGCATAACAGAGAGTTCTGAAAGTTAGGAAAAAAATGTTATTTCTCATAGTAATAAAAAACCCCAAACCACCAGTGCTATCAGGGATTTCTAAATATGATAATATTTTAGTAAAGGTATTTGAAAGCCTATGTAGTTTCAGTTCCTACATGTCTATCAGTCTAAGTTAAATAACTTGCAAAATGCTAATTTTGAACTGAAGGACAAGCAAGCAAAAAAATTCACTGTTATTCTTACCAGACTTCACATCTATCAAATAAAATATAATTTGATATTCCAAGAAGCAGGTCTTCAAAATGGTGTACAGGGAGCTACACAAACAAATCTTTTTTAATGTAAATGTGACTTGAGCACATAACTTCCCAAGAGGGACGTATGAAAGGTACCCCTCATCATCTCTAAATGTATTTGAGTCAAAAGGAGATCCCAGCAGGAGAGAAGTACTTTTTTGTTATGTTAATTAAATACTTGTAGCTCTAGCAATTTGTTTTTAACTACTAATCTGCCAAAACAGGGAAAAACATAGTAAGAATGAAGTAAGGAAACAGTTATTTTAGTGAGGACAAAGGAAAGATTTCATAACTATCTAAAAAGATGATGACCTTTCTATAACTAGTCTTGAAAATATCTTTTATTATGATAAGTCAGCACTAGCTAGTGCTGTTCTCTTTGCTCTATAGAAACAATCTTTAAAATTTTTAAATGTTGTACTGTTGTCAGTTTTCGTAGAGTCACAGAATCATAGAATTGTTTAGGTTGGAAAAGACCCTACTCTACCAGGTCTGCCACTTACACAGAGGTTAGTTAAAATACAGGCTTCTGTATTCAATTATTAGTGGAGAGGCTGAAACTTTTGAAACTTGGTATTTCCTCTTGCAGAATGGGATGAGATTTCCTGTGGCTTCTGTTTGTCGCGGGATGGAAGTATCAGACTCAGTTATGATTTAGCAGCAGTTCATTTTTATTTGTGATTTGAAGCAGATCAAGAGATTGAGTTTTAGCAGCGCTTAATCATTAACTTATTTAAAGATTTGCAAAGTTATTTAACTAAATAAATGAACAGCCACTTGATTACCGATTCAAAGATGACAAGATTCACACTAACTTACTGTAAGGTATTCCAAACCAATACGTATACAAATGAGAGCAAAGCACAGATTTCAGGTTAATGTATGTACATATAAACAAAGCATATGAGCGCGTGCACACACTCACACTTACACAAACACGCACACACNGGTTGGTATGCGGCCCAGGGATGGGGAATCGCACCAAGTACCAAGTGGCCAAAGCTGGGGCGGGGGGAGTTGCACCACCACACTGTTCCAGGACACTGTTTATAAATAAGCAAATTAAATAGGAAAGCACATTAGTGAAGACACTGAGAAGTCATTCCGTATTAAAAAAAAATAAAAATAGTTTGTAGGTGATTTTAGAAAAGTATTTCAAAATAAACAATTAGGAAAGATAAATACTCAGAATAAGTCTTAGACTAAAGAACGTGATAAAGGTGTAGACAGTCAAAAAAAAAATGTAAGAAAATGCAAAATTCATCACATACATGACTTGTTCAGGACAGTGGAATGAGCCACAATTAGAAACAGTGAAAAAATATATGATGAAATGACTGCTTACGGTTGTTGAGTGGGGAGCAATGGATATTATTTATTTCTATTTTAGTGAGGCTTCCAACAGTCTCCTAAAACATCCTTATAGACAACCTGATGAAGTATAGAATAGATAGGCAGACAGTGAAGTGGATTGAAAACTGACTGAACTGCCAGACTTAAATGATTTTGATGAGCACCATGAAGTCCAGTTGCAAGCCAGTCAGAAATGGTGTACCACAGAGTTCAATACTGATGCCAACACTGTTCAATATCTTTATTTGTCCCACCTGCTTGATGGGATAGGGCATCCTTAGCAAGTTCGCAGGTGATACAAAGCTGGGAGGAGTGACTGATACATCAGGCAGTTGTGCTGCTGTTCAGTGGGACCTCGACAGGCTGGAGAACTTACCTGAGAGGAACCTTATAAAGTTCAGCAAAAGAAAATGCGAAGTCCTGCACCTGGGAGGAACAACCCCATGCACCAGTACATGCTGGGGGCAGACCAACTGGAAAGCATCTTTGCAGACAGTGCCCTGGGGATACTGGTGGGCACCAAGTTGACCATAACTGAGAAATGTGCCCTTGCAACAAAGAAGACTAATGGCATCCTAGGATACTGGCTATTGCCAGCAGGTCAAGGGAGGTGATCCTTCCCCTCTGCTAATCCCTGGTAAGACACAACTGGAGTACTGTGTCCAATGCTAGGCTCCCAAGTACAAGAGAGACATGGGCATACAGGACTGAAACCAGTGAAAGGCCACAAAGATAATCTGGAGCATATGACATACGAGGAGAGGCTGAGAGAGCTGGAACTGTTTAGTTTCAAGAAGTGAGTTTTTGTTGCAAGTTCAGTTTCATTGTGTGGGATGGGGGTGGCGGGAGAATCTTACTAATATGTGTAAATGCCTGACTAGGGAAGTAAAGAAAAGGAAGCCAGTTTCTCCTCAGTGGCATCCAGTCTTGTGAACAAGGCTGGCACAAATTGAAACACTATTGATTTGAGAATATCATATTGGTATGTGACCCATATGAGCTTCTGCTTTATGCAAGTAGGTTTTCTCACAGAAAATCTGTGACTGCAGGCTAAGTAAAGATGATCCAATCTATCTTGCATTTCAGCAGGGCAGGTAAATTAAATAGGAAGGGTCTTCATGTACTATTAACAAGTTGATAAGGAGAGAAATGAAGGAATAGAAAGGAAGCAAAAGAAGGAAAATCTTTTGCCGCTTCTGGGCATTGGAGAAAACTAGCGAGAAATATCAAGCTTCAAACTTACAAAGCTGCTATGCACTGACACTCTCATGAAAATACGAGATCAGATTGCTTGCTAAGAAAAAAAAACCAAACAAAAATTCAAGTCACATATTCAGTCCGAGCAGAGGCTACAAATAATGCATGTATTTTTAAGCAAAGATCTCTCAGTATATGCAGGCCAATATAGGATCTTTCCTAACTGCTGTTTCTTAAGGTACTGCACTAAAGGTAAATAGTTGATTAAAAAGAATGCTAAGATGAAATATTATTGCCTACCTTCATTAGGGATTGCCAGAATGGTATGTTTGTTGTTCGATTATTTTCTTGTTGCTAAGTCTTACACTTTCCAAGCTTATGCTGTTAATACACATGTACATATATGCATATTCTTGTGAGTTTATGTTCAAGTATTGTTAAACTGTTTGTATTTTGACTGCAGCCTTTTAGTTTTTCTTCACTGGCACACACTGTTATACGGTAGGCACCTCTGCACAGGTATCATTGGGTTTTTTTCCCCAAAAACCTTAGAAGTTAAAAGCATTACAAGGTCTTACTGACCTAATAAGATGGAGACAGTGATAGTTTGTCACTCCATGCAGGCAAAACATAGTGGTAGCTGTACTTACGCTGAAGAAATAGGTAAATACAAAGCCCTGAACAAACGGAGATATCTCCCCAGATAATTTGGAAAAACTTTAATCAACTCCATTATCTGTTATTTTTAAACAATTGATTATGGCCATATTAAATCATTGTATGACAGCTGAATTTTATATAGGCTAGCTGGATAACTATTTTAAGTGTGACTCATCTTCAAAATTAGAGATGGCATTCACTAGACCACAGCATGAGTTACAGTTGCCCTGGAATTTAATATAATCACAATAACATATAGTTTCTCTATGGATGAGATAAAATGAAGTAAATGATGACATTTTTATCTGTCATAAATATATGTTCATTTCTTATTTAAGTTATCCACAGGCTGGAAGAACAGTTGTGAAATATCAGGCAGACTAATAAAATCAAACTTTAGAGTTCAAGAGTAAAATAAATAAATAAGTAAAATGGCTATGCTTCATTGTTCTTGTGATTGAATTTTCTCGTTTGAAATGTCAGCAGACTAAACCATTTTCTTTATTTAGAATGTGCATCACTTAATTGAATTTGTACTATACTGCAGAATCAAAATCCATCACTGTTCTGTTGCTAGAAATTGTATTTGAGTTATAAGCAAGATAGAAAAGAAAATATTGTAACTTTGTGACAAGTTTATAAGACATAATGTTGTTCTGGTTTAATGAACTGTTGTCTTGAAAGCTTCAGCCCCACTTTTCATGAAAAAATAGCAAGCATTGCTGTACAGTAAGTACCAGCAAAGAATATGCATAGATCTATGACACACATGTCCTTGAATATGCTAAAAATTACCATTGAAAAGCATTTAAAACTGTATCTCTAGCATACCTTACATATTACTGAAAGTAAGTTGTATGATAAGCGCATTGACACATATGTTTCTAGTTTAAATAGGTACCAATTGTCAAGAAAGCATAACCTCATCTTAATTCAACTGAAAGAAGTATTTTCTTTCATTTCTGAAGCTATCATATGTGAGACACCACCATCTATTATCATTTTAACGTCTTAGATATTGCCATGCATTTATCGCATTGGCTGATGACAAAACATCATGTGATGATAACTTGTAGAGACTAATGGGACCCATTACACAACACCAAGAATATTCTAGATAAGATTAAGCAGGTTATTTTTCTAATTTAGAAAGTGGTTGCATTTATTGCTTTGCAAAAATATTCTTGTTATTGTGATGCTCGTGTTTTAAGTGATCTATATCAGAACTATGTTTTCAGTGGACTTCTTGTTACAAGAAGGAAACCTTTTTTAGTGTTTTGCTTCCTGAGAAAAGGATATTACATATGGGATAACATCCAGTAGCTGAACCAAGCTACCAAAGCAGGTATTCTTCCATTCCTTGACATTTGTATTAAGTCACTGGAAAACATAATCATTTAAATCCTGGAAGTAACCTGTGTCTGATGCTTCGTAGAAAGCGATTTCTTACAAAGAAAAACAGTACATCCAATTGCGGTGTTCCTGCATGTGAAGAGATTAGTTTTCCCATTGACATATCTGAAAATCAGAAACCTTTTTCTTAAACTACCTGTTTTTTGGTAACGTTAGTAAAGGATCTTGCCCAAATCATAGTTAGTAAAAGATCTTGCTTCTATCATTAAAAAAAATATTTTAGTGGCTATTTTTACAGGTGTTTTCCCTTCCATTTTCATTTGTTAAATGACCCTGAAAAAATTCAATATTTCTATATAAACCTGCTTTGGCAGGGAGGTTGGACTAGATGATCTCCAAAGGTCCCTTCCAACCTCTACCATTCTGTGATTCTGTGATATAGTACTGTTTTAGATTAGCATTTGTTTGACTTTGTTAATTAAAGAGTATTTTGCAGTAAATCACAAATTTAAAGCTCAAATCATGAGAAACAGTTCTAAATGTAAGCACTGACTCAGAATTTCGTGATTCCAAGATATATATTTAACAAGTTTATGTAATGCTGGCTATGAATGTTTTAATCTGGAGCTTCTTATTTAGAATACATGCTTATTCCAAATGTGCTTGTATATATGTAAAACCATGGCCTTAAGCCATGAGTCATTCCATTAACTGTTTTTGCTGTGTCTTTAATGTTGCATCATATAGATTCATACCTTCAATATGAAAAAGAAAAGAAATACCTGAAACAAATTGAGGCATTTCTTGTTGTTTCTAAATTGTTTATTTTGAAGCTAACTTTAAAAAAGCTCAAATATTCTGCATATTTTCGTCACTATTTAAAAATCAAAAAATCATGGCAAGAAAAGTCTAAATAACTATTATGACTCTTTATGATGATATTTATTCTTTTTCAGATAGCGAACTTCTTTATGAGTTTCATGCTAAATAGGGACACAATTGGGACACAAATTAATTGTTTTTCATGTATGCAGCCACAGACTTTTTTATACTTTACTATATTTTTTTTTTGCAATTACTATTTTTTTTTCCCCAAGATGTTTGGATTTATGATAAATTCAGAAAAAAAAATATGCTGTAATGTAACTTTTGCCAGTAATCATCCTTATTTAACACTTTGGTTAAAGGATTGATTCCAATCTGATAAACAAAATTGCTTCATACCTATGAATTCATTCCTGATTTTTTTCGAAGTTGAGGCACTGTTCAGTCCATTGTCTCATGTCTGTCTTGCTCTTTCTTACTCTTGATTCCATGCGTCCTTAAAACATTTTCTTCCTGTGTTGGGTTGAACTGGGCTGGCTACCAGACCCCAACCCAGCTGTTCTCTCACTCCCCTCCTCCATAGGACAGAGGGAGAAAATAAGATGAAAAAACTCACAGGTTGGGATGAGGACAGGGATATGGCTTACCAATTACTGTGATGGGCAAAACTGACAGGACTTTGGGAAATTAGTTTAATTTATTCCCAATTAAAAATAGAGTAAGATGGCAAGAAAGAGAAACAAAACTAAAAACACCTTCCCCCCACCCCCCATTCTTCCCAGGCTCAACTTCACTCCTTCACTCCTGACTCTTCTCCCTCCTCCCCTAATGGTCAGTCCCTAATGCTTCTTTTCTGCCACTCATTCCTCCTCACGCTGTTGCCCTGGTCCAGCATGGGATCCCTCCCACAGGACACAGTCCTTCATGAACTGCTTCAGCATGAGCCCTTTCCATGGGATGCAGTCCTTCAGGAACAGACTGCTCCAGCACGGATCCCCCATGGGCCACAGGTCCTGTCAGAAAACGTGCTCCTGTGTGGGCTACTCTGCATGGGCCCCAGCTTCTTCCAAAGCCTGCTCCACATGGATTCTCCATGGACTGCAGCTTCTTTCAGGGCACATCCACCTGCTGTGGTGTGGGTCCTCCACAGGTTGCAGTATGGATATTTGTTGCGGTGTGGTCCTTCATGGACTGCAGGGAAACAATCTTCTTCCCAATGATCTTTACCACAGGCTGCAGAGGAATCTCTGCTCCAGCACCTGGAGCAGATCCTCCCCTTCTTCTTTGCTGACCTGAGTGTCTGCATAGCTATTTCTCTTACATTTTTCTTGCTCCTCTCTCTGACAGCAGCTGCACAGTGTTTTTTACCCTTTCTTACAGAGACATGACCAGCTTGGTTGATGATCCTACATTTAGGAGCTGGCTGAAACTGGCTGCGTCTGACACAGCCTCTGGTCTTTCCTCACAGAGGCCCCTCCTGCAGCCTCATCCCACTATCAGAACTTTTCCACGTAAATCTAATACACTTCCATAGTCGACTTTTCTTTTCTAACTAAATGATCAACAGTTGTTTTAATATGTTTTGGCATGATTTTATATGTGACCGATTTTCTCCATATTCAGCTATTAAAGTTTACTAAACTGTTATGTACTGAACTTTTGTTTTAGAGCAGCTCTTGAAGTACTTGGATTTTTATAATAAATATAAAACATCATAGAGTCCTTGTATTGGGATCTAGGTATTCCTCAGACTGGGGAATTCCATGATCACTAGGCTATAGTGCCATTCTTTCTCAGTTTTTGGCTATTTAATAATTCATTTAAAGGTTACACGTTTCAGCAATGGAGGTGAATGTGCAAGTACAGCCTAAATAATGTTTTCCTGAAAGAAAAGGCAACATGGACGTTCTCATTACAGCTTGCTTCACTGAACTCTGAAAAAGTTTGAAGCCTAATGTCCCCACAGAGCATGAACATGGTGAGTGCTTTGATTTCTGTTTAATCACTGAAACATTTGATTACAAGGCTTACACATGCTTTCTGCCTCATAGACAGCTCATGTACTCTAATTCTTCTCTTCTGTCCCAGCCCACTAGGCAATAACTCTATTTAATCAGTGGGTGCCATATGAGGTCTTCCTAAATCTTTCTTTCCCTATTTAGAGAATTTTAATACTAAATGTTGTCAGGTGGTAATAATGCATAAAGAGTACATAGAAAATACAACCTGGTGTATAATGATGAAAGCAATACATTGATATATTAAGTAATATACAATTAAAATGATGGATAAATTCTACTATGTACATTTTATGAGTTGTAGGCAAATTATACATCATCCACAGGTGTGTAAACTTTAATTAGGTTTTCTCATTTTTCCAAACAAGAAGGTGACATTCTTGCATATTCACATGTGCTTTCTCACTGTTATATCTCTGGAGAGCTAAAGAAAGTGTGTGCTTTCTCTCCCCCCATGTCTCTCACACAGTGTTTCTCACATTTATATAATGCTACTAAACCATATTACGTTCCTGCACACAGAATTTTTCTTTTGGGGAAAGGACAAAGGGGGAGAACAAACCATACCTGACAAATACTAGTCACATTGCCTAATGCCCCTCTGTAAGAAAGTTGGGCACCACAGTGTTGAGATTGGTATAAATAATTACACTTAAAGTATGTGATCATGTTGTGACTCAGTGCTGAGATGTCCACTGAGATGAACTATACATAATATTTAACTAACGGGTTTCAGATCTAGGTGCCTGCATGTTCCTTCTTCTCTCCAGTGAGCCAGGGGTTAAATCTGCCTAGATAGATAGATTACTAAAATATGTTGCCAGTGTTGCAACATCCTTTGTGTCTTTAACAATGCTTATACCATCAGGCACCAGTGTACATGGATGTTTTTGTGTGTAAATGTGTGTATAAGTATTTAGGTCATATTTGGACAGAACTACTTCAAAAATTATTTATGCTCACCTCAGGTTTGTGTCTAATTTATAGAATTACTTAAACATGTCAGTCTTTCTAAATAAGGGAGTGAGATAAAGCATTATTTGCTGAATGTCAAGAAAAAAATTTCTCTTAGAGAAGAAAATAGGAGCACAAGTCAAAAGTGGGGAGGGTGAGAACTGTGAATATAAACTTCTAGACTCTAACTTATCCCTCTTCAGGCACCTATTTCCTATTTTGTATGCAAGCCTCAGATTTCTTTGAAAATCCTAGTCCTGCTCTTTTATGTTTTTATGTTTCAAGCCTGAGGTGGTATTGGTGGCAAACCTGTGGCAATCTTTAAAAATGTTTGCGACATTTTGAACATCGCTGTCACAGCTGTCTAATCTAATTAGATGTTAAGCTCTTCAGGGCAAGGACTGCACTTAACCATGCACCCAGTACAATGGAATTTCCAATATTAGCTTGGGTTTGTAGACAATGCTATAATAAAAATGATTAAGAAGGGTAGAAGGTTTAAATAATGCTGATGACATGGCTTTGATGACCTCCCTGGGGAGATTATTCATCACAGTCTAATGAGATCATTAGGAGGAAAAGTTTCCTGCTTCAGTATACAGCCAACATAATTTTTTCTGAATCAATGCAAAGTCCAAGTGTCTGTAAACCATAATGGTGCTGCTGTGGTGACTGTTGGGTAAGAAGATTCATAAAGGAAGCTGGATCTTCGTGACTTGCCTGAGTAAATCTTCCAGTCAACTGAAGAATAAAAGAAGGCCAGATGAGGAGACAAGGTATGTTAAATAAATCACTAAAAAAAGACAAGGCCCTACATCCTAGAAAAAACCCAAACCTCATAAAAGTACCTATGAGAGTGTAGTAATACTCTGTCATACGTTATTTTGGCTTGTGACCTCAACAGGTCACTCAAACTGATAACCATCATCTGAGAGATATATTTCCTGTGAAATTTCTACGCAAGTCTTCCTAGCACTGGTCATCATTCAGTGAGTGATGGTTTTCCCTGTCAGTATTGAATGGGCACCTAAGTTCAGAGAGAGGAAGACACAGAACTGGTGCAAGTAACTTCACACAGATAAAATTACAAAATTAATATCCTATTGATCTCTTAAGCTCATTGGAAATGCTAACATTTGTTTATTACTAAAAAGATGATTGTATATTCTGCCCAAACCAAAGTGTGTTTTTCACAATTTAGACTGCTGTTTTCATTAAAACGGTAGAAAACATTGCCTTACTCTGTGAAATCATAGCTATATTTCATAATCATAGCTATATTTTTCCATTTAAACATGAGGAGGAACTTCTTTACTGTGAGGGTGACAGAGCACTGGAACAGGCTGCCCGGAGAGGTGGTGGAGTCTCCGACTCTGGAGATATTCAAAACCTGCCTGGACGCCGTCCTTTGCAACATTCTCTAGGTGAACCTGCTCTGGCAGGGGGGTTGGACTAGATGATCTCCAGAGGTCCCTTCCAACCTCTGTGATTCTGTGATTCTGTGATCACAGAGGTACGATGACTAGATTGCAATAGAGGGAAAAATGGTTGTACGTATAATATTCTGCTTTACTAGTTAATAACAATACTCATCTAGATTTAAATGAATATTTTTGTTCAGAAAGATTTAACAAAATCTAATGCTTAGAGATTGGGATATCAAGTTTATTTTTATATGGAATCACAACCAGTGAACTAACATCTTTGGTGTAAATGCAATAAAATATTTTTTCTTTTTTTTTTATATGGGAATCTTCTTTGAGTAATGTCTGAATAATGATTGCGAAGCTAGGCCTGATGTTTATCTAAAAAAATCAAGATAATATGTAATGACAGTTAAAAGAAATAACAAGATAGACAGATAGACAGAAAGATAAAATTATTCCATTTCATGTGTTAGACAGACTGTGAGCATTAAGTTTAATTACTTCAGTTTTCCTTCTAATCTTTAGGTTCTAGAGACAGACATATTAAAACTGCACAGATTCAGAAGCATTTCTTGTCTTTTTTCAATTCAGATGTCTTTAAACATAATTATGAAACGCAATTTTAGAGATTTTAAAGCAAGAAGTCCCAGAAAGATACATTCTTGTTTTAAGGAAAAAAAATCTATTTTAAAAGTACATAGTATTCAGAATGACTTCTCTTTCAGTGACATAATGTGACTCCTGAAAGGAAACACACAAAGTTCACAGGACTAATTTGGTAGCATGTGAGGTGTTACATTTTCACACAGAGAACAATAACTACTTACAGTTGGAATGACCTTTCTTTCAGAAATGAAAATTCAGGAAATAATAATTGAGGAAATAACTACAAAGACATAGTAATCCCTTTTGTATGCAAGAATTAGCTTTCTTTAATAGATTTTTACTATATTAATATTTTCACGTGTGGTTTATATGAAGACTTTCAGCATAATGAATACAAACAGCTACACAAGCGTAAACCAATTCTATTTTTTTAATTACTTGCCTAAGTCCTATTAGTTTCTTATGGCAGAAACAAATGTACGACCTTAGACAGAAATATATGGTAGTTACATCTGAAATGAAAAAAGAATTGTGTTTTTGACTAATAGAAGCAATTAGCCTGTTCATTTGAAATGTGCATTGAGAAGATAACAATTAAGTATTAATACCAAAGTTCATTATAAGGTTGTTGTGCAGTGAGGCTGTGCTCATATCAGCAACAATTAAAGTAAATATTCAGTAGTCAATATTATTTTAAGCACAGTGTTACTGAAAATAGAGTGATAGTAAAATAAAGTTATCAATAGAATTAGATTCAAAAATATACTGCATTGTAATAAATAAAAATTGTAAATACATATATGGGCTAGATAATTTCAGAAGATCAAAAGAACATTTGAGGAACTTTTAAAAAATAATCTGTCCCCACAAGGTGATATCATTAGTGTCTGTTATATGTCATAATCTTGACAAGCTGAAGAAACTGTGAATGTAATTACTATTAGAAATGTTTTTGACAATGTTAATATAATATTTGACATTAGTAATAAAATATGAAATTAATATATTCCTGTGACTGATTGGAATGACAAATGAAATTAAAGAACGTCAACTTTGATTTACTTTCATTTAACAGTCAACAAGGAGGGAGTGTTTCATAAGCACCTTTCTCAGAATAAAGAAAAACATACTACATTCTTTTTTAAACTCACTAAAAGTTAATAAAACCACCAAATATTAATGCCAGTTCATGTGACAGAAGGAAATCCTTTACCTGAACACAGATGACATTAGTTTCTGCCTCTTGAGCGCCCAAGAAAATATATCCACTGCATAATAGTGTATATTCTATGATTATTAGCTTTTTCACCCAGAAGTTCATTTGCTCTTCTTTCTAGTAGAAGATGGATACAGTAAGTGAAACACACTTAGGGCTTTGTTTTGTTTTGTTTTGTTTTTAAATTAAGCACTCTGTGTGATCTTTTTCATCAGGGAATGAGACTACCTCACATGTAGCAATGGATTTTTCCTACAGCCAGCTTAGGCTATGAATGTGGAATGCGTAAACTGCAGGGACAGATGCTGTGAAACAGTCTCCCAAGAAGTAGCAGATATTTAAAAAACATTGCAAACTCCCTTGATTTGAAGTTTTATTTCATTGCAGTTCATTTCATGAAGGAAATGATTTGTCATAATAGCCTGCAGAGACAGGGAACCTGGTGACCAAGTGATTTCTTCAAATATTAAATTCCCGAGGGAAGTGAGAATTTTAAACTTCTGGAGGAGATTTTAAAAGATTTAAACAAATGCTAACCTAATGGTGAATCGAATGAGTTTTTGACCTTACCATTTTGGCTGAAGCATGTTTCTGAAAAAGTATATTAGAAATTATACTTTTCAGAATTAACGGATAATGTGCAGTAAAAAGTGCAAAGCCTTGATTAGTAGTGGAGAGTAAGTGTATATGTCTGAAAAATATGAATGTAGAGAACCTACAGAATGTACCACCAGGTAGCCAGAGCTGTAGAGCATATCAAATAAACTGTTTATGGGTCTTGATTTTAATAGTTAACTTTATCAGTCAACAATTGAAACATGGAAATCTCAAAAAAGTAAAGCTGATGTGAATAATCACTGAATACACATTTATGCTTATTATTTCACATTCATAAAGAAATAAATATAGATTTTTGAGGAATGTTGTTTTGCTAGGGTTCTGAGTGCTCTTAGAAACAGATATAATCACGTTTCTTTGTCTGCCTCTGTATCTCTTACATGACACACAAAAATTTAGAGAAATATAATATTAAAAGTTTATTCAATTACATCCAAAACAAGAACTATAAATCCAAGTAATTCAAGGTGAATGCTATGTTTAGAAAACTTAAGTTAAAAAGAAGAAATAAGCAAGCTGGTCAGGCAACTACCTTGATTATACTCTCTACAGTTATGCTACAAAACCCTTTAGTCAAGACTAAGGCATTATGGTGTATTAACAGATTAAATTGATATTTAAAAACATTCTTTTTTTTTTTTTTCTTCCTCAGGTCACTTAAGTGAAAAAATCTAAGCCACCTTGCTTGGCAATCTCCAAATCTGAAAGAATGACCTAAAAGCTCAGGTAAGGGATCTTAACCAGCATTTATAATCAACTGAGGATTCAGTACGGTTGGAAATGTGTATGGTCATTTATGTATTATACTGTCATGCAAGAAATTCAATGAGTTTTCATATGGTCAAGCTTAAATCATGATTTTGTTTTGTTTTAACATTTAGTGACAGGTTTGTGATTTTACAAGACCGTTGTCAAATCAGACTGCGGAAATCCAGTTCTAATATATCTGTGCATTGTATTTATGCATTCATCTGAAATACCTTATACAATCAATTTCCAAACAGGACCATATACTATACAGACAAGTATTTAATTATGTTTTGCACATGATGCTTGATTCTTTCATTCTCTCTTAAGTTCCTGTTATAAGAAATAATACAGAATATTTTCTTTTTTAATTTCTCATTCTCATTTATAACTTTACAGCACACTGTCATATTCTATTTGATCGTCTCCTTCTTGAGCTGAAGACTCTTGGTTTTCCGTACATGGAAAGCATTCTGTATTACTGAAAATCCTTGTCACTTTGTTTTATCTTTTATACATTTTGATGAAGTACCACGGCTTTAGACAGTGGCATATATTCTTTTCTATGTCCTACCTAACAGATCTGAAATTCTACCTGCATTTTAGCCAGCCATGTAAACAAGTAATATTTTATAAGAACTTCCAATATCTCTTTCCAGAATGGTAATATATAAATTCAGTCTACTGTTGAAGAGTCAAAGCTTTAGTTTATTTGCTTTTATGAACATTAATCTTAATATATCAATTCTGAAGTTCACCTTACATTTTATTGTTGTAATTCAAAATAATAGCATCTTTTTGCAACTACCTTTGTTGTCACCTTTCATTTTTAACAATTGTCAATAATTTATACTGTCAGTAAATTTTCACCTTACTACTCACTCTCTTTTTCAGATTATGCATTTAAGAGTATACAGAACAGAATGGGTCACAACACAAATTCCTATTAGATTCCATGGATAATTTCTTTTTTTTTCAGGAAACTGACAATTTACCCTTTCCAGCTGTGTTACATATTTTATTCTGCCACTAATACAGAATACCTTTTGTGTGAGCAAGTCATTATATTTTTTCTGTTTTTTTTTAAATAAATATATACTTAATCATCTCCATTCCTTATTTACATTCTCACTGAATGCCTCAAAGATCTGAAACAGATTTTGAAGCTGGCTATCTTAACAAAAGCTTTATCTTTATTCTAAAGATTTATAGACTCTAAAGATTCTATCCTATGCATCTATGCATATACCATCTCTCTTTGTTGTATATTTTTCTTATTTTCCTATTGGAAGTCAGACTTCCTTTCCTATAGTTTCCCCCTTTTTCTCCAGAGCAATTTTTAAAATTTGCATTTGCATTCATGATCATCCATCCCTGTTGTCAGCATTCTCTATTAAATTAGAGTAAATATTCAAGTTGTTTGTATTTCAAACATTATTTCAGCCTAATAACTTTTTTTTAATCCATTTTTCACTATCTTCAGCTTCAGGGAGACATCATTCCTTAAAGTGATACTACAAAGAAAGCCTTTGGAAAGAAATTACCTTTGACTCATTTGTATTAAACACCAAGGTGAAGAACTATTTTAGAGTTTCTTTCACTTATTTCCTTGAATGATCCTTTTGACCAATCACCCAGTAACCCTCAGCTTGTCCCATATATTCCTTACAAAGCTGTGAAAAAGATTTTATTGGTAGCTTTCACATTCCTCCTACATGTCTTCTGGTCCTACTTTTTACAGTTTTATTGTTAACTTGTCAAAATTCTTGTTCTTTTGTACATTATTTAGGCATGACTTCCATTTTTTGAAGGGCATATGATACTTTTAATCATCTCTTCTATTCTTCTGTGTAACTATACAAGCTTTTATTTTGTCCCTTTACTTTTCCTCTGAACTTTTACTATGGTGTATCTAAAAAGATTCTCTCACACTTGAAAGAATTTTGCTCATTCTGCTGTTTGTAATTTTGCCTATATAGTATTCATATCTTTAACTAAGTTCCCTTTCTGAATTAAATATGAATGTAGTTCTTACCTGAGGTATTATTAAGTCATAATGGTCTCACCTTGCTACAAATGTTGACTGGTCTATATACCTCTCCAATCCTCAAACAGATACAAAATTAAATAGACTACCTAAATTGCAAATTCTTTTCCATAAAAATAATCCAGAGTCAATTTATTTTATATGAATGAAAAAGCTGAAGTACACGCTATTTTTTTATTAGGGTGATTCAGCAGAAAAAGCAAAGGCAAGAGAAGGAAGGGAAGGGAAGGNGAATGAGAAGGCCAAAGTTGAGGTTCATTATTTCTTCAAAGCAGAATCTGTTTTTTATATTTCAAATTACTGTAATATTCTCAAACATGTATCACTTATTGCTTGTAGTGAGGACAACCCCATTTTCTCACTGTCTTTTTCTGAGAAGCTCTTTATCTTCATGAGAAAAGACAAGAAAAAATGTTAGAAGAAGCTGAACAGTTCTTTCTGCCTACACAACTTGATGAAAGAACTACAGCTCACCAGTGTGCTTGCCTAGCACCCCTGCTCAGAACAGTGAGCTCAGGGACAGCTGTGAATCTATGCTTGTCCTCTATGCCTGTCCTTTCCCCATACCACCTCAGATTTTTCTATATACTCTTCTTTCTGACAGATTAAGAAACAACAAACCCCATTTTGCACAGCTTGACTCATACAGGACTCCCATTACCCATTCTCACATGTATGCTCCCCTTATTTATTCTTTCTTCTCAGGAAACATCAGAGAAAATGACTCATGCACAGAAGGGGGCACCCATCCAGTTATTCTGAGGGAACTGATAGACTCACTACCTGTTAAAAGATCACCTCTGTAGCAGTTGCTTCAATTCAAGAATATAGTCACAACATGTGGGAAGAATCCTGAATCAGAAATTACTAATTTCAGAGCTATTACTATGAATCATGCTGTCATCTCAATGCAGGAATTGTCATTCTAGTGCTGCTCTCAGCATGCAGAAACAGAGTGGACTGTATTGATTTAGAAAAAATAGCCTTTGCAGAGTGTGATTTTTATATATATCATAGACCAATAGGTGCCACCATTGCACTGTGACAGTTACAGAAAGTCTGAAAGAATAAAGAGGAACTGTTTTGTTTTATAGTTCAGAAAACACATTTTTCTGGGGAAAAAAACAGAGGGGTTTTTTTCCCCTTAGAAAAAGCAATTGTGGAGATGTAATTTGGTTGTTGGTCTTCTTATTCTTGTTTGTTTCCTTTCCCTTCTTTCTTATTTTTTCCCTCTTTGATTCATTCTAGCCCAAATGTTGCAACCTTGACATTTCTTTGTAATTGTTTTAAGCCTTTGATCACAAGTATCCAAATGAATTAAGCTTTAGTAAACCGTGTGGATGTGCCTTTTTGTCATTTTACTGCTGAGCAAACACTACCACAGAATGACTTCATTCGATTAATTTCTCATTCATTTAGTGACCTAAATAGGGATGTTCTTACAGTTCTTTGTTGGATTTTTACATATGGAAATCACACTAGATATACAGTTGCAAGTTACAGGGTACCATGGAAAATTCTGTTGAGAATAGAATGTTTTCAATGTTGGTATTCCTTTGTTCCCAATGTAATGAATGGAAGTACATTTTTTGGATGTATTACTGACTTCTCCACCCCTAATCAGGTATGTTTCAAAGGCTCTGAGTACTACGGTTTACCAGATAAAAATTGAAGAAAACAGCACCCTTCACAGTTAAATATTCTGGAACTTAATTATTGACCTATTTAGATGACTTTAAAGTGCACTATGTTAGATGCAATTTATTTTCCTATTTGTAGGCAACTGTAATATTGTGCCACTGAGAAATGGCAGGTACACAAATACTTGCAAAGCCAATTTAGATGATAATAAGGGAAGTTTCCTATACTGTCCAACTTACTTACACAATTTAGTTTGAGTCTCCAAGATGAGAAGCAAAATCTATATCAATATCTTTTCAGTTCTTATCTTGCTACTCAGACTTCTAAATGAGTCAGCAATTATTGAAGGTTTATGTGTAATTGAGATGGATGTAGAAAATGTGATAAAGCAACTTCACTTTGTAGTAATTATCAAATCATTTGCTAGCAGTAAATCAATACCAATATGACCTGGATTACAGCAAACAGCATAAAGATGGAAGAGTTGCCCGAGTTTCTTCAGTTATCTGGTCTTATCTGCATGACAATACTTTATTTGTTTTTGTTTTGTTTAATCCTGTAATGTGTCACTAATGTATTAAATAGTTAGAATACCCACTCAATCACTTTCACGTTGCATAGGCATCTAGGGAGCTTAATTCTTTCCCATTAAAACACTGGTGTTTCCATCATTTCCATAAAACCATTGGAGGAAGCAGAAAATTTAATCTATAACGTTCCACCTCTTAGCAAATCAGGTGCATTGTGGTGAGGAGTGCTAGGGGAGACCATAAAAATATCATGCCTTTTTGGCTGACCGCAACCCAGAACCAAGACTTGCACAGATCACTGCAGCACAATGTCTAAACCACTAATATTTAATAAACAGAGTGTATTAGCCAAAATACATTTGTGATAACACAGATTAAATCTCTGCCATATCCAAGCTAGGCATTCCATATGGGTTTTTTTCCCATTAAGTTTATTCTAGCTGACGTATCTCTGTATCGCTTTTCCCTACAAGAGGCTACTTGGAAATATCTGCAACAGTAAACTAAATAGGATGAGGGAACGTGCTGATACACCATTATTGTTACCGTTTACTCAACTACAAATTGGCACAGTTTTGGCCTTTGTCAGCAGCGCTTTCCCAGGCAGGGCCTGGCTGCAACCTGGGGGATGGCTCAGGAGAAGTGCACCAAATCTGGGACTGAGGGATGCAAGTCCAAAGAGAAGGAAACCTGAAGTATTTCAACACTGACAGTCAAGCTCCTTACAAAACATCCTAGTGCCACTGACATTTTTTTTATTTCATATAAAATGTTTCATGAAGCATAAACCTGCCTTTGTTTCTGTCAGCTCACATTTTCACTAAAAATATTTGTAGCTGTTGCCCCTCAGAGCTGAGGATCTTTCAGAATCTGCAGCTGCCTGTCAGCTCCTGTATCAGTAAAGACAGGGGCACACCATCAGTAAATGATAGAAAAGCACCACACTGATTCAAAAGACAAGTTTAGAGGAAAAGATGAGTCCAACAGAAAGTGCAGGAGTGAGCCAGCAAGACTGTTTCATGTACCAGGCTGTCAGTTCTCTGTGTATTTGACTAGATAACTCGCTCCAGTATAAGGGTGATAATGAAAGACCCTGAGCATACCAAAATACTTACCCTGGACTGCTTTCCAACCTGTGCTCTGACCTGGCAAACCAATTCCACTGCTTGCGTGCTCACCTTTTTGCCCAGCCTTTTCTTCTTGGTTTGCATACAGGCAACCATCTACTTTTTCTAAACCACCAACACTTTTCTAAAGTGCTACAGGGGTTTGCTTTTTCTTAAGCAATTGAATGATTTTCCTATTAATTGCAACAACATGTCATGAAAGATTAACCAGGAAAAATCTACAACATAATATATATGTTTCCAAACTCTGCTTGCAGTAAAAAACAAAACAATCCTCAATCTTCTGTTCAGTGCACTAAATGTTGTTATAGAAAAATACGGAAGCCTTTCTGTCCTCTTTCAGTATACATAGCTAAAGCTCAGATTTTTAAAATACTTTTCTAGAACTGTGTTTTACACCAATTATTATCAGTGTCAGTTCCTAAAGAGACATCAAGATTGAATTCAAAAAAGGCTCTGCTAAAGCAGATCTTCTGAAAACAAAAAGAGACATCTAAAAAATAAAAGTTTTAAAATATTTAAAAAATATATATTATAGATTGTTGTTACTCTTGGGTAGTCATTTTACAGAATTTTGTAATCCACTATTGAATAAAATCATGCTTTTACTAAAACAGCTGTGATACGAAAGTAAATCAGTTTTCTGTACCTCTAAGGTATATGCCCTTCCTCTTGCAAGACTTTGTGTTACCATTATTTTGAAATAGCTCCTTGCTATTTTTCTCAGCATTTTGAAGAAAAATATTTGAAAGAGGTTATCCTGCCATTTTGTTTCAAACTACAACATCATTGGAAAGATTTGTCAACTTGTTTTTTTCTGGGAAAAAAAGATCTTAGTTAATGGAAAATAATGTCCAGCTCTCTTGTCTAACTCCTTCTTCTGTATCTTTCTGTGTGTGTCTCTATTTTTATTTAGACCAATTTCAGGAAACATTTGAGCAAATGGGCCCTGTCATCAACAAGATTTAATCTTATATCTAAACCGACATACATTTATAGGTATAGCTGAAAAGGGATTAACTAGACCCTTAACCTAAACAGACTGATTAAAGACTTATTTTGTAGCTATATGGTCCAGAATAGAATCTATCATGTTTTTCCAGTAAAGCTCTAGGTAGTCTGAACATTTATTGTACTGGCATTCAACATTGTAATTCCTGTAAACCTTCCTTGTATTTAACTTCCAGGTACGGATGGTCCCATTGACATGAGAGCATTTGATCACATGGCAAGGTCTTATGGACTTTTAAGTAAACTCAGGCACTTTCCTATTAATAAGACTAGGACATTGAGAGTTGAATGACTGGTATTAGTACACTTTTTTCCCAGGTAGTCTGGGAGAAACTCTAAGTGAATCAGAAAGAATCAATGCAGATGCTCAAAGTGTATCATCCCTCTCTCACTGTAATTATAGATTAGATGTTTCTTCATGTGTGAAAAGCTCTACAAGGAGGTTTGCATAAGGATGCATTTGTTAGTTTGTTTTTGGGTTTTGTTTGTTTGTTTTGTTTGCTTTCAGGATCTTTTGATCAGCTTTAGGCACTAAAAGATTTAGTACACAGGATAATTCTAATCACAGTCTTTTCAGCTAAACTACAGATACTGTTTTCAATTGTATTGTTTTACATTTCAAGGACAGTGGAAGTTGTTTCTAAAAAAAAATCACCATAAGGGCAAGTATTGCAATGCTATGGGAAAGATACCAATTGCTGGGAGCTGATAAGAGGTACATGAAGCGTGTTCTTAATTACATTATTAATGAAACGATCTTCAACAGGGATAACCCTGGAAATTTAGGTGAGTGAGTACTCACAAAACTTCCCTGTACTGAAGTTCTTCAGTCTTCAAATCAGAGTCTCATGCTGAAACATGAAGGAATTTCATTTTTAAGGGAACTCTCTGTGGTTTTGGTTTTGGGTTTTTTTTTTGGCTGGGGCTGAAGCTCTCACCCAGTCATTAGTCCAAGCTCAAATGAAGTTCACCTTTCTTTTTAGCTCCACTGCTAGCATACAGCAGTATTACAGCACAGTGAAGCCTCCTGGCAGTCAGTGTCCTGCTAACAAGCTGCTGAGCCAGCATAACTGCTCCCAGAGACGGCTCATGTCATCTCCCCATATAGACTTTCAAACTCTGTCAGAAAGAGCTGGGTTTATATCATGTTTCATAGCTCTGTACTGCACTAAATATTCACTAACCTTTAGAAAAAAACATGCTAACGTACACATGTGGCAAATATTTTCAATATACATTTTCACTAACAAACTTTGTTGAGTTGGGGAGTTTTTTCCTTTGGTCCAGTTTTTACTTGAGGTTGCTTATGCAGCACCTGATGTTCTTCATGTGAAGTACTTTCATGTCTATTTCAGGTGTGCAATTCTTTGCAGTCTCAGGACAATGCTAAATGAGAGAATTTTACTTTCTTTCTTTCATTCTTCTTGAGCTATGCAATTAGTTTTGTGAAAGACTGAGTCCCTTAGGCTGAATATTGTACCAGAAGCAATGAATAATCAATACAGACATTGTTTGGCATTTTATGTAGAGATTTCACTGACTGACTCACCTTTCATAGTATAAGTGCAAGAAAATATTTAAATAAATTTTGTCCCTGGAAATAACGGCAGATGATTACACTATATCCACTTACCACTTACAAGAGGATGCCATGACTAACATTGGAAACAGCTACCAGTGATTAAAAATTAAGACTTTATAGTTCAAGGTGATGCAAAATTCATAATTTTGGATTCTTACAAATTTCACATATTATATAAACGGGGCTTAGAGAAATGGAGGCATACGTTAAAAGAAGATTTTATTTGTTTCGGGCAAACATTAAATCAGCAGAGTCAGATTAGTATGCCTTCTCATAAAAAGTTACTGTAAAGAATGAAGATCTCAGATTTAGATATATCTCCCTATATTCCTCAACATATCTTTGCCACGGAACCAGCTAAGTAAAACAAGCAAGGCTGTAGCTATTCATCTGTAATTAAAATTTGCACACACTGTGAAAATTACAGACCAGTAACAGTAATGACCAATTTTGCAATAAGATGTTGCTTAACATAGCTGAGATACAGAGCTCCCAAACCTTTTACTAAATCAGTTCATGAATCAAAAAGAGTCCAGGTGGCACTTTTCATAGCTAGCATTGTGTATGCACCAGCAGCGGAAAATCCAGTCTGGCATGAACTCAGATGTCTCAGAAAAATCTGCTTAAAGCAAATACAATGAAATCAAAATGTTTTGACTGAGTCGTTTGGTCCTAAAAAGAAAACATTTAAATGGTTCAAGAAATTCTAATCATATATTAATTGCATTTTCCTCTATTAATAATTATTTTTGAGAGGCTGAGACCCCCAGATTTTAAGTTATGTAGACATAATTAGAGGGAAACGGTAACAGACTATCATTTATGCCACTAGTTCCATTGAGCCAGTAAATCGCATTAATAAATGAGGACTCATTGTGAGGTGTTCATGATCAGTCTAACAGTTTAGTTTACCAGAACTAACACTCATAGCAAAAACATGGAGTACATTCACATCATGGGTGAATTCAAGGAATCTTTATTTGACTAGGAAAAAAGGGAAGGGGAAGTAAAATTCTGGTTGTAAGAAGATTGGTATCTTTATGTAAGATGGTTAAGCAGGTATTCACATTTTGGGGGAGGAAGGAATGTAGCACATTTTCCTACTGCAACAGCGCTGTCCTATAGGACAATGCTGTGCTTCATACTGTCTTATATGGCAGTTGTCACTGCCCTATAAAGTGTGAGAAGGGACTATTTCCCTCATCTGAGCCTGTCTGTGTGCATTCAGGTTGTTCAGAATTGATCTACACACTATATGACAAGCAGAGTAAGGCAGCTGTCCTCACGTACATTCCCAGTCCCCGGTCTCCAGACCTAAGAAAGGCAATACCTGCTGTGCAAGCAGTCCTTCTGAGCAGACGTTATGCATGCTGGAGTTCCTTGTGTTTTCTCAAACGAGGAGTAATAAAGCTTATCTCTGTTTCATTCCCTTGAACTGTCTGCCAAAGAAACACCCTGTCATTGGCTTCAGGAAGTTGCTTGCTGTAGTTTCCAAACATATAAGAAATATTACGTCAAACAATACAAAAAAGGAGATCAATAATTAATGTGCTTTTTCCTAAAAAAATATAGAAATAGAACGTTGGATTTCCTCAGTGGTTGATTTGGATACTACCTGAAGAGATTCTGCCTAATGAGTTCTTGCTTCCATTTTTTTTTCCTCTGTAGCAGGCTAAGTATAGACCAGGGGATTTAATAAGGAACTGAATAAAATTTAATAGATGCATGGATCTTTCAACCTGCACTATAACAGGATTGCCTAATTCTCCCTCTTTAAAAGTAATAAAGATTTGCTTTTTTCTTTAATTGAACCTTGCTAAACCGAAATAGTCACTGATGACTTAAACACTTTCAATAATAAAATAATCAGTCTCAATAAACTTCATTGCTGTCAACTTTGTGAATTTTACAGGAGCATCAGCTTTATGTATTTGAATAAATATTTGTGTATTATTTCCTGCATATAAAATTTGAAAATAATTTCATTAGTGCGCTAAAATAAAATTGAAGCAATTTGATTTTTTTATAATATGACTATCAAGTGCATATCCAAGCAATGATGTGTTACATACAAATACATCATGTTATATATGACTGTGTCAGAGGCAAAGAACTGTCTGGAAATCTAGACAAGCTGACTGATAACAAAATAAACAGGAGACTATTTTATGCCAGACTAGCATTTCATGGATTTCAGGCAACATTTTTTTTCTCCTTTCTTTTTAATTAAAAATGTGTGAGAGAAAAGAACAAAGTTCCCAGCTCCATTGGGATTTTTTGGGGCAAGAAATAGATATGGAAAAAAATCTGTTTTTGCGAAATAAGCTCTTTTTTATTCATCCAAATGCAAAACATTTTTCGTCTCAAAATCAAAAATGTTTGGTACATGATTATCAGTTTTCTGAAGGAAACCACTTTTAGTACAAGATCAAATAATCAAATCTAAACACAAATTAGAAGAAAAGTTGATAGAAAACTCTAGCTGGGGGGAATCAGAGCTGGTGCCAATGTGCTATTCATTTGTTACATAGGTAGCTGATTTACTTTTTTGTGCTTTTTATGATTTATTCAGATGTGAGGGACTGATATATAAACATTTTTTGAGAAGAATTTTAAAATATTTCTAAAATGTTTTCAGTGTTAGTGGCATTCTCCATATAACTCATTTCAGCTCTGAGCTCGATGTTCTTCTCCTTCATGGGACTGCCTGGACCTGAATTCCAGGAGGATTAGCTCCCTAATTTTCCCAGAAAATTAAGTGAGACTGCCTGGACTGCAATTTCTCCACCCTCTCCTTGCATTTTTTTGAAGACAGGTGCGATGTTTGCCTTGTCACAGGGATTGGGAACATAACTCCTTGCCATGGCCCTTTGAAGGTGATAAAGGATGACCTTGTAAAGACATCAGTCAGCTCCATCAGCACCTGCAATTGCAAACCATCTGGTGCCATGGGTCATGTGGGCCCAAGTGGGTTAAGTGATCTCTAACTCTGCCTTCAGTTTCACTTCTACAAAGCCTGAATGTAGGCTCAGGGACCTGTGAGACATAGGGGCAAAGCTTTCAAAAAAACCCCATTAGATACCTCAGATTTCTCAATATCCATCATTAGCAGGTGCCCTCCCCACAGAGCAGTGGGCACAGAGTTCCCTCAGCCTTCTTTCTCCAACCAATGAACTTCTAGAAACTTGTCGTCTTTCCCTTGACATCTCTTGTGAGTGCCAACTCCCACTCATCTTTGGCTTTTTGATCTCCAACCCAGCACACACAAGCAATGTCTTTGTGGTCCTCCCAGGTGGCCCATCCTTGCCTCCAGCCTCCGTGTGCTTCTTTTCTGCATCTGCCTTGTACATCCATGCTGGCCTTCTGCCTTACCTGCCCAACTTTCTGCATGTTAGAATGAACTGTTCTGTGCTTTGAGGACATTGTCCTTGAAGGTCAACCAGCTCTCTGGTGCCATTTTGTTTTTCAGGCCAGTCTCCCATGGGATCTCACCAAGCAGAGCCCTAAACAAGCTTAAATCTGCTCCAAAAGTTCATACTTTTAATTCTACTATCTTTCTTGCTCATTTCTCACAGGACCTCCAACAGCACTGTCTCACAGTAGCTACAGTCAAGGCTGCCCTCAATAAGCACATCACCAACCAATTCATAGAATCATAGAATCATTTAGATTGGAAAAGAGCTTTAGGATCATCTAGTCCAACCGTAAACCTAGCACTGCCAACTCTACCACGGAACCATGTCCCTAAGCACCAAATCTGCCTGTCTTTTAAATACCTCCAGGGATAGTGACTCGACCTCTTCCCTGGGCAGCCTGTTCCCATGTTTGACAGCACTTTCAGTGAAGAAATTTTTCGTAACAGCCAATCTAAACCTTCCTGGGCGCAACTTGAGGCCATTTCCTCTCATCCTATCACTTCTTACTTGAGAAAAGAGACCAACCCCCACCTCGCTACAACCTCCTTTCAGGTAGTTGTAGACAGCAATAAGGTCTCTCCTCAGCCTCCTTTTCTCCAGGCTAAACAACCCCAGTTCCCTCAGCCACTCCTCATAAGACTGGTGCTCTAGACCCTTCACCAGCTTCGTTGCCCTTCTTTGGACAAGTTCCAGCACCTCAATGTCTTTTTTGTAGTGAGGGGCCCAAAACTGAACACAATATTTGAGGTGGGGCCTCACCAGTGCCAAGCACAGAGGGAGAATCACTTCCCTAGTCCTGCTGGCCACCCTAGTTCTGACACCAGCCAGGATGCTATTGGCTTTCTTGGCTACCTGGGCACGCTGCTGGCTCATATTCAGCCAGCTTTCAACCAACGCCTCCAGGTCCTTTTCGGCTCCATAACTTTCCGCAGCACCAAGGTCAGACTGACAGGCCTGTAGTTCCCCAGGTACTCTTTC
>VYXH01005677.1:225169-272710 GCA_013397275.1 Burhinus bistriatus
CCACCCAAAGCTCTCTGTTCAGCCAGGCTGTTCTTTTTCCACGACAGCTCATTTTTTGACACATGGGGATGGCCTGCTCTTGTGCCTTTAAGACTTCCTTCTTCAAAAATGTCCAGCCTTCCTGGGCTCCTTTGCCCTTCAGGACTGCCTCCCAAGGGACTCTGTCAACCAGGTTCCAAAACAGGCCAAAGTCTGCCCTCCAGAAGTCCCAGATGGCAGTTCTGCTAACACCCCTTCTTATTTCTCCAAGAATCAAAAACTCTATCCATGATTTTTATGCCCAAGATGGCCTCTAACCATTACTTCACCCACAAGTTCTCCTCTGTTCACAAAAAACAGGTCCAGCAGGGCACCTTCCCTAGTTGGCTCCCTCACCAGCTGTGTCATGAAGTTATCTTCCACACACTTCGTGAACCTCCTATACTGTTTCCTCTCCACTGTATTGTATTTCCTACAGACATTTGGTAAGTTGAAGTCCCCCATGGGGACAAAGGCTAGCGATCATGAGACTTCTCCCAGTTGCTTATAGAATATCTCATCTGCCTTTTCATCCTAGTTGGGCAGTCTTATAACATACTCCCACCATGATATCTGCCTTGTTGGCCTTCCATCTGATTCTTACCCATAAACACTCAACCCTTTCATCACCATCATCAAGCTCTAGACAGTCAAAACCCTCCTTAACATACAGGGCTACCCTACTGCCTCTCCTTCCTTGCCTATCTCTTCTGAAGACTTTATAACCATCCATTGCAGCACTGCAGTTGTGAGTCATCCCACCATGTTTCTGTGATGGCAACTGTATCACAGTTTTCCTGCTGTACAATGGCTTCCAGCTCCTCCTGTTTGTTGCCCATGCTGTGTGCATTGGTGTAGATGCACTTAAGTTGTGCTCTTGATCCTGCCACCTTTTTACTGGAAGAAGCCCTAATTCCTACATGGCTGTTCTCAGGCACTTTCATGGTTTCTAACATATCAATAACCCTTGTGTCTTTGCTGCCACGTGGATCTCCATCCCCTACCTCCACTGGGCAGACCAAAGGACCTCACTATCACACCATCCCTCAGTGATGTGCTGTCACCAGGCTTATTTCTAGTAAGCCTGGTTTTATCCCTTTCTCCCTTCAAATCTAGTTTAAAGCTCTTTCTATGAGCCCTACTAACTGCTGCACAAAGACCCTTTTTCTGCTTTGAGACAGGTGTACCCCATCTGTCACCAGCAGGCCTGGTGGTATGTAGATCAACCCATGATCAAAAACCCAAAATTCTGCTGATGACACCAGGCTCAGAGCTAGGTATTGACCACCTGGTGCTTCCTGTTTCTTTCCTCATCATTCCCTGCAACTAGAGCGGTAGAGGAGAACGCTACTTGTGCTCCTGATCCCTTAACCAGTTGTCCCAAGGCCCTGAAGTCTCTCTTGATTGCCCTCAGACTTCTTGTTGTAACTTCATTGCTGCCTATCTGAAAAATCAATAATGTATAATGATCCGAGGGCTGTACCAGGGTAAGAAGCTTTCTCTTCACATCTTTAACCTGGGCTCCAGGGAGGTAGCAGACTTCCCTAAGAAGTAAGTCTGGTTTGCTTATTGGGCCTTCTATTCCCCTCAGCAGAGAGTCTCCTATGACAACGACCCATCTTTTTTTCTTTATGGAAGTGATTTTGATGCAGAGCGTAGGCCAGCTTAACCTTGGCAACTCTTCCAAGCTAGATGAACCATTGTCCTCATCATTGTTTAATTCCGGTTGCAGGGCCTCATACTTATTATGCAAGGTCACCTGGGAAGGTGGGGTAGTCACAGAGCAGGAACTTGTTGCCATTGCCCCCTATCCCTTAAGTCACTGTGTTCAGCCAGGTGGAGAAAGGATAGGGAATCTGCCATGTCACGTGTCCTGTCTGTCTGTTGGACCTGTCAAGCCTGTCCCAGGGAAGATAGGGTACGATTCCAGTAGTCTATCTCTCTCTCACACAGCCTCATACTCCTCAACCTTCTCACCTCCTCACAGAGCTGTCACTAAGCAGAGGAGTTCCTCTACCTGGGTGTACCTCCCACACGTGTACTCACTGCTGCCACCCAGTACTGGTGTAAGAGCAGGGCACACCTGCAGCCTGACACCTGGGTAGCAGCATGCTCCCACTGGAGCTCTGTCTGGGATGTTTTCTGATGGGTGGATACCATCTCTCCCTGGTCAAATCGGCAGAGCTATGGCGCCCTTCCTGTGTACCCTTCAGTGTGAACTGCCACACAAACTGCCATGCCATGTCCTGTTTGCCCGTCCTGGTGGCTAGTGCTCCCTGAGGGCTTTTTTTATACACGGGGGGGGGTTTGGTTGGTCCTTGTTCCTGGCCCCGCTCAGGTCTCATCAGCCGCTGTTACACAAGCTGCAGGTTCCTGGCAGCTGTCTCAGCTCCCCCTGAGGTTCCCCAGTTCAGGAAGCCCCGCTGTACACCATGCGAGAGCTCTCTGCTGTGGGTCACGCTGACACCACAGACGCTCGCCTCGGTGACTCAGTTCTTCTTTATTCATGAGAAAAAACTTCAGTGCAGCTGCTTCCATAGATTGCCTGTGTCAAAAAATTGTCCTTAGTGCTCAGCAGAAACCTTGTATAAAGCTCTTTTCTCAAGGTTAGCAAGCCAAAGAAAAAGGTGTGTGTGTCTGTGTCGCTTGGCTATTAATTACTCACATAAATTGGGTCCTACTTGTTTGTGGGCTACAAGGCTTAACTGTAGCGGATACTGTGGTATGAATTTATTTCTATGATTTTCCTTCTTCCAATACACTTTTGCATTTCATAAAACTTAAAAAAAAAAAAAAAAGAGGAAAATATGTAAAGTAATTATGATACAGAATTCATTTCTAATTCAAACACTATTTTTAACTTAAATATATTAAAAATAATTTAAAAAATCATTCTTATACCTTTCTTCCTGGCATAATTGTTGAATGCATTTTCTTCTTTATAATTTTTCTTTTCATTATATGCTTATTAAAGTATGCATATAAATTTTTGATCTCTAGCTATAGAGCTGTATTAGTCTACTTTAAATTTAAAAATACTCCTTACATTTTAGATGTTAGCAGTCCCATACAAAACAAGACATTTTTGTACTCCTCAGCTATCAAAAAATTTTGTCTAATTTACAGTTAATAGAAAAAGGTGAAAACATAACTTGAAAGTAAAAAAAAAAAACCTAGAATTTTACTTTTTTTCATTCCAAAGGGATCTTCATATTGTATGTGTTCTGCTAAAAGCAAACAAAAAATCTGGGTCTTCCAGGTGTTTTCAAATTCATACTGCTTATTATAAACTAAAGGGGGATTATAAACTAAGGAGTGTTTCCTTTGTACAAAGCTACTTTTACATCTTTTCTGCTGATGGTTTAAGGATTTTGGTTACAGTAAACAATAAAATGAAGATGGCTCAACGTCCTTCCTTTTCCTTTGGTTAAAATGATAGGAAGCTTTTCCTTCTTTTCCTTCCTTCTTTAGAAATAAAGTAGCAAAATTCAAGCTTTATTTAGATGGAAGACATTGAATTACACAGAAGAATTTCTGAAGAGCATCTGTGAGTTTATTCAGTTTGCTAAAGAGCATGACAAGAATAGTAATTTTTCAGTCACATTCATAGCTCATGAATGAATTTTATTTTTCTTCTTAGAATTAAGTTCCCAGGCAAAATAATTTGTTCATCTTTTTCTCTAGGTTCTTCCAAAAGCTTTCGTTCAAAACACTTCTAATGATGGTCAAGTTTCAGAAATAGTTAAATATATGTCTCCTGAAATAAGTCAAAAGTTAGACATCTGTTTTGTCCTAATATGGCACACACTTGGTTTTACCTTACATCATAGAATCATGGAATGGTTAAAGTTGGAAGGGACCTTAAAGATCATCTAGTTCCACCCTCCCTGCTATGGGCAAGGACACCTTCCACCAGACCAGGTTGCTCAAAGACCCATCCAATCTGGCCTTGAACACTTCCAGGGATGGAACATCCACAACTTCTCTGGGCAACCTGGTCCACTGTCCACCACCCTGAGAATAAATAATTTCTTTCTAATACCTTATCTAAATCTACCCTCTTTCAGTTTAAAACCATTACCCCTCATCCTATCACTACATGCCCTTGCAAAGAGTCCCTCCCCATCTTTCCTGAAGGCCCCCTTTAGATAGTAAAAAGCGTCTATAAGGTCTCCCCAGAGCCTTCTCTTCTCCAAGCTGAACAGTCCCAACTCTCTCAGCCTGTCCTCATAGCAGAGGGGCTCCAGCCCTCTGATGACCTTCGTGGCCCTCCTATGGAATCGATTCAACAGGTCTATGTCCTTCTTATGTTGTGGGCCCCAGAGCTGAATGCAGTACTCCAGATGAGGTCTCACCAGAGTGAGTAGAGGGGGAGAATGACCTCCCTTGACCTGCTGGCCACGCTTCTTTTGATGCAGTCCAGGATGCAGTTGGCTTTCTGGGCTGTGAGCACACATTGCTGGCTCATGTTGAGCTTCTGAGGGTTGTGATTAGCGGCACAGAGTCTAGTTGGAGGTCTGGGACAAGTGGTGTTCCCCATGGGTCAGTACTGGGTCCAGTCCTGTTCAACATATTCATCAATGACCTGGATTAAGGCACAGAGTGTACCATCAGCAAGTTTACTGATGACACAAAACTGGGAGGGGTGGCTGACACACNCAGTGATAGGACAAGAGGTAATGGGCACAAACTTGAATGTAGGAAGTTCTATCTAAACATGAGGAGGACCTTCTTTGCTCTGAGGGTGGCAGAGCACTGGAACAGGCTGCCCAGAGAGGTGGTGGGTTCTCCAACTCTGGAGACGTTCAAAACCTACCTGGATGCTATCCTGTGCAGCCTGGTCTAGGTGACCCTGCTCTGGCAGGGTGGTTGGACTAGATGATCTCCAGAGGTCCCTTCTAACCCCTGTGATTCTCTGATTCTGTGATCACCTCCTTCTTTTCCATGTGCCTTTAGCATGGATTCCAGGAGGATCTGCTCCATGATCTTGCTGAGCACAGAGGTGAGACTGACTGGCCTGTAGTTTTCCAGATCTTTCTTTTTTCTCTTTTTAAAAATGGAGGTTATGTTTCCCATTTTCCAGTCAGTGGGAACTTCACCTGAGTGCTATGATTTCTAAAATATGATGGATAGTGGCTTAGCAACTTCATCTGCCAGTTCTCTCAGGACATGCGGATGAATCTCACCAAGTCCCATGGACTTGTGCATATTCAGGTTCCTCAGCTGGTCTCAGACCTGGTCTTCTCCTATAGTGGGCAGTTTTTAATTCTCACTCTGCCTGCCTTTGCCTTCTTCGACTTCGGCAGTGTAGGTAGAGAATTTGCCAGTGAAGACTAAGGCAAAAGAGTCATTGAGTACCTCAGCCTTCTCCATATCCCAGGTAACTTGGTCTCCCGTTTCGTTCCTGAGTGGTCCCACATTTTTCATAGTCTTCCTTTTGTCACTGATATACATGCAGAATGCTTTCTTGTTGCCTTTTACATCCCTGGCCAGGTTTAATGCTATCAGGGTTTTAGCTTTCCTAACCTGATCCCTGGCTGCTTAGACAATTTCTCTGTATTCCTCCTGGGCTACCCGTCCTTGCTTCCACCTTCTGCAGGCTTCCTTATTCTGTTTGAGTTTGTCCAGGAGCTTCTTGTTCTTCCATGCCTCCTGGCATTTTTGCCTGACTTCCTCTTAGATGGAATGTATCACTTCTGAGCTTGGCGGAGGCAATACTTGAATATTAACTTGCCACAGACTACCTTTATTTCATGGTTTTCTTAGGCTAAGATGGCTTGATTTGTGTCTGTTCAAACTCACTATTTTGTTAAGTAAGATCATACAAAGAAAAAGAAACCACTACTAAATTCAGTGATGTTGCTGTAATTTACCTCATCAAAAGACACTGTTTTCCCATTGGTCTTTGGAATTTCTAACCATCAACTACTATGAAAAGATCAGTCAATTGCATGAATTCCATTATGAAAATATTTTTCAGATGGCATCGTTTATTGAATGTGACGTTAGAGGTAGTTCAGGGTGAAGTAATTAAACTTTGCATGTTATTGACACTGGCTAGTCACATGTATACTTAATTTTGTTTGATACTTCTTAGAACAAAAGATGACAGTATTTAAACAGTACTACACATTTATTTAAGACAGTTATCATTTCTCATTTCACTAATATTTTTTACTTGAAGATAAACCCCAAGTGACTGAACTTAGACTTTTAAACTGCCTCTCTGTTAAGATATTTAAATGCAAAGTGTCTAATGAATCTTTCTTATATTTTTCTATATTAAAGACAAAGAAATAAAATCAAAACAAAAGATCCTCTGGAAAAAGGAATCTGAGTCTTTCTCCTTTTTAGCTCCTTGTCCACAAAGTTCTTCTGTCTTTTATTTTGCCTGAAGATTTCTTGCAATCTGAAAAGTCTTTTTTTAACATTAAAAAAGATCATTAAAGATCATTATCTTCCTTTTTTGTTCCCAAATATAAAATGTGTTTCCTGATACACTAGTTCATATATACTACCATGATCCAAGAGCGAGCTTGTCTATGATTCTGTATAAAGGAAATACAGTGGCATATCCTTCTTCGACCATGTTTGTAGTTGAGAGACCACATCTATTGTGGCTGGTGATAAATTTCAATGAGCATACAAAGAACCAAACAGAAAGTCAGCTGGGGATTAAAAGGTAATTGAAGTATGAAAGACTTCATCCATTTAAGTGCTAGTTTAGAAACTGAAATAGGTAATCTGCATTTGAGAGAAAAAAGAATTCATCTCACTTAATTTTAGCTATAGGAAAGCTGGGTCCCCCTGTAAGCGGTGTGTCTTGGTTCCCTAGCTCTCAGTGGGGAGAGCAGAGAACAATGTTTCCTGCTGCCCGCCTGTCATGCACAGCAGGAGAATGGGAAGCCTCATTTCCTCCATGCGACACAGAGAGGTGGCAAGTGTCACGTTTAGGTGATTCCTTCCAGATGTCTTGTGCTACATCATATTAGAAAGTGGCAAATTAAGCCCATCTGTGGAACCCCAAGTGAAAAATGGAGGTACTAAATACAGTTTGTAAAGAATGGAGGAAACTGAGTAAGTGAGCATTTATTGACAAGACATATAGTTGGATGTGGCGGATGCACCCGCCCTGACAAAGACTAACAAAGACACAACAAAAACCCATCAAAACTTCCCTCCACCAGTCTTGTCACGCCCACACAGTTGTGGTCAGCACATACACATTTCAGTTGAAAGGTGAAGAAGTTGGGATCCTCAGCCGATGGGGAGGGGGCACATAATCATATATGACCACCGTTTAGGTTTGGCTAGGGTATAAACGGAGCCCCACTGGAGAGGTATTTTGAGTCTGTCCTCCTCAGATCAATGCATCTGCAGTTGGAGATTCTCCCCTTGGATCAGGACACCATCCAAGGAGACTCCTCGAGGTTTACAGCCCTCCCTTATTAGGTGAGTGATTGTGCATTTTGGATCATCGGTTATAACTCTTAATAATTCTTAAGTTGGTGATGTAGTATTAACTCCTGAGTGACATTCTGAAACTGTGGATTGTTAAGGTTTGTTGGAGTCTCAAAGCAGTTTTGGTTACAGTAAAACTTAGTTTGATTTTGTTACTATCTTGTAAAAATAAATCCCATTCTCAGTTTGTTAGTTGGTCTGGCTTGTTTTTGTGAGGTTCTGCAACACTGGGAAAAAAGCCTGTAGATAAATCAAACAACTTGAATCTGACATTTATTTTCTTTTTGAAGATAGCATTTTTCTTTATATTGTAATATGTGTATTATAGTTTATATTCAAAATATTCTCCCAACAAATTATAGCAAAAGTCTTGCACTGCCTCTCAAGTTCCTTTTCCAGTCATTTAAGGCAAAACTGAAATAAATGTTAAATAGTTCCATTTTCCCCTCTTCATCCTATTACAAACCATCTTTTCTTGCTAATTAGTTTTTAGTTTTATTTTCTGCCTTCTACAGTAATGTTGCAGGAAGCCCTTAATTATTGTTGAAATACTCCCCATAGTTCTATTTCAATATATTTTACTTCTCTAGTTACCCTAAAAAAAGTGTTCCCACTTGTTTTTATAGATGTCTTAATTTTCCTCTTTACCAGACTTAGCTAAGTAACTATAAAATAAAGTATGGTCTTATGAAAAGGTAATGTAACAGAATTAGAAATTTTGGGTATTAAGATACTACAGTCTGCAGTAAATGGTGATGGTAAATAACTATTTCAATCTCAATATTATAGCAATGTGAGGAAGTGATATCTCTTAATTTTGTGTGCAACAAATCAGTCTCACATAATAAAAGCAATCACAATTCAACAGATTTAGGGATTATACCTTCATAAGTTCATAACTGCTTATTTCCCAACCAAATAATAGGAATGAATTTTCATGCAGTGTATATAAAGCTTTTTTTTTTCTCCAATTATAAATCTACAGGTAATAAGATCTCCACTGTAGAATAAAAAAGCATTTTCAATTCACTAGGGAGACTTTATTTAAAAAAAAAATATCTGGTTGACTGAAACTGATGTTAGTTTTCTTAAATACTGCACTTGAAATTTTTAATCAGGAAAATAGGAAATATTTTTTCTAGACATGTTATTAGTGTCATAAAATTTAATTTTCTATTAGAGTTCAAATTTCAAATCTCAATATGTATCTGTTTATTACTCTGTTCTAAGATATTTTCTCCATTCTAAGTCTTATCTGTTAGGAAACAAATCTGAGACATTTTTATATGTAGAAATTATAAGTAAGAATCAGTTATGATGTTGTGAATGGAAATTTAATATTCAATTTAATAGAAATTTCGTTTGTATTTTTAGATGTGATGTAATGAAAGATACATTTTCACAAGTTTCTTACAGTAACTGCTGTTACAATGAAGTGAACGTTAATGACTGAACATTAAGACAGTTGTTTCATTATAATTCTGATATCAAAATATAAAGAATTTCAGTATGAGCAAAAACATGATTGGACAAACTTCTCAGCAAATTTTATACATTGTACATCAGTAAATTTTATACATTTCTTTGTTCACCTTCTCTTGATTTTCTGATGACTCCTCCTGATTAAAACTCAAAATTTTTAAACCCTACCAAAATTTTCACTTTGCTAACACTGATGAGCAGTTATGAAGTAGCTCACACTCATGGGATGAGGTCTTTGAAACATTCCCTTAGGAGGGAGATCTCATACTTTTAGAAAGCCTCATCCACCAACTGGTCTGATTTGGGACTGTTTGAGATGTTCATCTTCTCTTTTGGAGGTGATAATGGCCAGGTGTAAGTGAAGGGAAAAAAAAGCTTTTGTGTCATGTGTAAGAACAAATTAAACATTAATTTGAATATAAATTACTTTCAGATTACTAAGACAAGCCCTCCAATGTTTTGCTCATCAGGGGTTACTCATCTGACCTTTAAGGAATCTGATTCTCTTCCCTTACCTTTCAGTTCAGTTCAGACTTCCGTTCACTACCATGACACAGTACTGACATTTATCTTCTGATCCTCGGTATACTCACTTAATTTTTAAACTCAAATAACTGTATTAATTACCATAAGGTTGCTTCTCAGTTCCACCAGTGTAAACAGGAGAGCAGCTAGTCTTTCTCCAAATCCCTCTGAAACACTGTCTCCTCTCACTAGAGAGAGAAAAATCATTTAACTTACTGATCACGTGTATACTAGGTAAATAATACCTTTTATATAGAAAGAAGATTTTTAATCACTAGATATAAGGATTGAAAGTTCTGTCAAAAACCTTTGCCTCCGCAGTATCCACCAGACAATGACAATGAATTGAGAACACAATTCAAACACATGTACTATGATTGTGCTCAAAAAGGGATTTTGTGAAATTAGTTTTGTGACCTTATTTGTAACATTAGGGAAAAAGAGGACAACAACTGGACTGCTTGAAGTATATAGAAGATTTTCCAGTTGTTTCCATGGACCAGCATTGATACCAATAAAAAAAAAAAAAAAATGAAGGCTCCTAAAGAAAAAACAAAACAAAACCAAACACAAAACCAACCAAACCCTCCTCTCCCCCCCAAACCAAAAAACACCCAACCATACCATTTTTATCAGCCTTTAAGGGATTTAAACAAAAATAAATCCTTATCTCTACTTAGTTCACTAAGCAGAAACATTTTGGACTTCCATCTCTGATCTATCTAATCAAATGTTGCACTGGGGAAGATTAGGATTGACTGTCAAGTGGGAAACCCAAGTGCCTTAACTGGAGGTTTACAACTTCTATCCTTCCTGGATCGTGAGTGCCAGGACACTTCCAGCCTAGATCATTACCTTTACCTTTGCATATGCAAACCTCTGCTGTTGTGGCCCTTTCCTGGGAAGACCAGTTCTTTTCATGAACAGTCCCCTGGCACAGATCCTGAGCTCTGTAGCGATCTGCGGCTCAGCTTCTCTACTTTAAAATAGCTGTGTTGCTGAGTTATTGAATCACCTCTGGAAGCTGTGTGCTCTTCCTTGGAAGATAAGGGAGCTGTTGATCTGCAAAGTGGTTATGATTACAATGGTCATTAAAATATATATGTATACTTATATATCTGTGTGTGTATTTGTGTTCCTGCATGCATGCAGATAATACGTAGTGATCATTACTGCGATTCTTAATCTTCAGTAGTTTCTTTAGACATAAAAAAATTATAAGGAATTCCTTAGTAATAATATTTTAGTAAGAAAAAGTAATCTGACCTGTTACAAAAGCTAAAATTAAAATGACAAGTATGATATGAATTACATAGCAGTTACTAAAGCAATGCTGGCTGGAACTTAAATTACAAAGGAACAGCTTAAGTGTGTACATCGATATGTGTAGGGGTATATGGATGAAGTTTTAGAGGAGTTAGAAGAAAAGAATTAAACTTTGGGAAGCAGGTAAAGACTGTTCTAGCAGTCAACTTTGCTGGTACACATGCTGATATTCCCAAGAACACAATATTCAGAAATCATTTCCTATACCTCTCCCTTATTTGGAAGTCTGGTCAGATTAACTACCAGCTAAAGTCTATGCTCCCAAGCAGCCCCGGGGCTTAGCTTCCAGCAATCCTTTATAGTTACCACATTAGTCATCTTCAACTGGAGAGGAACTTGAAAAATACCTGAAATATCTCCCAAATACCAGCCAGATGTAGAACTGCCACAGGTGTCACTTATGGGAAAAACGGCACCATGTCTGTTAATCAACTTTTTATTTCAGCTGAATATCTTTGGCAACAGTGTTTTTGAGGACAGTATTCGGGCATGATATGAGCAACTCAGTAACATCCCACTGCAGGTGTACAGGTTATGTCATGTTGTAGCTGACCTCAGCCAGCCAAGTGCAACACTTTCATCCTTCACCTCCCTATCATAAATTCCAATTTTCTGCAAACTGCTTTGATCTTCCTCTAAATTCCACTTCTTTAGACAGAAGTATTTTTTAGCTGTACCTTATCAGTACCACGATGTGTTTTCATGTCAGAAAGGAATAGCATAAAAATAAGTTCTACTCATCTGTGACAGGCAAATATTTTAATTTTCATTACTTTTGACAGGACTTAGTTTGCCATAGGTAATATACATTTACAAGTTTTATTTTATTAGCACATCAAACCATGTTGCACTGAATTACAATTTGTCACATAGTATTAGTGTTACATTGTATCTGACAGGACATTGCTTCCTCTTAAACATACTAAGAAGTTGACCAACTTACGGGAATTTTATGTATTTTGTCTTTAGCTCCCCAAAGGTGGGGGTTTCTTGTTGTTGGTCAATTGAACAGTTATCTATTAATGAAAGTTTTGGCACCAGATAACGTATTCAATTGACTGAAATCTTAGAATTTTTTTTTTTCCCTCATGATTTTTTGGCTTTTATAAATCCAATTTTTAGCAAGCTTTAATACAATGTATACAAATGCAATATGCAAAATTCACTAGTGGTCTAATCCTGTGCCATTTAAGTAACCAAGGACTTTGTGGCTATCTTTGACTGTTTTTTTTCAATAAAAGTGCTGAAGCTCTATTGCATTTCACTATAGTTTGTGTAATGTATTTTGTTCAGAATGTGTTCTGAATATTTCGTAGCATAATATAATAGGATTGCAATGCTAACTGCTATCTTATGCATACTGAGAAAAAGAAATTAAAAAAGTTAAATTAGATATGTTTTCAGGAAATGGTGAAAGCACATTGACCAAATGATTCCTTTTACAGCCTTTTGTCTATTTGAAACAGAAGTAATGTTTAATGAGAGTTAGAAGAAATTATTAATCTACACTAATGTCCATTACAGCATGCATAGGTCCCCTAGTCAGATAGACAAGGATTCCACTATATTAGATACTTCTCATTTGTAGTTAATAAAAAAAAATAGAAGAAAAAAAAAGAAAATTAAAAATTCGTACTAAAAGATTTATGGACTAACATGTGACCAGACACACAGTAAAGGTAATCAGAAGAAACAGTACAAGCCCACGATGAGATTATAACAATCAATTTAACAGATTTGAAATGCAGTGGTTTTTCCCTCTGGAGCAGGCAGTTGTGAAGTAACTCATATAATCACTTTTTCTGACTTCAAATGTATGTACACACTATAAACTATGCAAATGATTTAAAACTATTTTCACTTATTGAATTTTTAAGTAGCTGTTTAACGAAATCTTTTCCAAAGGTGCAGTTTTTACTGCTTTAGGAGGAGCTTTTTACTAGTAGTAATGAATATATAGTGTTCAAAATGTGCATCAAAACAGGAACTCTTGATTCCAAATGTATTTAATATTTTGTTATACGTGGTTATAATCTAATTAACTACTGTTTAATGTTTTCTATTATTTCCTGTTGTGTTTAATATTAATCTATAATCACCAAATTTTCCTGAAACTATTAAATATATATAAACTATACATATTTGTCTATAAAATTACATTTATTAAATATATATACACATATAAAGAACATTCAAATCAAACTCTCTCTCTTTCAGGAAAATGCAGTTACAGTCAAAGCAAGTTCACCTCTCGTCATCTTTTCAAAAGAGCTCTTTACTTTCATTTTAAGGCATCTTCTGTTATGATGATATGATGATATGATATGTTATAATGATATGATGAACGTCTTCTTGACCCGATACCTAATTGCTCTCCACCAACACTGTTACGGTTAAAGGAAACTGCAAAAGCTCTTTCAACATAAGTTTTAAAGAAGGGATTTAAAAAATGGATGTTGATCTAAATATATGTCAGTGATTCTGCATTAGACTGCGCGACCTGTCAAGATTCATTGCATAATTTCATGATGATCTCTTTTATATGTATCCAGTCATTAAAAGCTCTTTTTTTTTTTTTTCATTTTAGTTGGTGTGGTGAGTTGACCTTGGCTAGTTGCTAAGTGCCCACCAAACCACCCTCTCACTCCCCTTCCTCAGAACCAGGACCTCAGTACGCATAGTGGTTGTTTCCGAAGAGAAACACCTTTATAGCAATTTTCCCCCTCACCCCCTTTACATCAGCTTTTATTGCTGTGCATGACATCATATGGTATGGAATATCCCTTTGGTCAGTTTGGGTCAGCTGTCCCAGCTGTGTCCCTTCCCAGCCTCTTGCCCACCCCCAGCCTTTTGTGGGGAGGGGAGGTTTGGAGAGACAGCCTTGATGCTCTGTGAGTACAGCTCAGCGGTAGCCAAAACATAAGTGTGTTATCCGCGCTGCTCTAGCTACAAATACAAAGCACAGGACTATAATGGTTACGGTCCTTGATTTTAGTTAGCTTGGAATCTAAACCCCAGCCTACAGTTTCTCTGGTTTTCCATCCCAAGAGCATTACGTTATCTCATATCAATTACAAACTCTATATAGTTCTGTTTTAGGTTTCTAGCATGAAAATTGCTGTAGGCCCACTATCATTACAAAAGAGAAAATGACATGTTCTAACAGTTTAAATACAAGGCAGGGAACTAGGTACTTGTGAGTTCTTGCACAAAATCCTGCTGTGGCTTTGGATAATAATAATTATTATTATAACTATTATGTAATGTTTCATGTGCCATAGCTTGGAAATGTCAAATGAGATTACAATCAGTTCCAATCCCACACAAATTCTACAGCCTTTTAGTAAGTGGCTTTTCCCCTTCAAAAATCTGAAATCTGAATAGATAATAAAAAGGAAAGGCCCATATCCTTCAAGCACAGACTGGGACAAAAAGCATTGAGTAATTAAGGAAAACAGTCTTATGGAGCACGATCCATATGCTTTTTTAATCCTTAGAAATGGATTTATATAGCAAGGTCATTAATAGGATTTATATTATATTTAAAAGCAAAGAAGATGACCTTGAAGATTTTGGACTCAAGTGTGAGGTACAGCCAGGACGGGTGTCCGCGGCAGCCGTATAACAAATCCTGATTGGTGCTTTATTCTCAATCCATCTTTGCTCTCCTTGAACTAACCTCTATTTCAGTTAAAAACAAAACCAAAACAAACAAAGATCTCCAACCAGAAAGCAAAGAAATCCCAAACAAACAAACCTGAGATCATAAGATCAGTCCTATAGGTTTGTTGTGAAGAATAACTATAAGACCTCAGAACCCTGAAAATCCCTTACATTACAATTCTTATTTGATGAACTTAATGCATAACCCATTCCTTTTTGGTATGCACTGCACATAGTACAGCACTGTTGTATATTGTGGAAGAGAGATATTACTTACCATTATAAAATGTCACCTCTTTTCCTGCCAAAATTCTTTTCTCATCTTTAAAGTAATTAGTTTTGTCATGATTATTCAAAATTCATTAAAAGAAAATTCTGGCTGATTAAGCACGTCCAAGGCCAAGACTCACAAATAGTGATTCCTCTGATTTACATGGATTCCCAGAGTAAATGTTTATCTGATACAGAGCCAGAACTGCCTACATCCTTTATATTATGTTATCAAAGATTAGTTTTGCTCTTCATCAGACAATTTCAGTACCCTTATAAAAAATGGAACAGAAGGCTCAAAAACCCATTACTTACCTGTTGGGACTAAACTCTAAAAGCACTTTGCCATTGTTCAAAAGACAGCATTTCCAAAAGCTTTTCAATTTCCATGCTGGTAGGAGAGAGAAACTTGAAACTAATACAAAAACTGATATTTTAAATAAGGGCTCCCTCTCCAAACAGTAAAGCAAGAGCATGAAGTTTCTGTTTACTACTTTCTTTTTCCCCATTTCCTGATTTCGTATATTCTATTGGCAAGCCTATAGACACATACTTGCTACAGTGCACTGCTCACATTTTGAAAACATCTGCAAATTAACCACTGTCCAAGTTATAAACATAAAAATGCAGTCTGCATTCACATAAAGGAGGAAAACAAACAAGCAATAAAACTTCTGCAATGGGAACACAAAAGTTTAATGAAGGATTTTGTTTTTCTTCTGAAAATTATACTGCTCCTTAAATTGCTTCTTTCAACAAATACTTTTCTAGATCTTTCTACAGAAGCACAAGAGTGCATGAAGATATAAACTTGAAAACTATTTTAATCATTGTGTGTACTGTGGAACTGTTTTCATAGAATCATAGAATGGTTTAGTTTGGAAGGGACCTTAAAGATCACCTAGTTCCAACCCCCTTGCCATGGGCAGGGACACCTCCCACTAGACCAGATTGCTCAAAGCCTCGTCCAACCTGGCCTTGAACACTTCCAGGGATGGGACCTCCATAACTTCCCTGGGCAACCTGTTCCAGTGCCTCACCACCCTCATAGTAAAGAATTTCTTCCTGAGATCTAATCTAAATCTACCCTCTTCCAGTTTGAAGCCATGGCCCCTCATCCTATCACTACATGCCCTTGTAAAAAGTCCCACTCCAGATTTCCTGTAGGTCCCTTTCAGATACTGGAAAGCTGCTATAAGATGTCCCCCGAGCCTTCTCTTCTCCAGGCAGTGCTTCCACCCTCTGTAGGCTTCCTTTTTCTGTTTGAGATTGTCCAGGAGCTCTTTGTTCATCCATGCAGGACTCCTGGTGTTTTTTCCTGACTTCCTCTTTGTTGGGATGCATCGCTCCTGAGCTTGGTGGAGGTGATCCTTGAATATCAGCCAGCTTTCTTGGACCTCTCTTCCTTCCAGGGCTTTATCCCACTGTATTCCCTCAAGCAGATCCCTGAAGAGGCCAAAGTCTGCTCTCCTGAAGTCCAGGGTAGCAAGCTTACTGCACGCCCTCCTTGCCACCCTAAGGATTTCAAACTCTACCATCTCATGATAACTGCAACCAATGTTGCCCTTGAGCATGATATTCCCCACCAGCTCCTCCTTGTTGGTGTGAACAAGGTCCAGCATGACACCTCTCCTCTTTGGTTCCTCCATCACTTGGAGAAGGAAGTTATCATTCACACATTCCAGGAACCTCCTGGGTTGCTTACGGCCTGCTGTGTTTTCCTTCTAACAGATATTGGGGTGGTTGAAATCTCCCATGAGGACCAGGGCTTGTGAACCTGAGGCTGCTCCTATCTGGCTATAGAGGGCCTCATCTGCTCGGTCTTCCTGGTCAGGTGGCCTGTAGCAGACTCCCACTGTAACATCACCTGTCCCTGCCCTCCCTTTGATCCTGACCCATAAGCTCTCNCCTTTCAGCTGCATTCCAGGTGCTCTCCTGCTGACCTGCAACCCATCTCCAGGTTTTGGGCCTCTACTACTGGTATCAGCATCATACTGGTAGGAGTGGGCTGGATTCTGGTTCCCCTCCCCCAGCAACTCTAGTTTAAAGCCCTTTTCACAAGGTTGGCAAGCCTCTGACCAAAGGTGATCTTCCCCTTTTCTGATAGGTGAACCCCATCCAGCCCCAGTAGACCAGGTTTCTCAAAGTGAGTCCCATCATTTAAGAAGCCAAACCCCTGGCTGTGGCACCAGTCCTGTAGCCAGTTATTAGTTTGCCATATTCACCTGGCCCTGTTAACCTCCTTTCCTTTGACCAGGAGGACTGATGAAAAAATTACCTCCACTCCAGAGTCCCTGACCGCTGCTCCAGGGCTTTATAATCTTTCTTGGTAATCTTCAGGGGGCTCCCAGATGCATTTTTCCTTGCTGAATAATCAAAAAACTGGAACTTTTATAGTCAAAAGTTATTCTCACTCGTAGAGTAAGAACATTGAGAATAATTTTTAAATGATAGAGGTGGTGTTTCTAAGTATCCTTAATTATGTTCAGCGATGCCTTAACTCTAGGAAGAAATAACAATCAAATTCTATACGCACTGTTGTTATGAACCACCTGATAATTTCAATGTAAATATTTGTTAGTAACAGTCTTTGCAGTTGTGTGTTTATGAGGTTCCACCCTAGTTTTAGAGATCATTAATTAATAATACCTGTTTGCCGTTAAACAAAGGAGTCACATAAATTGCCTCTATTGCTGTGAATAACATCTAAGAGTGAGGACAGATGTATAGTGAAAGTCATACTGAACAGAAAGCTCTTAAAATGACAGAGGCACACTGGCATCGCAGCAATGAAAGCACACTGGGATTTGGACTAAAATTCTAAAAGTTAGAAAACACAGGTGGAAAATAACATTTTGAAAGTGTTCTACTCCCATCAGGCCTGTAAAGTTAAAGAAGGTTCAGGAAGCTTTTGTACTTTTGGATAAGCAAAATGGCTAAGACAGTTTCCCATGACAGTTTTGCTCACAGCTACAACAAAAAAAAAGAAGCCATTCACATGGTAGCAGCTGATGTAACCCATAGGAATAAAAAGCATTTGCCTCTTTCTGCCTTCCAGCTTCTTGCTAGACTGAAGCACAACTTTTATAGTACCTTTTTCTTCATTTTTTTTTTAAATAAACTTCCCAAGACTTAGTCTCTACCTATTTTCATTAAAGTGATAGCTGCTGTGTAAGAGTAACATGCAAGTGATTGTAAACAGGGAATAACAATAACTTGAAGATGAAGTAGATCAGAGCGTTTTAAACAGGATATTTCACACTTAGAAAGAATTGAAGCCCTCTTAAAGCAAATTATGAAGGATCAAACATTTGATAACACAAATATGCACAGTTCTATTGCCTTCAACAAAACATTGAAGTTATTGGAAACAGTAAAAATAGTCTTTCATGCTAGTTTTTTATAGGCTTGAGGAATGTCTGATTTCCTGAATAGTGTTACTACCAGCACTTTGGAAGTGAAAGAGTCAGAGAGACATTGCTCATTGCACCCAGATGTGTCTCTCTCTTCTGAACTTAGTTTTGCAAAGTCTATAAAAGCAAATAAGAGAATCAATTACTCAGCTCCAAAATGAATATTCATTGTGCATTGTTTGGTGGCGGCCCCTTGCAGGAAGAACTAAAAATAGTTCTGAGGCCTTCAGAGGATGTATCTTCACTCATTTTCATTCTTCTCCTTTGAGGTCCTGTACTAGTTTAGCCGCTGTTTCAAAAAGTGAGAAAATTAGTGGGGCTTAGATATAGAACCTCACTCAAAATCTGCTGTGAGCTACTAGTGTGGTTTCAGGTCAATAGCTTCTAAAAATGGGGTTTTATGCTTTAGTTCATGTTATGAACTAGTAAAATGCAAGCTAAAGACAAATATTCAAAGTGGCATTCAGTACTATTACAGTAAAATTATAAAAGGTTGTTATAGTTGTACTGGACAAAATTAACATGACTGTTTCTAAATTTTACACTTAATCACCCCATGATTCCAAGTTAAAAAGAGTGCATGTGTTTTCTCTTCTTGGTTTTCCAGAAGTCGACTTTGGAACATCTACAATAGGATAATCAATTACAACATTAAGACAGTCAAATCCATGTTTCCATATGTGAAGGTGAGCTACCTGTTTTAGCTCCCATTGCAGTCAACAGGTACCTACTTAAGCAGTCCATGTGGCTTTTACTCAAAAGTCTCTAGCACAACTGAAGGTTAACCTCTATAGTAAACTGAATTACTACCGTGAACTGTTATTTAGAGCATCTGTATCTCTCACTTAGATTTGTAAAATTTTGTAATCAGACCCAGAATGTCTTAATGCTCTCAGATTAAGATGTTCTCATTCCAAAGGGCAGTGCTCAGCACAACGTAAAAACTGTGAAGATTGACACAGAAAGTCGTATTTGTGATTTTTTATGTATCAGAAGAGATTGATCTGTTTTGTGGAAAATAGGGAATCAATCTGAAGACTGCCTGCACTTGTATCCAGCCTCTGTAGGGCCAGGAGTTTGCTGGAGTGTGTCTTGGTAGCAATAGTGCACGGTCCTTTGAAACTGGCAAGGCATAAGACATAGATGCAATATAGCAAATTCTATCATTTCCCAGGGAATTGTTTCAGAAGAGAACTTTATGCCAGTGCTGATTTTTCTGTCCTTTATAGGTTTCCATCTCAGAAGGAAATCAGAGGGACCAGGTTCCTCTGTCACTGCATTCCTACTTGTAGGTCTAAAGCATGGTGTTCTTTGTGATTTGTTATGGCTATTTACTTTCTGTTGGATGATCAGTAATTTTGTCAAAATTGACATTTTTCACTCAAGGGGATTATTTATATTGTTCAGTTAGTTGATTGTAAAGATATAGACAATCATACTGTGAAAGAATGGGTTTCCATGCATAATGTGCAGCATCAGACTGTATTAGCCTTACAGTGTATTGTATCCAAGTGGGACCTGATTCTGTGTTATTTTACTCTCATTGGATTCCTGATACCTGTTTAACATAAATTTAAGATACCCCTGATCAGATCTGTGAATTTGTCAAGTACATTTTGAAAAATAATTTGCATCTAAACAAGGAAAAATAAAACCAGGTGAAGAAATCATCTAAGCTTCTAAGACCAAAAGAAATATATTGAAATAAGTTTGTTCCTCAGCTACAACACTGCAGATATTTAATAGTTTTAATAATCTCAAAGAAAGACAATGTATTTCATTATTAAATAGGATACATATATAAAAAGAAATTATTCTCTCATTGTCCTGACTATCCAGTAAGCCACCAACAGTATACAACTATTTGTTACTTTGCTCTCTACATCGTTACATTTTGCAGAATAAGGCAAGAAATAAGGAGGCTGTACTTTTAACTTATATTTTATCTTGAGTGATTAACACTTTTCTTAGTGATCTGAAAGGGTTCTAGTGCTGGTAGGTGTCCCATATGCTTTCTGCTTCAGCAGCTTAATTTGTGACGCAGGGTCATAAGAAGGCAACAGAGACTATCTCCTAGTTTCTCTCAGAACTGAAGAGGGTACCAGTCTGATTAATATCTGCAGAGTTTCTTAATAAGTAAAATAGCTGTTTTACTGGAAGATTAGTAATTTGCATTTAAGAGAGGGTTCACAAGATTAGGCAAAATATTTCCTGTTGGGCAAAAGATTAAACCAGTTGAGGCTGCACTGATGTGTTCTTATGAGAACTACTGCTGGGGCATTCTCTTAAACAAGAAGTATTGTGATTTAAAAGAAGATCTACACCATCCACATCCGTGGTTTTAGTAACATGAGGCTACTATATAGGCAGTGCTACTTAAGTGTGCTATAACTTAACAACCGTTGCTGCAAATAGTGAAACACCTTCACATGTTCAGGTAATGCAAATTACCTTTGACATTTAATACTTGATTACGAATATTTTGAATGAACAATAGCACTACTTATACTTGCTGAGTTCCTGCTTATTCACTGGCCATATCATTATTGATTATTACTAACTTTTTATCATCCTAAAATGAAAATACTATAGCTTAAATCATCCTAATGCTTGCATTTTTATTTTAAATGCTATTGTCTCACAATTTGTTCAATACTGTATCACCTAGAACATACTTATACTGGCAGCTGAATGTAGATAATCAAGAGTTGTCATCAACCTTAAATTGTAACCCTTGAAGTTTTGATATTTGTGTAAAAAATCATGAGATTTTCCTGAAAAAATTGTCTGATTTTTTTCTTTTCTTTTTTTTTTAAATCATCTTATACAAAATCTTTTCCAAGTTTCCCTACACTCGTGAGGTCCATAATCTTAACAGAAAGTTTTAATTTCTGAAATACTTTTAAGTGTTAACATATGGAAAAAGCACAAGAATAAGTTATAGCTATTGTTTAAAATAGAATCTTAAAGGAGTAGACTCTCTCAATCTTCATGCAGGACCAGGTTTAACATAGTGATTTTAAAACTATGAATTACTACGTGAATAAGCAGTTACTCAGCTGATAACCTTTCCCCTTATTAGCAAGAAAGAACTTTATCTAAATAAATATTTTATGTCTTTTTTCCTGCTACACAAAGCCTAATTGGGAAGAAAAAGAAATAGGTTATCCCGTTGCAACTAATTTTATAGACATATCTAGTTAATTGCCCTAGAGTGAATCAGTCCATCCATTCAGGAATACAAATCATAATACAATTCTTTGGTTTGTTTGAATAACTTGCTTGTCTTTTATAAATTTGCAACTCTTTCCATCCTAAAATATTACTGAACAAACTATGATGAGTGGCATAAATTTTATCATGATTTAAAAAAAAAAGAAGGGGCTTTCTGGGGAGGGGTATTAGTACTAACATGCCCGTTTCAAGTAAAAATCTACAAAAATGTATATTCATTATAGTGCACATTTACAAAGTTGCTATGTTACTTTTTTTGTTTTGTTTGGATTTTTAAAGAAGTGTCTTCCAGATGTGGAAAATTTTGTAGCAGATACTACTTGTTCTGTTAACAGAACTTATTTCTCCCACCTGTATTTCCTCACAATTTATATTTCAGACAGCTACACAAACTGTTTTTTAATGCTTAAAAAAAATAATCAAGTCAAATAAATTATTTTGGCATAAGCTTGAGTGGTAGATAAAAATAAAATTTGGGATCTTTGTTACAGTGTCCTGGTCTGAATGTTTTGTCTCAAAACAGGTTTTGCCACTTGGGTTTTCGCAGTAAAGCTATACACTTCTGCCAGGGCATTACTTTTCACAGAGAAAAGTATATACCAAATATATTCGCACCTCAGAGGCATGGGGATTGTTGGAGTTTCTGTCTGCAGCCATTATTACATGTAACTGAAGCAGTGAATGAGTTAAACAAGTGAGCACTTGGAACAACCAAAACTAATTCCATCCTGGAAAACTAACTAGGGAAATGCATACTGTTAAAAGTTAGAAGATTAATAGCCTTACCATGTACCAACAATCACTGAAAATGTTTACCTAATGAATCTAGGGTTTGCCTAAAGACTCTAAGGAAGTTATTGTGTCTTTATATTGTGTACCCTTTGTTGAAGAAGTAGGAAGTCAGAAGAAGTAGTAACAGAACATAGAGACAGGGAACAATACAGGGACAAAGTGGAAAGGTGGTTTAATATTAGGGCTGTACATTAATAATTATGAGCAATAAGATGCACCTTGCACTTGTATCTGCTATGAGCTCTGGCACAAACCATTCAGTGTAACACTCGTCTCAGCAAATGTTATCTGTAGTCATCCAAACTCTTTTTTTAATCAATAGAGGGAAAGAGGCCCTGAGCTTATCAGAACACTTATGTTCCCCAGATGTATCCATTTGGCCTCAGAGAACTACCTTGTGAGTATTGATGGTTAGATAAAGCAGCTTGGTGTCCCTCCTAGCAAGCAATTACGGTACCAAGTATAGCAGATGAAAAGACAGGTTAGGATTGTAGACAACCTGAGTTCAGACAGCTGAAAAATATAGCAATATAGACACTTCGAGTTAAGACTTGGAGTGCACCAGACTTCAGACTGCACAGGCTGAACAGTGTTATAGTTAATACTTCTAAGAGCCCTTGCCACAAGATGGGAATATCCAGTACTTTACTGTCTCATGAGGGAGAGGAAAAGAATCAGTAGCCACGCAGTGGTAACCAGTGGTAGCGACAGCAAATCCTGCTTAAGGCTGATAGAGTAAGAATCTGATTTTATCTAAAAGAGGGTGAAAGAAAATATAAATGTGAAGATTAGGATGTTTGTCTTAATCCATGTCCCTTGAATGTCTGGTAAAAATGAGCAGAATTATCAGTAAGTGAATCTACTGAAAAATAGGTAACTCTCAGCTAACTATATAATTTATATTAAAAAAAAAAAAAGCTTGTAATTATGAATTTTCTTACTTTTTTTCAAGTAGATGTCTACAAAGCCATTCATAACTTTTTGCTGGCATGAGCTTCCTAAGGAACAAAATGTCTGACCTGCAAAACATTCTTACCATTTACAAATGACTGCAACCAGATTCAAAAAATGAAAAGTTAAAGAGTATTGTGTTTTACTTAGTGGAACTGAAACCCCACAAGATTGCACTGAGTTTCAAATTTTCTCCAGCTGCCCTTTAATGAATTGCTTTCTTACTGGATTTCTGCAAGCCAGCAAGTTAGCTAAGGGAGCTCTGTGAGTCAGCAAGGGGAGCATTCAATCACTAGACAGTAGTTCCTGGAGCTGCTACTAGAATGTAGCTGCTTCCAGGAAAACTTCTATTTCTACTTTTTCGGGGGTTGTCAATAGTCCAATGAGTCTGGCAATCAGGCAGGCCAGCTACGTGGGAAGCGAGTTGCTCTAGCCATCTGGAAAGCCTGGGAGATACTTAGTCAAATCTCCAGACCAAGAGCCAACAGAACAAGTTGCTAAGGAAACCTTAAAGTTCGTCAGGCACCCTGTGAAATGCATCTACCTAAATACCTGTCTGCCCTGCAAACCTGGTCAAGCTGGTGCCCTGACAGCCTGGGTGTGCCACTCGCTGCCTCCCTGGGATGTCTACCTGTTGGCCAGGTAAGAGGGCTGCTTTGCTCACCAACTTTTCAGTCTTTTTGGCTGGTTCACAGGAGGAACAGCTGTGGTGTGCACAGGATTGGAGAGATAGACAGCTCAGCAGATGGAGAGCAGCAGAAATTTTTAAAATGAGTTGTGGAAGCCTAGGAAAATCAGTTAGATTTATTTGGAGACTTAGGAAGCTGAATGATTTGGTTTCTTGGTTTCCATATGAAGTGTTGATAGGATTTAATATTTCCCTGAAATACTGGATTTTTCTGGATCAGCATTTTCTGTCAATTTTTTTAACCAGCTCTAGTCTCATGGCCTATTAAATGCAGTTAAACATTTTTATGAGTTCCACATAACTGGAAAACATAATCGTTCATATTTAATGTTATTATGCATTTTTATTTTATACTTTTCATTTAAAGAGTCAATTTAGCCTTGCAAGAAAAACAAAACAAAACAAAACAACAAATGCCATTTAATTTGGAGCTCTAATAATCCAATCCAGCTGTTATACTGTCGGCATTCCTTCCCTTGACCTTTCAGTCCCGAACCCACTTCTCTTTCCTTCGCTCTAGAGATTTCTAGGCCTGGAAGGGAGTTTTTTTCTTTCAAATGTAAAATATCACGCTCTAGCTTTGGGGCTAAATTGAAAATCTCCTTGTCTGATTTAACACTTTAAAATGTTATTGATTCTTGTACTATTATTGACTACAGTATTTGCAGCTCTCTTGGGGGTGGAAAATTGCTGCTCAACAGTGGAACCTGGATTGATTTTCATTCATTAACTTTGAAAAAGGACATAAACATCCTGAACTATGTATTCATTCAAAATTTATCGTTCCCTTTTATGTTTTAATCATGCTTTAGGAACTGATCTTATCGTTCCTTTCAAGAAACAGGTCTTTACACTGAATCATATAACAATGTACAATGGGATCATTGTTAAATAGCTCTAGAATTCAACTGCATTTTGATGTCTTATCCCATTGGAAGAAGAATCTTCTTGTGAAATTAATGGATTCAGAAATCCAGAATTCCTTTCTACATGATCCTATGAAGGTCACAGATACAAATCATCTCTGAAAGATGATTAGACAAAATCCTCGATGAAAACTGAACCTAGTTGTTCTTATGCAATTCAGCTATGAAAACTTGTAAGACTAAAGTTGCCAAAAGCTAAGGGAGAGAGGGAAAGGATGACAAATGAGTACTGAAGATTTGTTCTATTCTTTTGGCTTCTTGTTTGGAAGTACAGCTTAACTGTACAGCAAAAAAAAGCTTCATGATTCTTTTGCTTGGAAGCTTTGCTTTTTACACCATAGTGGGAAAAGTATACTGAGAAATGTTCAGCCTGGAGGAACACCCTTTATGTTGATGGTAGTGAGGCACTTCAGAACTACCAATCACCTGTCTGAGTTTTCTGTGGTTTAGTTTTTCAACATTTCTTATCTCTGCCACAGTATATGGCTCATTTGACAAAGATGAGAAGTAGAGATTACCTGACCTAAGCTGTGCTCAGGCATTAGCATTGTTTTGACAACTCGGCAGAAGGTGTTACAGCACATAAAAGCTCTAAAATATACCAGCAACTGAAGAGAAAAGGCACTGACCTGTCAGCAGATGATGACTCCTAATCCATTCTACTAAACCATGTATCTTGAGAACTGATGGTTGAAGGCTTCTGCTGATTTTTGTGAAAGATGTTGCAATTATTCCTTATACTTTCAGAATTAATCCATCTGTTATTCTTCTCCTCTGAAGAAACATAAAGCCTGTAGTGTACTTCTGTGCATTCTATCTTTTTCTATACATATCTGTACAGGAAGTCTAGGCATGTATGAAGAAATAAATGATAAATAAATATGAATGAAGAAACTGAAATAAAATAATTTAAAATTCTTCAGGTAATATTCTTCAAAGGAAACTCTGACATTTCAGGAAATTAATAGTAAAGAGCTTGCTTCACAGTCTTTTCAACACTTGAAGCTCCCTTTTAAAGAAATTCAGGATATTGCACGCAAGTCATTTTAGAACTTCATGAAACACTAACTCATTGAATTTCCAGACTATAAATGTTTGTTCATGCAGTAAAGATTTGCCTTATTTCTACACTTCTTCAGAAATTTGCTGTTATTTTTCCTGAAGTGATCTCAATGTTCTGACTGTTATTTATGCAGTAGTAAGGCATGAAATACTTTATGTCTAGGAAAGAATTTCCCAGTGCCTAAAAATGAAGGGCAAATAGAAGCGAAATATGACTCCAACAGACATTTTTAATATACCCTCTGTGGTTATGTGTTGTGTGATTCATCCTGCTGAATAAATTTTATTCCAGCATAAGGCTTTGAATGGTAAAATGGAAATTTCTTTGACCAAAAAGACGCAATGATGAGTACAGCCAGCGCCATACTCACTTACCTATTCATTTCAGGAAATCTGTTTTTTAAATTTGTAGCCTCAGCTGTACATATACAAGACAAGACAAACACATTATGTATCTCCAGTATTAACTCTGGAATGACTTCTGAAACAAAAATATTTTCATCAATTCTCCAGTTTTTTAGTAAGCTTTTATATAATTCAAGTAATTGTCTACCTGCTGGCTAAAATAGCTGCATTACAGAGCTCCACTTGAGTAACAGTACTGCAATTGCACAGTTTACATCGTCATGCTTAAAGAAACTCCAGTGCACTAGCACAACCTACTTATCTGCTGTATTAACAGTTGCAGTCATTACATCAATTTATATATGCAAGACTACTTGTTACATGCAATCAGATGACAGTAAAAAATAAAATAAAATTCCAAACCAGTGTAAAGAAAGACACAAATAACCTATGGTTCTGAATACTGTATTATTTTTTTTCAAAGCTATGGTTCATGAAGCTGACAAAAACTCCTGTCTTATTTTTAGGTTATTTTTATTATTCTGGTCTTCCTAGACTTTTGGTTAAGCTTTCTTTTAGGTGTAAAAATGTAAGAGAAATATATTGGAATTCAAAGAGTCCTCATGTGTTGTTGTGTTGTTTTGTGTTGTTTTTCTGGAACAAATAAAAAAGTAAATCTCCTGGATTAATTTTAATCAGGTAGTTGGAAACTTTCCAAAGAAAATATTATTTATTAGAATACACAGAATTATCAAAATGTTAAATTTAATGGGAGCTTGTCAATCAGAGAGGCTTTGTCTTTAGCATACAATTTCCCCTTAAAATAATTAATTTGGCCACCAATGCAGTGCTCAGGGATCACCTGTAATATTTGTGACACAGGGTCAAGAATGTATTTTAACACTCAAGCTACTGTTTCATACCCTACCTCATTGCCTTCACCATACCAGCTATTCCGACATAGGGTCTCACTCATTTCCTCCTACTTTCCTCCTACAGTGTCTCTCAATAATGAAATATTCTTCAGAGTAGAGATTTTAATTTGATCTCTCCAGGCCTGTGTACATGCGACTTTGATTTACTTACTGCAGTTTCCTTCCATCATGAACCTAAAAGTTTTGAAATTTTAAAAATTTTGCAGTTAGTTACCGAAAAATTTTTCCACCGTCTAATGTAATTAGATGTAATTATTTAAATAGTACTAATATTCTCACTCTGTTTCTGTTCTCAGTGCTATGTAGCTCTTTCAAAAATTTACAAGTTCTGAGGTTCTCAAAACCTCAGCTGCTTTGATTTAAAAAATGTTGATCTGAAAATTTTTCATAAACTTTGTTAGAAATAGAGCAAACCTAACAAAAGTCTTTGCTGTTTATATCCTTAAGGCTTCAAAATTTTTTCCTGCAGTAGGTTTTTATTACTTTCTCCATTTTTTTTGATAGAACATGTAATAATATTGCTTTTCTTTTTCATGTTAAAAGAAATTAATCTTTTGACACAGAACTATTGTGTAAAGTCACAGAATCATAGAGTCACAAAATGGTGAGTCTGGAAGGGATATCTAGAGGTCAGCTAGTCCAACTCCCCTGCTCAAACAGGTCTTTGTAGAACCAGTTGCTCAGGACCAAATAGCTTTTGTATATCTCAAAGGAGGGAGACTCTACAACCTCTCTGGGCAACCTGTGTCAGTGCTCAGTCACTCTCACAGTAAAAAAGAGTTTTCTGATGTTTAGAGGGAACCTCCTGTGTTTCAATTTGTGCCCATTGCCTCTTGTCCTGTCACTGGGCATCACTGAAAAGAACCTGGCTTAACTTTCTTTGTAGCTTCCCTTCACGTATTTATATTCATTGATAAGACCCACCTCGAGCCTCCTCTTCTCCAGGCTGAACAGTCCGAGCTCTCAGCCTTTCATCATCTTTGTGGCCACTTGCTGAACTCTCTCTTGTGGGTCCATGTCGCTCTTGTTCTGAGGAGACCTGAACTGGACACGATACTCCAGGTGTGGCCTCAGCAATGCTGAGGAAAGGGGAAGGATCACCTCCCTCAATCTGATGGCAACACTTCACCTAATGCAGCCCAGTATACTATTAGCCTTCTGGGCCACAAGGGCACTTTACTCGCTCATATTCAACTTGGTGTTCATCAGGATCTCAGGTCCCTTTCTGCCAAGCTAATTTCTAGCCAGTTGGCCTCCAGCATATATTGGTGCAAAAGGTTGTTCCTCCCTAGGTGCACGACTTCTACACTTTACCTCCTTAAACTTCATAAAGTCCAGGTTTAGGGAAGATCATACAAATCACAAATCAAGGAGCTTGTCCTGAATCCTCCAAACAATAGAAATACATGAAATAGAAGCACTAATTCAGTAGCTATCATACATTGTGTATATGCATGCTAAAAATATTTAGATATATTTTGAAAACCAGGGACAAGGATCGTAAAAGAAGTATTCACCAAAAATAAGAAGTGGCCTTGGAAAGAAGGGGCCTAGGAAGAAGGTGGTGAAGGCAAGGCAAAGGTGGGGACTTGGAGAATGAAGAACCACCCACTGCAAGAGAAGATCAGGTTTGAGACCACCTAAGGAACCTGAAGATGCACAAATCCATGGGACCTGATGAGATGCATCCATGGGTCCTGAGGGAAATGGTGGATGAATTTGCTAAGCTTTCCTGGCTTTTCCCTGGCATTCCTCAGGGATCGGTATTGGGACTGGTGTTGTTTAACATCTTTGTTGGCAACATGGATGTAGGGACTGACTGCACCCTCAGCAAGTTTGCTGACAGTACCGAGCTGTGCCCAGACCCATGTGCAGGACCTTGCACTTTGCCTGGTTGAACTTGATGAGGTTGGCACGGGTCCACCTCTCAAGCCTGTCCAGGTCCCTCTGGATGGCATTCCTTCCCTCCAGCACATCAACAGCTCCACACAACTTGGTGTCATTGGCAAACTTGCTGAGGGTGTACTCATTCCCACTGTCTGTGTCACCAACAAGCATGTTAAACACTAGTCCCAATACTGACCTGTGAGGAATGCCGCTCGTCACTGGTTTCCACTTGGATATCAAACCATAGATAGCAATTCTTTGAGTCCGGCCATCCAGCCAGTTCCTTATCCACTGAGTGGTCCATCCATCCATGTCTCTCCAATTTAGAGACCAGGATGTCGTGCAGGACAGTGTTAAATACCTTGCACAAGTCCACGTAGATGATATCAGTTGTTCTTCCATTATCCACCAATGATGTAACCCCATTGTAGAAAGCCACCAAATTTGTCAGGCATGATTTACATTTAGTGAAGCCATGTTGGATGCCACCAATCACCTCCTTATTTTCCATGTGTCTTAGCATAGTTTCCAGGAGGATCTACTCCATGATCTTCCTGAGGACAGAGCTGAGACTGACTGGCTTGTAGTTCCCTGGGTTTTCTTTTTTACCCTTTTTAAATATGGGGGTTCTATTTCCTCTTTTCTAGTACATGGGAACTTCACAGGTGTGCCATGACTTCTAAGATATGATGGATAGTGGCTTAGCAACGTCATCCGCCGGTTCCCTCAGGACCCACAGATTCATCTCCTGAGGTCCCATGGACTTGTGCACCTTCAGGTTCCTCAGCTGGTCTAGAACTTGGTCTTCTCCTACAGTGCGAGGTTCCTCATTCTCCCACTCCCTGCCTTTGCCTTCTGCAACTTGGGCGGTGTGGTTAGAGCCCTTACCAGTGAAGACTGAGGTAAAAAATCATTGAGTTGTTGGTTTGACAACATTTGTCTCTGGCAGACCCACAGCATAGCAGGTGCTGTCAATCTTCCTAAGAGAGGTCTAGAAAAATAATATTATCAGTGCTATTATGCAAATAACTCTTACTTCCAAATAAGATCATAGAATCATAGAATCATTTACTTTGTAAAAGACTGTTAAGATCACCATATCCAATCATAAACCTCACACTGCCAACTCCACCACTAAACCATGTGCCTAAGCACCATGTCTACACATCCGTTAAATACATCTAGGGATGGTGACACAACCACTTCCTTGGACAGCCTGTTCCAGTGCATGATAACCTTTTGGTGGAGAAATTTTTCCTAATATCCAACCTAAACCTCCCCTGGTGCAACTTGAGGCCATATCCTCTTGTCCTAGAAGAAGTCATCAGGCAAGACTTTTGTACCTGTTTACACACAGAGAACAGAAAATACGTTCTTTGTAGTGGTGTGGTCTCTACTCTGTCCTGGTGAGGCCACATCTAGAGTACTGTGTCCAGTTCTGGGCTCCACACTTCAAGAAAGACAGGGAACGACTAGAGAGAGTCCAGCAGAGAGCTACAAAGGTGATCAAGGGAATGGAGCGCCTCTGTTATGAGGAAGGGCTGAGCAACCTGGGTCTGTTTAGCCTGGAGAAGACTGAGAAGGCATCTCATCAATGTTTATAAATATCTAAAGGGCGGGTGTCAAGAGGATGGGCCCTGACTTTTTTCAGTGGTGCCCAGCAACAGGACAAGGGGCGATGAGTGCAAACTAGAACACGGGAAACTCCATCTTAACATGAGGAAAAACTTCATTACCTTGAGGGTGACAGAGCACTGGAACAGGCTGCTCACAGAGCCTTATTCAAAACCTGCCTGGATGCATTCCTGTGCAACCTGCTCTAGGTGAACCTGCTTTGGCAGGGGTGTTGGACTAGATGATGTCTGAAGGTCCCTTCCAACCCCTACCATTCTGTGATTTTGTGACCTCTTATCAAAATGCTTAAATACCCTCCAAAAACACAGTCTAACTGGTCAACATGACATAATAGCTACTGTCATTCTGTATTTCTCCTTTTTCAGTAAATTAATGTAATCTGGCAGGCTAACAGGCTAGTCTACTTTTCTTGTGTTCTGTATTTGGAAAGACTACAGCTAACTGGTGCAATATCTTCCTGGTAGATTTGTCACATAGAAAAAAACCCTTACATTCAACAAATGGTGTCTCTATCTTTTAACTATCATACAGTTGTCAATCGTATTTTTCAGTTCTGGCATATAGCACTCTAGTTATGGATTTCAAAACCTGTATTAATATAACCAACTTTAAGTCAACATTTAGCCCCCAATTGTTTCCAGTCTGTTTTAATAGTCCTTCATATAACACAATCTCAAATGACTTTATATACATTATCTCTAATCTTCCTCCCTCAATCATTTACACCCCTTTTCATAAAAAGCAATAAAAACATTTCCTGCACTCATTTAAATGTGTAATCTCATCACCAGCTAAGCTATATGGTTCATAATGACTGGCTGAATTTTTGTTTTCAAGTTTTACAATTTATTCTTTATACATAAGTATCTGCAAGTCTGCTCAATGAGTTGATTAGAAGTAAATGATTGTAGTAAAATACTTGAGTTACTGAAAACTGCTTCTGTATAAAACCATATAATTATTCTGAGATTACCATTTTATATTTAATTGATCTATCTTTATAGTAAAGTTAGGAGGTGCATTTCTGAGTGAAGTGACTGCTTTTAAAACATGCTGTTTTGATAGTCCCAGAGAACAAAATCTCCCACACCAACAACAGGAAACTCAAAATTTTCCACACTGCTCTGTCAAGACTATAGTCACTTCATTTTTCAGAGTCTGCCAGTAAAGATGCCAATCGTACTGCTATATTGCAACAAGCAACCAGGCAGGAGGAATCTCATGCTGTAATTTGAGACTAATAAGCAGAGGACATGTTTTGAAGTTCAAGGATAAAATATTTCCATCTGAATTGGTCATACAGTGCAAACCCCACCTCGCTACATATATCCAGAGATGTTTCCTTCTAGCAGAGTAAACTCATCTATGGAATGTGAAATTCATTAGCTTTCATTACAACAATTCATTACAACAAAGCATATGCCACCTGGATTGTTGCACAGGTATATGCTGTAGTAGGGTATGCAGACCACACAACTGTTATAGTCTATACCCTTGGATTAGCGCTCAGATAAATCCAGTCATGCTTTTCTGACTATGCTGTAACCTCCATAATGTCATTACAGGGACATTTCCCACAACATGTATAAACTGCAGAAATACTGCAATGCATGTGCTTGCTTTTCCATTTGTATCAGATCTGCTTCTGAAGTTCTTCTATGCTACAGCAGACCTTGCAGGGCACCTTGAGCGAATCTCACTCACAGTAAGGAAGATACAATAATGAAAAGATTTGAGGGGAACGACAAAATGTCTAAACAGCTGTGTCTGTGCAGATGCCTATATGAATCTCAGATCCCCCGAGACATCTTGGTTGCCTTAAGAAAGTGGGTGCACTACCCCCTTCCAGTTCTAACTTCTTTTTGTAGAAAACCCAGGCATGGAAAAAGAAAGAAAAAAGGAACATTAGTGCTCAATTTCTGCAGTCTGTGTGGTAGGAAGAAAAGCACTGCAGGGTCTATTACGCAGCACATCTATCCCACAAAATACTTTTGCTCCGCTTGTCTCCTAGATTGTTGCTTATTCCCTATGTAGATTTTGGAGACACTTGTGATGTCGGCAACATTCCTGAAAACTTGACCTGGTCTGGTAAAATCAGTCAAAAGCTTCCTCAGTTTCTGCAGAAATGTGGTAAGACAAAGTTAACCACAGTCAATGTTAAATTTGTTTTGCTAGGCAAGCATTTACCCCTATACAAGAGGTCAGCTCAAATAAATCCAAGTGATATCCTAAGTATTAGAAAATATAGACAAATCATTTAGATTCTAAGGAATGAAAAAACATGAATCTAGCTTTACCACTAAGAGGGTGTTCTTATTACTAGCACAACACTTGACATTGGCTCTAGGTTTGGGTTTTTTTCTTGTTGTTTACCTAAAAAATCTGCCTTTAAGGCAAACAGTTGTTTTGATGTGCTGATGCATTACAAGTAAAAGCCACAGGGCAAACGGTAAACACAAAGGAATGTATCAGAATGTAGTTATAAAACCACTTTTGAGTTTCCATGATTTTCATGATCTGATACTTGAAATAATTTGTCACAAATTAAAGAAACGAAGTTGACACTTGCAGTATTAAATTAAATTTGTTTGTGTTAATGTTAGCGAACTCTTGTTAAGTCTGTCTAGTACTAAGTCTTTATTATGTCTGGTATTACAGCGGCCAGCAAACAAACAAGTACAAAAAAGAACAATTTTTTTTCCTCTCTCTATTTATTCCTGTGTCTGACCACTCAAAGAATATAGGGCACATTCTGATACAGCTTGAATTTTCCCTTTGGCTAATCATGCACTTTTAAGACATCAGTGTTTCTTTTTATAGAGTTTAACATTTCTTGTGTTTGAATTGATATTGCTGCTAACCTTTTTTCCCTTTTGTCTTTCTCTTTTTTTAAATTCTAACTCTTCAGGTCTTCTTCATAGTGTGACTCATCACCAATGAGAGGGGCAGAGATTCTTGATATCTATGAAAATCACCTCTTACCCATCTACACATTCTCATCAGAATTCTGTTACATGAAAAGAGAGGAAAATTCTATGCCAGTGAACTATAGGAGATTTCTAGTTATTTTTTATATGATTTATTTATGGTCATACAAGTGTATTAGTAATATTTTTTTTAAAAAAAGTACACTAATGAGGTTTTAATGAGGCAATTAAAAATTATTTCTATAGATAAAAGTGAGAAAATGGAGAAATGTTTGAAAGTGTATTGGATTTGCATGGCAATGTTTTGGTAGCTGGGGGCTACAGAGGTGGTTTCTGCGAGAAGCTGCTAGAAACTTTCTCTATGTCCAATAAAGCCAATGCCAGCTGGCTCCAAGATGGACTTACCGCTGGCCAAGGCTGAACCCATCAGGGGTGGTTGTAGCACCTCTGTGATAACGTATTTAAGAAGGAGGAAAAAACCCCAACTGTACAGCAGCAATGGCAGTCAGAGAGAAAAGTGAGAATATGTGAGAGCAACACCAAGGTCAGTGAAGAAAAACAGGGAAGAGGTGCTCCAGGTGCCGGAGTCGATATTCCCCTGCAGCCCACGGTGAAGACCGTGGTGAGAGAGACTGTCCCCCTGCAGCCCATGGAGGTTAACAGTGGAACAGATATCCACCTGCAGCCCATGGAGGACCCCACTCCAGAGCAGGTGGATGCCCGAAGGTGGATGTAACCCTGTCGAGAGAGAAGCCCACGCTGGAGTAGGTTTGCTGGCAGGACTTGTGACCCTGTAGGAGACCCACACTGGAGCAGCCCATTCCTGAAGGATTGCACCCTGTGGAAGGGACCCACACTGGAGCAGTTCATGAAGAACTGTAGCCTATGGGAAGGACTCACATAGGAGAAGTTTGTGGAGGACTGTCTCCCGTGGGAGGGCCTCCATGCTGGATCAAGCCAGGGTCAACCCACCACAGAAAGACATAAGACAGGGTGCTTTAATGACCTTTTGTATTTCATAATTTTTCATACTTTCTCTGTATCCCTCAGTTTCCACCTCCTAATAACTTTCTGAATTAATTTCCTGTCTTCTCCCATATTTTCCCTTTCCCCCCTTGATTACATATATTTACTTTCTTTTAGTTATGTTTAGGCAATTAGAAGAGTTTGAAGGTAAGACTTCTCTATCAGAATCTACTCTAAGTAAGGAATCCTTGTGTGCCGAGAACAGGCATCAGCAGCAGTTATAGATGAACTAATAGAACTCCCCTGTACTGAGTGAACTGCAAGTGCCAGCAGTCGGAATTCTTAGACACTGTATTTCTGTTCTGCTGAATAATCAGGGTTCAGCAAGACCTCCACAGAGGGAGTGTCTGCAGTGAGATTAACAGGTCTGCATATAGGCTTCAGTTTAACTGCCACAGGTGACCACACTGGGGAAGATATGACAAAGCAATTGCAGCATGGACATGCAAAGCTGTCCAAATTTCACAAATTCTAGTTGGTGGAAAGCTTTGTTTTTATAAAATGGCCTCTTGCTCCAGAATATTAAGAAGTTGCATGAGATGCTAGGAGCCTGTTCAAGAGGTTCATAGTCTTTGCTCTGTAGGCTGGATCACTTCTATAGCCTTGTTTTATAGCAGAGAGTGTGTGAATGCTGAAGCTATGGCTATTTTTGCAAATCAAATTCAATTTGATTTAATTATCAATGAGAATTCCTAAGGATAGGAAAGTGATTGTCTAAATAAAAGAATCATTGACACACACACCCCCTCCCCCCATCTGGGTTGGGCTTAGAAGCTATGATGCTCCTGAGACCTTTCCAAGATTCCCATTTCCCAAGAGGCAGTTTGACCCTCACGTCTCTCATGCAGCCTCTGCTGACTCCACTAACAGTGCATCGGGGGCTACAAGGGCTTATTGAATCTCATGTCACCCATCCTGCAGTTACCACCATGATCTGCAATCCTGGGTGCTCTTAGTTTGCATATATTTTTAGAGTTACTGTTGTGTGGTGAGCAAGCAGGACTTAGGGCTTTTAAAAATTTAAAGATCAATCTCCATATCAAGTTATTTTCAAATCTGGGCACAGAAGGGATTGTCCCTGAGCTATGATCACTACAATGTAGAGGTTCTTTGCTCTGAGGATATGAGAACCAACCTCTTGGGTTGGTTCTTCCAGAACGTTAGAAGATACAAGATCTTTGTCAATGTTATACTCTGTCAATCCATGGATGTTTATTGTAAGATTTATTTTGTCTGATGAATCAGCAATTTCTAACAAAATCATAATTTACAGAAAAAATTACAAACACATCGGTCCCTAGATTTTTTTATATATTTGAAGAGGTCCTAAGAATGACCATATTTGTGTCTTTTTCCGTAACTGCTATTAAAGTTAGCTGAATCAAAGTAGTATTACCACCTACTTTGAAATCATACTTCTGACATTTCAGAGTCTAGAAACAATAATTTTTACAAATTCATCAGGTATGTCTTCCTGAAAAATTTTATTTCATGTGATCATAATGTTTCATATCCATGTAATTGTCAGGTCAAAAATAGTTTCAGGAATTGTTTCCGTATTATATTCTTTACATATATTAAGATAAAATTTAGTAAAAATATCAGTTGTATATATTTAAGGCTTCCTTTTATTTCTTAACATATTTTAATTATTATATTATTTAGTTAGTTTATTAATTGTTTTGTTTTGTTTTGTCCATAATTGATAAGTATTTTAACATAATTATTTTTGGCAGCACCATAAAACTATCTATATTTGGTGCGGAACAGTGAGAGTTTGTGACAACTTTCATTCTGGTGCAATTTTTACTACAAAAATTACAGTGGTTTACTCCTTTAAGGAGACAGAAAATACATGTAAATATGTGTAAGTAATATAGATGTACATGTACATCTATTGTATTTTTAATGTTTTGAAACTACCAGAGTAGGATTCATTAGTAATTTCTTGTTTCCTGGGCCACACAAACCTCTTAGTCTTCTGCAATAACACGCTCCAGAGCTCTAAGGGATTTTAAGTATTTTCCTAGTTATTGGCTATGTAGCTGTGGCATTAAATATAGGTATCTTCCTGTTCTAAGTTCCAAGATTCATGTCAAATGAAACTTTTTATAGAAGTAAGGAGTGCTTGGTTTAGCAGTTTAGTCTTAGGTTTGTATTTGTATTGCTGTTTCTGATGTTATGTGGAAGAAGGCCTGGGAGCAAGAGTAAGACACAGTAATGATTTGGAGATTTAAGTCTTTCGATAGAAAACTGCAAGCCTGACTTTAAGACTTTGGAAGCATGCTTTTTGTCTTTGTTTTCACCTTCTGTTTCTCTGAATAAATAGTCAGAACAGAACCAGTCAATGTAACAAAGTTGCTTAAAGCTCTGGAGAATTTATCTCTCTTCAGCATCTGTCAGAACACAATAAAAGCTTCAAGGTAAAAGTGTTCTCTCTTTTGCTATTGTATGTGAAACAACTGGAGCTCCTTGTAATACACTACTGGAAAGACTGCTAAAACTAGTAGAAGAAGGACACAAAGAAAAAGATTAAAGCCATTAAAAATGCAATTTGCTTGAAACCAGTTAAAGAATCTTTCTCACGACAGAAAGCAGCCATTCAGTTGCTACAGCCAGTTTGCTTCAGAAGAGAACTCAAAACAAAAAAACAGTAGTAGCATGGTTTTTAGTACTGTTTCTCTGATACCGTGGATTATGCACTAGACACAAATATCTCTCTCTATGTTTGTTTGTTTGTTTGTTTGTTTGTTTTCCTCCTTTAAGAGTGTCTTTTGCCTCTGTTTCACTACTGGCTTAGCCTGTCAGCCACACCTGGCCAAACTAAATCTAGAAAATAATGGAAAGATTTTAACTCTTATCTTTATATTGTCTGAAAAGGAAAAGCTTTTTCAAAAAAATAAAACAAACAAGAGTTATTCAACTCAGTGTATTTTACTGTGAGGAGCATACTGAGAGAGAGATGTTTTTAAATAGAAAAAACAGATCTTACAAAAGTGGCCCAATAATTAAAACATCTTCATTTCGGTAAAGTAAAATGGAAGCAGACCTGAAAGTATTGACGGGTAAGAGCAAATGTATTGCCATTACATTGTGTTTTTTATGTACTGGGCACAAAAGTTTGAGGACATATACAAAACAGTTGGCTATAATATTATTTTCCATATTTTCCTATTTCATTTGGTGTATAATTTGTTATACAGATGTCCTGGTTTGAGCAACACAGGACTAATTTCTCTTCTAATGCTTGGGAAAACTGCACTTTTAGAAGACTCTACTGTCTGAATTTGTGAAAATATTTACTTTATAGCCAGCTATGGTGCGTGTGTTTCAAGGTCTCAGTGTTTTCGAGCTCGCCAGGTGCAGGGATGAGGAGGAGCGAGACCCGGGCACTTGACGCAAGCTGGCCAACAGGATTATTTCATACCATGAACATCATATTCAATATAAATTAGAAAGTTTGCTGCAAAGTGCTCTCTCTCCCTCGGTGACAGCGATCCAGATAACTTCTTGTCCCAGTGCCAGACCCCTGCGGCTTTCCCTTCCTCCATAAGCCGTAGCGCTCACAGTGTCCGACATTTGCTGTCCACTGCTGGGAGTGCACAGCTTCCTCCTGATAGAATGGGCTGAGTATAATCCTTGTATACTTTGTATTCGTGTTGGGATGAATATTGGTTCTTCAGTGTTATTAATGTTAATTATTTAGTCTTATTTTATTAAATCTGTTTATATTTCAACCCCCAGGTTTCCTTGTTTTTTCCTGATTCCCCTTCCTGGGTGGGGAGGGGTCATCGGGTAACAGAATAATTGCCTAAATGACAATAAATTGTTTCTCAAACCATAACAACAGATTATCTCAGTTTCCACATAAAGCCTGAAAGTTGAAATATTTTTGTGAAACTTTTGATGCTCATTCAAATTTTCAAGATAGGATATGAGAATGAATTATGAATGTGCATGAGGTGGGGGGAGTAAGGGAAAGTATTATAAAGCCTTGCCATCCTATATCATCAAGTGATGCAACAGTCTGGAACACATTCAAATTCTTGTCACTTCCACACACTAAATTGGGCACTTCAGGCCCGCAATCAAATGTGGAAAAAAATGTGGCTCATGTATTTTAAAAAAAAATCAGGTGGTTCACTAACAATTCCATTTGAACCAAATATTATCTCCCAGTAGAATGATGTATATTTAATGTTTGCACTGTTCAAGCAGTGTTTTAGCTTGTCTGCTTGTTTTTAAACTAAGTATGATCTAACTGCTCCTCCAGAATGGGTATGATATATGAAAAGAATGAAACTAACACTAAAACTTTGACAAGTTTTGCCTATTCTTTTTGGTTGGTTTTTGTTTTGTTTTGTTTTAGTTTGGTTTGGTTTGGTTTGGTTTGGTTTTGAGTGGGTATACATTAATTCTATTATTTCTTATTTATAAAAATTAATACAGAGGTGGGAGTCTGTTTCTGATTTTACATATTTATACATTTGAAATGCCAAGAAATTCCAGTAGGATTATGGAGACTTGCAAGGTTTAACACATTGAAAGTGAAAGTAGATTAATGTTCTTGCAAGACTGGGACAGGCACATTGACATCTTTCTAAATGCACATTTAATGCATAAGTCAAACTCTGCATTTTAATACACATGAAACTTTTCAGTAAAAAATGAAATCCTCAAATAGTAGAAAATAATCCTCTGCTTTGTTTACATTTTTCCAGAACTTTTGAAAACATAAAGGCAACTTGGTATCATTTTCTTACTTATTTTATCTACAAAGCTGGAAGCAAACCGCAAATTAGGATTACCCACTGGCACTGTATAATACCTTACTGTATAACTAGAATATGTTGTGCAATAAAACATCTTTGCTTCCCCATAACTGAGCATCTGTTACTAAAAAAAATAGAGTTCCTACTGTAGGGTTCCTCAGATTAGATATTTAATCCAGTATACAGATTTTATTTGATTTTTTTCTCATGAAATCTTTCGACAAAATGGCCGTTCGGCCTATCTGAGTTTCTGTACCTATTTATCATCATCATCTGTTATCTCCTATGTGTACGTGAGTTACATGTAAGAGACTCCACTGAAGAGTATCTCTGAGGAAATCCAACATTCAAAATTAAAGGTAAAATATTCTATTAGAAGGTGTATACAGAAAAGTAGTTGATAAAGATTTCAGATGTCTATAAGATATAGAAACTCATGATGCTTCAAGTCAAAACACATTTATACATTAATGAATTTTTTCAGTGTTTGCTAGTCTAATTTCATTTGCCTCTCCAGTGTTGCCAGTATTTAGAATTTTATCTTAGTTTATTTCAAGTCTTACAGTTTTGGTTTTTTCCCCTGAAAACTCTGTCAGGATTTCATATACTCTTGTGAGAATTTAAGCTTTCTATTTTAGAAACAGTACATTTCTGGTTCCTTCAGGCAAACTTCAAAAGTAAACATAAGTGCACCTAGTAGTTTAAAACATGTAAATAAAAGAAACCTCCCATGTACATGATTCTTCATTTGTTCTACTCTTAGTTTTTGCATATTAAGGGTTCATAAAGCTACGGATATTTCTATTCTTCCACTGGTACAAATATAGTGATAAATACATTTCTGGGAATTGAAGTTGGAGACTTTCATGCATCTCCCACAGGGAGATTTCTTTCTGCCTTGAACAAGGGTCCTTTTAAAATCAATACAACAAATTATTTCTAGAATCTCCAATATCATGTTCTCACTCCCCTTTTATCAATCAGATGTAGTCAGATATGTGTTCTTTCAGTGGGAAGGTGAATGGAACTTAACTGCCAGTAAAGCTGAAGGTTTCTTCTTTATGAATGTTGTAGAGACCAGGACTCAAAATCACAAAAGATGTTCCCTCTTTCTATTATTCTTTTCACTACACCAGACAAGAAGCTTTCTACTTGAAATATTTCAAGCATCTAGCACTTGTCTAGGGTTTCTGAAAAATGTCCAGTTCAGCATCAGTCTGTAATGGCCAATTACGGTCCTACCACAAAAACTTCCGGTTGACATAATCTGATCTGTTGGCAAAAGAAATGAGATCACCTGGGTACAAAATCATAATACAAAATTCTGATTTCGTTCAATGTTTGATCTAGGACAGCTGTGCCACATGAGCTAGATAATTTCATCAGAGCTGGAACATGCATGTAGAAAGACCACAAGAGCATCTCCTTTAAATCATGGAACTCTAGAATCAGCAGCCCAAAAATTCAAATTTCTTTTAAATGACACTGGAATTTCCAACCAGAACATTGCCAGTCAGTGGTAGATAACATTTAAACCTTTTTTGCGTATTTACGACAAACACAAACATAAGCTAGAAAAAGCTTTAAGTAAGTTCTGTTTTCAAAAAAAAAAAAAAAAAAATAGGTCCACAGCGTATTACAAAGGAGGTTCCCTGTTTGATGTGCTTCACAATAGTACATTATGTGGTATGTGACCAAGACTGCTCATTGAACCAGAGATTTAAATCTGGTCTTCACTTCAGTACTTGGAAACAGCTGCTGTAAACCAGTAAGGAGAGTAGAAGGAAGAAGACCACCTTTTTGACAAAGGAAGAGAAGGATAATCCATCTTTACTTATGTTCTATACTTTTACCCTCAGACTTCAGTTGTCTATCTGAGAAATGTTTTTTTCTACTATTCTATTCTTGCTTTCATTGCCTGTTAAACTAACTGTCTATGAAATGTAAACATGGAGTTGGCAAAGTTGAACCGAAGAGGCTGTGAATAGTTATGATTTTGAATGGGAGGTTATATTCTGTTTTAGGAAAATGGTAATTTCATAGAATCATAGAATGGTTAGTGTTGGAAAGGATCTTAAAGATCATCTAGTTCCAATCGCCATGGGCAGGGACACCTTCCACTAGACCATGTTGCTCTAACCCCATCCAATCTGGCCTTGAATTCCTCCAGGGATGGGGCATCCACAACCTGTTCCAGTGTCTCGCCACCTTCACAGGAAAGAATTTCTTCCTAATATCTCTTCTAAATCTACCCTCTTTCAGTTTAAAACCATTACCCCTCATCCTCTCACATTACTGCCTGATAAAGAGTCCTTCTGCATATTTTCTACAAGACCCCTTCAGAAACTGGAAGGCTGCTATAAGGTCTCCCCGGAGCCTTCTCTTCTCCAGGCTGAACAACCCCAACTCTGTCAGCTTGTCTTCATAGTAGAAGTGCTCCAGCCCTCTGATCATCTTCGTGGCCCTTCTCTGGACTCGCTCCAACAGGTCCACGTCCCTCTTATGTTGGGGGCCCCAGAAAAGGATGCAGAACTCCTGGTGAGGTCTCATGAGAGCAGAGTAGAGGGGCAGAATCACCTCCCTCAACCTGATGGCTATGCTTCCTTTAATGCATCCCAGGATGTGGTTGGCTTTCTGGGCTGTGAGCACACATTGTCAGCTCATGTTGAGCTTCTCATCAACCAACATCCGCAAGTCCTTCTCCACAGGGCTGCTCTCAATCCATTTTCCACCCAGTCTGTATTTGTACTTGGGATTGCCCCGACCCAGGTGCAGGACCTTGCACTCGGTCTTGTTGAACTTGATGAGGTTGGCATGGACCCACCTCTCAAGCCTGTCCAGGTCCCTCTGGATGGCATCCCTTCCCTCCTCCACACAGCTTGGTGTCATTGGCAAACTTGCTGAGGGTACACTCAGTCCCAACATCCACGTTGCCGACAAAGATGTTAAACATCACCCGTCCCAGTACCAACCCCTGAGGAACACCACTCATCACTGCTCGCTACTCGTACATCGAAGCGTTGACTGCAACTCTTTGAGTGCAGCTATCCAGGCAATTCCTTATGCACTGAGTGGTCTGTCCATCAAGTCCATGTCTCTCCAATTTAGAGACAAGGATATCTTGCAGGACAGTGTCAAATGGCTTGCACAATTCCATGTAGATGATATCAGTTGTTCTTCCATTATCCACCAATGATGTAACCCCATTGTAGAAAGCCACCAAATTTGTCAGGCATGATTTACATTTAGTGAAGCCATGTTGGATGCCACCAATCACCTCCTTATTTTCCATGTGTCTTAGCATAGTTTCCAGGAGGATTTCTGGAAGTTATTAATTTTCTTTACTACTGCAGAAATGGAATGATAAAATTAAAGGGGTAGGGGAGGAGGGAGTACATAGGCAATCTTATTGAATATGTATACTAAGTACTAGAGCCATGGTAACTAAGCCTCTTAGTCTAATCCTGCCCTAAAAAGCAATACTCTCTGATTCTCCAAAGTTACTGCTGCTAAGTAGAAAAGGCAATGTTAAATACAGAATTATAAAGCTTTGTTTGCATGTTGAAGATGGTTCTTAAACCTATACCTACTCTGCAATGGACACATTATTTTCCGTTATTTATTTATTTATTTACTGGAAGATACAGATTAATAATGCTTTTACTAGTTTCGTTAGAAATTATTACAACCACAGTTAAATATTGACCCTCCGATATCTAGAGAGCTTTTCCTTGATTTGAGAAGGGTTTTTTTTCTAATTTTAATTATATTTGCACTCTGCTTTCTGAGCAGAATAACAAAAATTTTTGTTCCTGAAGAAAACTGTTCAAGAATTTACACGAACAAACCCAATATCAAGTAAGGTAAATCACCATCAGCTTTTTTTTATAGTTTTAATGTTGACTAACATTTTTTAAGGTTTCTTTTCAAAACCAAGGTTAACAATCCAATGTTTTAGAGTTACAAAATTATATGTGAAACTTCTTGTCTTTCATTCAACGTGCACCAGTAAAAAGGCAGATTAGACACAGATGTAAATGCTGTACCTACATCCTGCTAATTATGAATTTAAGTATGCATCCAAGCAACTTACTAGTAATAATATTCATTTTTGTCTTTTCTTGATACAATGAAATCTTCTGTATTGGGAGGGATTTTGTTATTTCTTTTATTGCCTTTGACTGCAAAAACCTGTTTCTTTAGTGGGACATAAATTAATGGTCTTACTGACCGTATGTGGTGATAATTCCATGTGGTTGCTTCAGAAACACAGTTAATAAAAACACTACATAAAGTAATTCAGCAGTAGGAAATTGTGTTCTTGGTTGGTCAGTAATTTGTTTCCTACTGTTATATCAGTAATTTACAGATGATTGTTGCATTTTTTCATGCACAGACTTTATTGGAGACAAATGCATTTTCTGTATCAAATACAGGAAAAGCTGAAAAGTAAACTTCTATCACTTATGGGTTCCCTGTACATAAGGTGAATGGATTTGATTTTTTCCCCCCCCTAGATACAAATATAAGTATATCAGTGTTTCTCTTCTCATTAGTTAAAAGTTAAACTGTGATGTGGAAAATGGTATGTCTAGCTGTGAGAGCTTCCTTGAGGGATAAGAAATGAAATCAGACATCTTAGACTGAATTTTCCCAGAGAGTTATTTTCTTCTTGCTGTTTGTGGGATGGAAAAAGGCAGTAGGAACTCTATCTTTTTCATCTATATTTTAATCACTGGGAGTGATTTCTGTAAATCATATTGTGCTATTTTTAGCACTAGCCTGTCTTGAGTTCTTATTAAGTATTTCTTTTTTCTCTCTCCATAGAAATTCCTACTCACTTCTCTTTTTATTATTTATTTATCTTAAAGTGGCTTGAGGTGTTAGAATTCCCTGGAGTGCATTTGCCATCATTTGGAATGTGGTCATTAGTGTGCGGATGTGAAATTTTATTGTGAGATTTCATTTTCACTGTTCAGGCTTTCATAGGACATAAGGAAGATTAATGTTATATGACTTTATTGTGTATATAGGGTAAGATTTTCTTTTTCTTTATTCAAGTTTGTGTTTCTTTTTGGCAATTTGATTTGACCTGTGACTAAAACATATTTTCCTGCTTAGTTGCCAGCTGTGCTTTAGTTATTTCTTCTTATGCATTAACCTGACCATACAGACCATTCCACTTACTTTTTCCCTCACACATGAAAATTCTAATGTTAATATTTATTTTTTAAAACATTGCATACTGTCAGAGTTGGAATCTAACCATTAACATAGGAAAAATAAAAGGAAATTAATAGTGTTTCCCCAGTTCCTAAAATATGCAAGCTTACAGAACCCATTTTGCAGAACTAAGCTAATATGATCCTAGCACACATCCTATGACATGCTCCAAGTAAAAGTAACCTTTCAGGAGGTTATTTTAACTTTTTGATTTTAGATTTTAAGTAGGGCTATCATATATATCTGTTCAGTAGTAACATTTCTATTCCCACTGCTATGTCACATGGCAAAAAACCTTGCAATATGAAATACTTGATGAAAAACAGATCACTTCCAATTTCAGTAAAAGGTCATTCTGTTTGTTTGAAGGAATGAAGATACATTATATTTCTTCAATATGTCCACACCTTGCCCTTTAAATGATGTCAGAGAAGCAAAACTAAGCTTCTTCCTCAGAAGAATATAGTTAAAGTCTTCTATAAATGGATCTTACCTTCCACTTTTCACTAGTTTTCAATTAAAAAGACTACAGTACCACCAAATTTTCTGCATTTTCTTCAATGAACAGTAATAACCCAGTGGACCTAATTCTGTCCCCATCTATACAGCTGCAAATTTTGTATGTAAAAGCACATAAATTAAAAGGACAAGCTATATTCAACCCCAATTTGGAACACATTCAAATACAGAGATGACAAATAACTTGTGCAAAATTTGCTGTCTCCTGTACTTGATATCTAAAACAGACAGACTAAAATAATTTAGTCTACTGTTTCCCAAACTAAGAAAGTACTACAAATAATAATGTCTTATGGAGAGAACGATCCACTAAGATGTCAAAGCACTATAGAAAATGTCCAAAAGAGATAACTAAAAATAAATATTTCCACTTACATACTATAATTTTGAGTTCCTTCCATAAGATTTTCCTCTTATTATGCAGGATGAAGAGAGAAAAATTAAAATTGTACGTATGCAAAAAGTGAAAGGAATAAGTATGTACAAAGTAGGAAACAGTTTACAAGTTTAGTGTTATGATTTGTGATTCTTCAAATCATTTCAGAGGTGGAGTAATATAAAACAATCTGAGCCTTTGAAGTAGCTTATTATTTTCTTTCTCAGATTCCAGATGAAAGGTATTAGGATACCCCTGAACTTCAGAGGTTTTAAGAAAAACTTAATAACACAGAAAAAAACAAAAAACAGATGACTCCAACGAATCTATCCAAAAAGTATACAATAAGACCTCCTGAAATCTTCGTCTTGATAAATTTATCTCTCCAAGTCTGTGCATCTTCACTGACTTATCAGAGTCATTGCAATCATGCAAAGGTAGTAAGTATTTTAAAGCCATGGCTCTAGATCCAGTTTGCTGGATCTTTGAGATCTTACAGAATACCTTTTGTTTATTTTCATGTATGCTGTGTTTTTTGTAAGTGCTGCACATTGCGGTGAAAAAGGAAGGGTTGAGCAGCAAAGGCAGATGCTGCCTCTTGGACTGCTCTTAGCTGCAGTACTCAGATCTGGGTAAAACCTCCTCCAGGAGCAAGAGGGGTTGTCTTCTCCCTTGTAGCAACTACATGGCCCTCAGGGTCAGGAGCGGTCAGCAAGCAGCAATACTGCAGCATGGGAAGAGACAGAAAGAATACTTTTCTAGGGATACAGAGGTGGCTATATGTGTTAGTTACCACCCAGTAAAAAATTCTTTGCTTTGCTGACCTGAAAGTCAGACTGGGGGAAGGGAACTTCAAACCTTCTTATGTGAATTTGTAACTCAGTAGATTAGAGTTCTGTCTGTGACAGACATGATATAATTCAAATCTGATTTCTAATAAAAGATCAGAAATCAGAAGATATTTAATTTTGCTTTTGTTGTTGTGCAAGTTGTTATAAACACTGACACCAGGTGCTATAACTTAACAGCAGTCATAACGGCCATTATTCGAATAGTTTTTATGTCTACATAGATGTCTATACCATGGACAGATTGTATTTTCACAGCAAGCCTAAATACAGTAAAATATTCTGAGGAACTACAGGCCAGTCAGTCTCACCTCTGTCCCTAGCAAGATCATGGAGCAGATCGTCCTGGAAAATATGCTAAGGCACATGCTAAATGAGGAAGTGATTGGTAACAGCCAACATGGCTTCACCGAGGGCAAGTCATGCCTGACAAATTTGGTGGCCTTCTATGACGGGGTTACAGCATTGGTGGATAAGGGAAGAGAAACAAATGTCACCTGCCTGTACTTATGCAAAGCATTTGACACTGTCCCACACAAAAAACTTGTCTCTAAATTGGAGAGACACGGATGTGATGGACGGACCACTTGGTGGATAAGGAACTGGGTGGATGGCTGCACTCAAATAGTTGCAGTCAATGGCTTAAAGTCCAAGTGGAAACCAGTGATGAATAGCATCCCTCAGAGAGCGGTACCGGGATGGGTGCTGATTAACATTTTTGTCGGCAACGTGGATGTTGGGACTGAGTGTACCCTCAGCAAGTTTGCCAATGACACCAAGCTGTGTGGAGCTGTCAACATACTGGAGGGAAGGGATGCCATCCAGAGGGACCTGGACAGGCTTGAGAGGTGGGCCCATGCCAACCTCATCAAGTTCAACAAAACCGAGTGCAAGGTCCTGCACCTGGGTCGGGGCAATCCCAGGCACAAATACAGACTGGGTGGAAAATGGATTGAGAGCAGCCCTGTGGAAAAGGACTTGGGGATGTTGGTTGATGAGAAGCTCAACATGAGCTGGCAATGTGTGCTCACAGCCCAGAAAGCCAACCACATCCTGGGCTGCATCAAAAGAATAGTGGCCAACAGGTCGAGGGAGTTGATTCTCCACCTCTACTCCACTCTCTGCTCTCATGAGACCTCACCTGGAGTCCTGCATCCGTCTCTGGGGCCCCCAACATAAGAGGGACGTGGACCTGTTGGAGCGAGTCCAGAAGAAGGCCACGAAGATGATCAGAGGG
>VYXH01005677.1:272795-306197 GCA_013397275.1 Burhinus bistriatus
GAGGACAGGCTGAGAGAGTTAGGGCCATTCAGCCTGCAGAAGAGAAGGCTCCGAGGAGACCTTATAGCAGTCTTCCAGTGTCTGAAAGACAGCACAGGAAAGCTAGGACTCTTTACAAGGGCATTTAGTGATAGGATGAGGGGTAACAGCTACCCTCAAAGTAGAAGAGGGTTTCACTATGAGCGTGATGAGGCACTGGAACAGGTTGCCCAGGAAAGCTGTGGAGGCCTCATCCCTGGAAATGTTCAAGGCCAGGTTGGATGGGGCTTAGAGCCACCTGGTCTAATGGAAGGTGTCCCTACCCGTGGTAGGGGGGTTGGAACTAGATGATCTTTAAGGTCTCTTCCAACCTAAACCGTTCTACGATTCTAGGATTCTGTAATATGACTTCTTTAAAATTGATGGGGATGTTTTTCTTGTTTTTGAAATGGACTAAATATTTATAATTGCTGTAATGTTATATGAAAATATTGTAAGCTTGTATTTTCTTAGACTTTCTGAAATACACTGAAATTTCATCCTTAATTCTTTGTCTTGTTATCTTACAGAATGTCTTACAAAAAATTATGGTACCATTAGATCTCAATATGTTAAATTTTTTTAAAGATTTTGCATCTCTCCCACTCTCCCATAGGAATCAAAAATTTCCCCAGGAACCATTCTTCTTTATAGGACATACACATACTTAGACTGGATGAAGGAATGATGGTTTTGAAAAGGTAGAAAGTAAAAAGTCAGTTCCTCAAATGATATAATAATATGTTACAATCATAGAGGTTTGAGGTCTGTTAGGGAAACAAACAGCCAATCAAAGAATCAAATACTTCCAAACCATTTTAAAACTGACAGCTAAGAGGCAGAGCAAAAGCTGAAATCCAATGAATAGAAACACATTAGACTAGATCCTCCCCTATCTTCTATTGCAGTCAGGGCATGTGTTGGCTGTGTCTGCACTGTGAGACAGCTGTGCTGTTCTGGTATGCTGCTCTTCTCATCCAGCTTGCACGCTCAGGTTGCTTTCCAGGGTGGCTAGTAGGACAGGTTGTGGTGCCTGTTGATACCTTGTTTTGATACAGAATTGCAGAGAAGGCTCCCTGTGATAAGTGTGGCTCATTAAATTAGACTGGGATCCTAATGCAGAGCTTTGTTTCACTGTGATTTTATTTTAAAAATATGTAAGCAGATTGTTAATACAAGTCTGGAATAACTTTACACAAAAAAGACAAATTTACATTTGCTGATACTTCTCAAAAATTTTATAGTTCTCCTCTGTTTTTCCAACCTTATTAGCATTAATTTTTCTGAAAGGAAGCATGGGCTTTGCTTTCAGAGACCACTGTCTGTAGAGTTCTCTGAGATACAAGTGAAATTGGCTTGTCCTTGTAATTTTATCCTGCTGATACCTGTGAGATGTTTTTGTAGCTTCCCTATAAAGTGTTTCAAATATCAAAACCCATATCTCTCAGGATGACTAAGTGACATCCCTCTTACTGACTTCATAGACTCTGTTATTAAACACAAGTGCCAAGTTCTCTGGAAAGTTTGTATGCATTTCAAATTCTAGAAAATTATATTACAAATATCACATTTTGAACACAGTGAAATTAGAGATCTTTATGGATATAACCACATGACAGTAAGAGGTTTAGAGAATTTTTTTGAGTGATAAACACAGTTTTGCTTTTTCTCATTCACATCATTCATCCTGCAGTTTTACTTACGTGTAATGAAGAAACAGTGGAGCAGTATGGCTTGTACAGAGCTGCCTGTGTGAAAAATAAAAGTTGTTATGAAGAAAAGGGCATTTCTCCCTTATGCCCATGTATCTAGGAACTTTAACTTCCCTTAGACAAAGAAATGCACATGTATTTTAAAAAAATTGGTTAAAGTCAGCCTTTGTTCTTGCAAATTCTAATCAACAATATTGCTAACCCCAACATAATGGACACAGACTTAAAAATCATGTAGATTTACATGGGTTTAGATTTCTTTAACTTGCCCTCTGTTTTTCTGAGCACAGATAGTTGTTTTGGTTGGGTTTTTTTTTTTACAATTTCAGACCTTATTTGTAAATAAAAGGAGCAGTAAAATATTTCAATATATAATTAAAAACAATGCCGATGTTTTTAGAAAAAACACCCAGAACTGCAGAAACTGAAACTTGCATTATCTTACACTTCTGAAAGTATGTTAAGCTCCTTATTAACCAAAATATCTAGCCCTCTTAGTTAGTCAAAAGAAATGGTCAAACTGGAAAGTTTTATGAAGTATGTCTATTTTTCCTTTTGATTTGAAACTTTAATTCACTTTCTAAATAATTTCTCTGCAGATACAGGGCTAGAAACTTATCCTTTTTTTTCTTTCAGATGAAAGCTAAAGCATTTCACCATTCTACAGTTCAGGATTCTAGAATATTGTGATGAACATCAAATATTCTGATACTCGGAAGTAATATATTCAGTGTCCCCTGTTTTCCAATGGAGAGCCTGTGAGAGGACATAAGCAGCCCACCAAAGAAGGTCTCCTGCCTTTAATAAAACTTCTCACTCACTCTCACAATTGGCAACTCCAATAGTGAAATCCTTCTTCACTCTGTTTTTCTTTTCCTGTGCCTTTAGTTGTGTGAGTGATGTTTGGATACAGAGTTAAGTGATTTTGTTGTTTGGGTTTTTTCCCAATTACTGTTATTAGGAAAAATAAACAAGTTATCTAAAATGTGCTTCATAGAGGTAAAAACATGGCAAATCCCAAATCAGTGAATTTCTTCTCTGTTTATTATATAAGGTGGTAAGTCAAGTGTAATCTTCAGACTCATGGCTGTTTTGTTAGGACTTTCTTTGATCAATGTCATTTATCAACCAGACCTGTAATAAATATTTCCTTACTTGTGTTTTATGCTTGAATTGAAAAACTCTGAGATACAAGTCTTTCAAGCAGCCACCAAAATTCAATAGATCAATATTGTCATAGAATCATAGAACCATAGAATCATCGAGGTTGGAAGGGACCTTTAAGATGATCGAGTCCAACCATCAACCTAACGCTGCCAAAACCACCACTAAACCATGACCCTCAGCACCACATCTACATGTTTTTAAAATGCCTTCAGGGGTGGCGATTCCACCACTTCCCTGGCCAGCCTATTCCAATGCTTGATGACCCTTTTGATGAAGACATTTTTCCTAATATCCATCCTAAACCTCCCCTGGTGCAACTTGAGGCCATCGCCTCTTGTCCTATCACATGTTACTTGGAAGAAGAGATCAACCTCCACCTCTTTACCACCTCCTTTCAGGTAATTGTAGGGAGTGATAAGGTCTCCTCTGAGCCTCCTTTTCTGCAGGCTAAATAACCCCAGTTCCCTCAGCTGCTCCACAGAAGACTGGTGCTCTAGACCCTTTACCAGCTTCGTTGCCCTTCTGTGGACATGCTCCAGAACTTCAATGTCTTCCTTGTAGTGAGGGGCTCAAAACTGAACACGGTATTCAAGGTGGGGCCTCACCAGTGCTGAATACAGGGGGACAATCTCTTCCTAGTCCTCCTTGCTTCACTATTTCTGATACAAACCAGGATGCTATTGGCCTTCTTGGCCACCTGGGCCCACTGCTGGCAAATATTCAGCTGACTGTTGACCAACACCCCCAGGTCCTTTATCCACCAGGAAGTTTTCCAGACACTCTTTCCCAAGCCTGTGGTGCTGCACGGGGTTGTTGTGACCCAAGTGCGGGACCAGGCACTTGGCCTTGTTGAACCTCATACCATTGTCCTCAGCCCATTGATCCAGCCTGTCCAGGTCCCTCTGTACAGCCTTTCTACCATCAAGCAGGTCAACACTCCCATATAACATGGTATCATCCGCAAACTTACTGAGGGTGCACTTGGTCTCCTCATCCTGATCACTGATAAAGACAAAGAGAACTGGTCTCAATTCTAAGCCTTGGGGAACGCCACTTGTGACCAGCTGCCAACTGGATTTAACTCCATTCACGACAACTCTTTGGGCCCAGCCATCCAGCCAGTTTTTTAGCCAGTCAAGAGTACACTAATCCAAGCCATGAGTAGTCAGTTTTTCCAGGAGAATGCTGTGGGAAATGGGGTCAAGGGCTTTACTGAAGTCCACGTAGACAACAGCCATAACCTTTCCCTCATCCACTAAAGCGGTCACATTATCACAGAAGGAGATCAAGTTTGTCAAGCAGGACCTGCCTTTCATAAACCTCTGCTGCCTGGGCCTGATCACCTGGTTGTCCTTCATGTGCCACGTGATGGTACTCAACATGATTTGTTCCATAACATTCCCCAGCACCGAGGTCAGACTGGCAGGCTTCTGGTTTGTATCTATTCTGTATGTTTTTAGGACAGCGTCTGTTCTAATTCTTAATTTCAAGCTAATCAGGTCTTCTCTTTATCCCTTATTTCTATTATCATAAAATTTCTGTCTCAGATCTGTGTTTTCTCACTATAACAAGAAGTAGAGAAAAAAAAAAAATTATGACCCCCTCTAGCTTTTTCCAATCAGATTTTAAATGTAATGCTAAAGATTCGATAAATAATTAAAAACAAACATAACATTATTCATATTAGTTCATAATTCTTCCTTCTGTTCAAAGAACAGACATTTTCAGACATGATTCTGTTCATTGACGAACAGTAGCCAATTAGACCTAACAAAGGAAAAAAAGAAGGTCAGTATCACATAGAACATAGTCAGCTTTTTTGTCCTGCGTTGTAAAGACATAGGAGGGTAAAGGCATAAGAGGTAAAAATACTCACTAATTCTTTGAAAAAGTTGTTTGGTTAGGTTTTTTTTGGTTGTTTTGTTTTGAGTTTTTTTGTTTGTTTGTTTGTTGGTTGGTTTGTTTTTGTTAATGGAAATCTAACCTTGAGGGAGTATCAATATTCTCCAAGAAAATATTTTTTATGTCTGAGATGTTTTTTAATGGAATGGAATGATAACATTCAGAACTGGAAAGGACTGTTTATGATTGAACAAGATATATTTTCGGAGAACAAGAAACACAATCTGTTTAGAGACAGGTGAAAAATTACCTCAGGGCAAAGAGAGCTGATGTGAATTTTCAGTTTTGATTGATGAAAAGCTCAAGTAATCTTTATCCAGTTCTAAATTGGAAGTCATTTAAGTCCGTCTGCTCTGTCAGATTTTTAGTTGGCCAGAAAAATAGCTACTATGAAACAAGCAAAAGTGGCAAGTATTACAGGCACTCCTGGGTTCGTTGTGTTCAGGCTGATAATCCATGACTGCTGAAACATTTTCACCTGAACAGACTGCTGCTTTAATTTCTTCATTACTTTATTAAAAACTGAGTTCTCTGTTTTCTGAGCCAAGCATAAGCTGTTTGTTTACTTTTAAGTACGACTAAGCCAACTGTTCTAAGGATGTTGAACTGAATTATTGTCATTATAGTTAGTGACATAGATATTATCACTTCTTAATCTAATTTCCTCTGAGTTATTTAGACAATGTTGAAAATAATTTCTCTTCTTGTTTACTTTGGTACTCTCTACTTTAGGAAACAATTATTTAAGGTGTTGAAAGATGTTTACATTATACAGTGCCTCAATATGACATGAGATAGGTGTATATGTACATTATTTAACTGCTTGTGTCTCTCCTTCTGTCTCACATATATTCTCATATATATATGCACACACGCATTTATATTTATATGGCCACTTTTTAAATTATTTCCAGTAAATACCATTGAGAAGCCCATTTCTCTCTTGGTTTTGATGTTACTCAACAGAGCTACAGAAATACCTTAGCAGGAGTGCATATTTTAAATAGAAGTGTATCAATTATTATTTTTTTTCCCAACTTTGACAATTGTGTATTCTTTGTTAATCTTTTCCTTTTTTTTTTTTTTTTTAAATTGATTGTCAGATGGAAAAGTGTTATTTTTCTTCTCCTGGAAAAACAGAAGAGAATTCCCACTGAAGCCAGGCAAAATGTTTTCTGGTACTTTAAAGTTTTAATACATAATGTAATTAATTTTAGTAAAGTTTGGTACTGAAAAATTATTTTAAAAAGAAAATTTGAAAAAAAATATTTTCTATAGCTTTCTTTCACTGTTTTCTTTCCATTTCTGTAGGATGAGAAAAGAAGCTTAAAATTCTTTAAGCAAAATAGTTTGATCCAAATTTGTGACCAGTTCTGAATTCAGCTATTTTATTTCTGTATTTCTTTACTGTTAAAACCTACGTTTTTGGCCCATAACACCTTTGGTTACTGCTGCCAGAGTGGAGTGATGGAAGAACAGCACATAACCTGATCTGAACATGACCTGACTTCTTTTTGCACCACTAAACAACACCCAACACACAGAAAACCTAATCTGGGATGAATATTTATACCACACAAAGCTCCAGTACTTCTTTGTGCACACATAGCAAGTTGGAAATGTTGTTTCCTGGGTAGAATAAACAGCATATTTTCTCAAAACACATAAATGGAAGGTAAGACATAGCAAATAGGTTACTTACATGTTTTATCATATAACAAAATACAAGGTTCTCTCCACAGCTATCCTGGAAAAAGGTCTTGCTCTGCTGCACACCTTAGGAAAGTGGGTGGAGCCTCCAAAGAAAAGTATTTATTACCTGATGTTATAAGAGATGAAAAGGACAGGAACACAGCCCTGGGAAGTCGGAAAAGCTTTTTTCCAGCAGTACATCATCAGGTTTCTCATCTACTTTGCTATCTGTAACTAGCAAAAAATAATAAGAGGCTGTGGTAAGTTAAGCTCAGCTGTCAGCTAAGCATCACACAGAAACACATTCACACCCTACCCACACATGGCCAGTGAGACAGGGGAAAGAATAGGTAGAGCAAAAGTGAGAAAACTTGTGGGTCAAGATAAAGACAGTTTAATAAGTGAAGGAAAGAGGAAGAAAAACAGTAATCAAAACAAGTGATGCAAAGGCAACCACTCAGCACCTCCCACAAGCAGACAAATTTCTAGTCAGTGTGTGTGCAATGGTTACCTTCCCCTCCCCAAAAAAAAAACCTCCACTGACTTTGTCTTGCATGACACAATATAGCATGGAACATCTGTTTGGTTAGCTGGGGTCAGCTGTCTTGACTGTGTCCCCTCCCAGCTTGTTGCTCAGCCCTGGCCTACTTACCGTGGGGCAGAGTGGGAAAAAGAGAACAAGCCTTGACGCTGTGCAAGCACTATTCAGGAACAGCTGAAACACTGGTTCATTATCAACTCTGTTCACAAATCCAAAACACAACACCATATAGTTCTGTTCTGCTATGAAGAAAATAACTCCATCCTAGCCAGATGTAGTATAATTGCCACCCCTCACTCTATACCGTTTGCATCATGCTCAGGTCCTGCATTATGCAGTATACCCTCATTAACCACCACTTCCCTTTCCATCCTTTAATATATACATAGATATCATCCCCTTAGTCTATAAGCCAACCCCATCAAAAGTCCATCACATTCATTAAGTTCTCATGTCCATGACTTGAGCTCCACCTGTTATGGTGGTCACCCAGGACAGGAGAGGTGGTGTGTTCTGTTGAATTATTGGGCCCTAAAGCCAGCTTGGTTTGTGTCATCGCTAAGCTTGCCCAGTTTCTTGTGCAGCTCTTTCCTGGGCTGCAGTTCCTTCATGAAATATCCACCTGTTCTTATGTGGGGTCCTTCATGGACTGCAGTGTGGATATCTGCCCTGGTGGGGTCTTCTGCACAAACTGCAGGGGAATATCTGCTCTGACACCTGGAGCACCTTCTCCCTCTCCTTCCTCTCTGACCTTGGTGTCTGCAGGGCTGTTTATCTAACATTTTCTCACTCCTCTGACAGCTACTGCTTAGTGGTTTTTACCCTTTTTTACATATGCTTTCCCTAAGGTGCCGCCATGGTGGCTGAAGAGCTCAGCTGTGCCCTGTGGTGCGTCCTTCGGAGCCAGATGAAACCGGCTGTGTCTGACACGGGGCAGCCCCTGGTCTCTTCTCACAGAGGCCACCTCTGCAGATCCCAAGCTGCCAAAACCTTGTCACAGACTCCCAATACAGAGGCAATGACTGTCGTACCAACTACACAGTGGGAAGGACAGCTTCCTCTAAAGCTCAGGAAAAATCTTCATATACTTGTCAAATTGTTTTGAGGAAAATATCAGATTCATTCTGCTGTATTAAGAATACTTAATGTTATTGCAACACTCTTTGCTTTATATAAACCACAGTATTGTCATAATATGGAATTAGAGGATTTTCAAACAGAATAGGATTCAATGAGCTTAAATATGTAAACATGATATATGCACGGAAAACAAATCTCTTTATGGTTGCATGAGTATTCCTCTCTTATTCTGTTCCTCTTAGGAGCACAGATGACTACATCACCAAACTTCATTCAAGATTAAATTTCTTAATTGTTAATAATTTTAGAACCATCTCCATCTCTGGAAGCACAAACTTGTTTGCCATAAGCCTCTTAGTTTGTTGTTACCATGAAAAGTTCATTAGAATTCTTCCCATGGTGCTAAAGGAAAATTACAGGTTGGATTGCTTTCTTACACACACATGCAAGTACAAACAAACCAAGGCTGATAGGAAACTTTGCCATCTGAGAAGGAATGATACATTGCTTTATAAGTAAAAGGAAAAGTTTTTTCTGTTTAGAAGGAAGGAAACAAATAGTTCAACTACAGAACAGTCCATCTATTCCCACTGGAATTCTTGTTATTCAGCTTACCTAAATTGTTCAGGAAATAAAGCGATTAGTAAGTATTGAAATTTGCTGGTACAGGATTATTCAGGAAAGCCAAAACAAAAGTTTTAGAAGAATTTCATGATACTGGGAGACAGATGAATTTATTAAAAAAAAAAAAAAAAAAGAACATTTTGAAAAAACAAACCAACCCATTATTTTTCAGCTACAATGTAATTGTATGTATGCACAAGGATAGTTCTTAAACTATTATTACTTAGAAAAAGCTTAGCACTTTAGAATCATAGCTTTCTGAAATTGTATAATCAAGTATTAGTGAAGATCAAAAGAAAAATATGTTCTAAATGACTATGAAATGAACTGTGAATAGGATAGAATGTGTAAATCTGTATAAATCACCCACATATTTAATTTCTCAGGTTTATCTGGCCATGTATTCTTGAAAGGAGTTAGTAGCAGTGTTCTGTAGAAATATTCAAAGAAAGAAGAAATAGGTGATTAGAGGTATGAAATAACTGCAGTGTGAAAATGAACTAAACAGCAAAAAATTAAAAATAAATTTCTGAGGGAAACAATATGTTACACATTTGAAAAATTATGAATAGCATGGAGAGAGTGAATAGAGAAATGATTACTTTCTAACTGCAAAAATGTTGAGGCACCCAGTGGAATAATCAAGCAAAAAGAGATATTTATGCACACAGCACATAATTAAATAATGACATCCATCACCAGAATCTCTTGTTGAAGCCTGAAGTGTTGATTGGATCACAGATTAGACCAATTCACAGAAAATAGGTATATCAGAGGCTATTCATCATACCAGTGTGCATACAGTCTCCAGTTGAGACTCCGGTGAGAACATGGAGTGTGTGCCAGTGAACTGCTCAAATATCACCCTATATTTACACTGGTTTTTATGTTCTTTTTCTAATCACCTGGTAACAGCTAAATTCTTGTTATTTTCCTTGGAGATAAGATAGTCCTAGACCTTTCAGATAATATGGAACATTGCCTAAGTTGCAGGTAGCCTTGGCTCCCTGGAAATTATTTTTAACACATTTCTATCCAGCTGAACTGGATGGTTTTTCAGAGATGGATCCTGTACTGGGGACAGTGGGATTCTCCCTCAATAGAGCTTTACCAGGTGTAACCATAGTAAAACTTTTCTGAAATATTTTCCTCTGGGCTAAGCACAGATGGTAGGAGTGCACATGACAGTATTGACACCATGGATCTCCTCCAAACAGAAGGCATTCAAACTGCAGCTGGTACAGTTAGAGTTAAATATTCAGCCATGGTTGGAGTAGTTACTTGCTTAGTAGCTACCCTAGTTCCTGGGCTGCTTTTTAGGGCCCATAAGGTCCCACATAATGTAAATTGACCTCAATTATGCTCGAAACTAAATCCTTTTACTTTTTCGGATGGCACAGGGGATTCATATATTCAATAAATTTATTTATTATTTAGCTTGGTATATCATAGTAAATTAATTATTTTTCTGAGGTATGGTATTTTTGAAATTTATAGAAGTAAAGCAATATGTTTAAAGATGTTGTTAATAACAAAACATCACATAAGACTAAAGAGTTCAGTATAAAAAGTAAAAAAAAAAATTACGTAGCAGTAACAACTGATCACCTCACATGTATTTGTAACATATCTTCTTTTGGAGTTTCACCTGTATTTCATTATGTAACCTCAAGCACTATGGCACTGCCAGATTTCACATGCAAGGAAAGTTTAAACTGATTCGGTAGCTTTTTTCCAGTAATGATGACTTATTTAGTTATTAATAAACCACTCTCCTACCAGGAGGAAGGGCTTTGGAAGAGTCAATAGCCTAAGTTCCTTTTTGCTGTTTTTCATTATGAACCCTACTATGCTTTTATAAAATCAAGAATTTTGTTGTAACAAGTGCCCTTGAAAGTTTTCAAGCTGGAAAATGACTATCTGCTTGTAATATCCAGCACAAATAGCTTGCTTTCTCTTTGAAAGGCTGTAACGACCTGGGCCACTTATCATCTCTGTTAAATCTCAAAAGCAAACAGCCCAAGACACAAAATCCATAGCACAGATGTGGTTGCTTTTAGACAAAGTACATTTGTTCTTTATTTCTGTTAACATCTACAAAGATGCAGCATTGTGTTCCTTCAAATTCCTCCTTAAAACTTTCCTGTGGTGCCCTTTGAAAAAGGTCTTGACAAAGATGAGGTGATCTATATGCTCAGACTGCTGCCTATCGTGCTGATAAATATTATCTCACTGTCTTATTGCAGTCCACTCTGCTGTCTTTGTCATCCGCTCATAAACTCTTTGCTAGAGCTGTTTTACATCATTGTGCAAATACTGTCTTTGACAAATTAGTTTCTGTTCAGCTGAACTTTGTTTCCACAGTTATAAAGCACAAATTAAAGAAGTTTAGTTACCTTCAAAGTTTTAGGAGAAAAATCTAAACAGGTCCTGGCTGCACAGCTTTTTTAAATACAACCTGGATGACTAAAGGTGATCAGTTGTGGAAATAACTGTCATTATTTATCAGTAGAGTAGAACCTCTTTGTTCTAAAAAAGCCCCAAACCCAAAACCTAAATAACTGGTTTTGAACACCGTATCATTTATACAAAATAATTAAGATGTCAGAGGAATTCTGGCTCGTGTTCTCAATCAACCTTAATACTCAAGCTTGAGGTCTGATAAAACAAAAATAATGAACTTAACTACTCAGTGGTCTGCTTGGTTATATTGTCAAAATGATTATGTAGATAACTTTAGACCGTTTTTTTAACTTTGCTACCACTTATTAAAGGTTTTGCCAACAAAACAACAGACTCACAAGATTAATGCTGAATGATTTTATATTATTTTGCTAATAGTATTAAAAAATCTACTTACTCCTATCACTTATTTTATGTATGTGTGATGGGTCGGCCTTAGCTGGCTCATCAAGCTGCTCTCTCATTCCCCTTCTCAGCAGAACAGAGGGGAAAAATAAGATGAAGAAAGGTGTGGTCTGAGATAAGGACAGGGAGATCATTCACCAGTTACCATTACAGGCAAAACAGGCTTGACTCAGGGAAGATTAATTTAATTTACTGCAAATTAAAAATAGAGTAGGATAGTAAGAAACAAAAGCAAAACTAAAATAAGACCTTTGCCCCAACTTCTTTTTTTCCCAGGCTCAACTTCACTCCTTCGTTCCCAAGTCTTCTGTCTCCTCCCATCCTGAGCAGCGCAGGGGGCATGGGGAAAGATGGTTGCAGTCAGTTCACAACACTTCATCTCTGCCCCTATTTCCTCAGGCTGTTCTCCAGAGCCAACATGGCATTCCTATCACTGGATACAGTGCTTCGTGAGTTTCTCCAACATGGATGCTCCCCATGGGCTGCAGTTCTTCAAGAATTGCTCCAGCATGGGTCCTTTTCCATGGGGTACAGTCCTTTGGGAATAGATTACTCCAGTGTGGCCCTGCCACGAGCCACAAGTGCTGCTAGAGAACCTGCTCCCTCATGGGGTCCTCTCCATAGGCCACAGCTCCTGACAGGAGCCTGCTCTAGTGTGGTTCTCCATGGACTGCAGAACAACTACCTCCTCTTCATGGTCTTCTCCACAGGCTGCTCCGGTGTCCAAAGCACCTCCTTCTTCACTGACCTTGGTGTCTGCAGGGTTGTTTCTTTCACTTGTCTCTCATGCAGTTGCTGTGTAGTATTTTTTACCCTTTCTTAAATACAGTTTCACAGATGTGCCACCAGTACTGCTTGTTGGTTCAGTTGTGTCCCGTGGTGGGTCCATTGGAGCTGGCTGGAACTAGCTGTGTCCAAGATGTGGGCAGCTCCCAGTATCTTCTCACAGAGGCCACACCCACAGTCCTCCCCACTTCGAAAACCTTGTCATGTAAACCCAACACAATATGTAATGTTTAAAGCCCAAGCTAGAAGGTTACTCTCCTTAGGCTTTCTCTGCTATGGGCAGTTTTCTTTGTTGGGTAACTCACAGCAAAATTTTAAATTACGTTCACTGAGGTGACTCTGGAAACTCTGGAAAAGCCTGTTTCTCTCCATTGACTGTATCAAAGGTTGTACTAAGACTAGGCAAGGATGAACTCTTTTCTCTAAAGCAGATTTTGTGCTCAATACGTTCAGCAATTATTCATGTGCAACATGAGACCTCTTTTCTTGTTAATAAAGCTTATGATAAACAAATATTGAGAAGATTTACATTTTCTGCAGATTTTATTGTAGCTATCATTTTTTCCCTACTTAGTCAGTTTTATACTGGAGTCTGAAATAACGAAGCAAAAGTTACACCAAATTTATTTAATAGGTGATGAAATTTCATTCGGTATGAAAGTTGGTATCCTGGTTTAACACACATCTGGCTTGAAACATTTAAACCTCTAGTCAGTGTATGCATAGCTTATAATTAATTCAAGGATTTCGTTTTTTTCAATAAGAGGGGAAATTTCTATCCTTTTATTGCAAATGCTGGGTATCTTGCTGATATATGCACATGTGTTTTTATAATGATATATCCTTCATGTCTTATAACATCTGAAAGCATCTGAGGCACTAATATATTTTACAGTAATAAATGCAATCCAAGTCATGCATTATTTCTTTTGCGGTGCTAGGTCCTAATCCTAGGTGAAACTTAACAGTGCAAATTCATTTTTAGCAGCTTATTTATATTCATTTCCAGTCCTGTAATGTAGCAAGTTATCAACTGTTTCTCAAATGGGAGGAGGGAATTTTGTTCTCTTGAATTAGTTAGAGAGAATACAAAAAGAAATACATTAAGTCAACTCAAACTCTACAGTACAAGTTTGATAATGAATAACCTCCAAAACCATAATACTTGTTACAGCATCACTTATATGACATTTGGAGCCAAGGGTTATATAGCCACTATGTAGAAAAATTGTATTACAAGTTGTATTCTACAATTAATCATCTTTTTGAAAACCTGAAATGTATTTTATTAAATATTTTTATCTTGTGAGAAAAAGATGAAAGGGTTGGGTGTCTACAGTTTTAGGTTTTGTATGCAAATACGTGCAGCTTTGCATGTATACACATGTATTTCTTTACTGGTGTTAGAAGAAATAGAACCTGACTTTTTTTGCAAATTGTCTGAACATTCATAATTAGCATTGCACTGTTTTTAGACAAACTGCTCCATCACAGCCAGAGGTCTGAGTTGCCTTATGAAGAACTGCACAAAATTTAAATGCACTCATGCAGAGCTCAGTTAGGTATAAGGATCTCGCACCTCAGTGCAGTCTATATATGGCAAACCTGGGAAGCATGTTTAATGATGTGGGAGAAGTTGAACAGCCCTTGAAAACTGCTGCTACATGTCTGCTACAGAGGCCAAGACAAGAGTCTGATCCAAAAGAAATAGTAAAATAAATACTAGGACTATAGGGGACCAATGATTGGATGGTTTACTCAAAGATATTGGAAATGTTCTAATTTTACAACTGAATATTTTCTTTAAGTGCTGACTTGCCCAAAATTGCCAAGGAAACTAGATTTTTTAAATTAATATTTTATCTATGAGAACTGCTGTATTTAAATTGAACTGCCCTTGGAATGTTTCCAAAAAGTAGTTTGGGAAAGGACTTTTCAGGCTTATGCTCTCAGAATGTAAGTTGAGTGCCCTTAATGAAGCCTGGTTCTTCCAACTTTCTCAGGGTAGACTTGGGAGGCAGATAACGTTTCAAAACCAGTTTTGCTTCTCTCCCATTGTTTAGTAAAACATAGGTATATAGAATTGTTGTTAAATGGGCAAGGGTATTCATACCAATTATTAGGTCCAGTGTTGCCTCCTGATCCTGTGGCAGAGATTTTAGATTTCTCTTGAATGTACCAGTGTAATCCGTATAGAATGTATTAATATCATTTAGAGAAGATCAACTGCGTCTCCGTATTGAGATTTCTCAAAGTATCTCCCTGTTGATGTGTTCCATATATAGAACATACATATACATCATATGCAAGCATCAACAGGTAGGCACTGTGGATCACACATAGGTTACAACACCAGAATAAAATATGGGTTTCTTTAACATTTTAGTTTAGATTCATCCAAAGGAAAAGAAATACGTAAACAAACTGGCCTTAAAAGCAGACACCTAATAATTACTTAATGTTATTTGTTCCAGGGGTTTATATAATATCCAAACTCAAGAGATTTTTGTTTCTTTTTAAAGAGAAAAAAAAATCTGCTGAGACATTTAAATCCTGTTTTTTCTCGCAAATGTCACTGTGGCATATCATTCAAGTTGTGACAGTTTGAAGTTTGAACTGAGTTACTGAATTTGGAAGAATAATGGTTTTCCAAGAGAAATTAAAATAGCAATTTTTAAAAATATCTTTAAAAGCTTTTTTTGTATACTTAAGGTCTACAATTAAGAACTAATTGAAAGATATAACATTGAAGAAGTGCTGGATATATGTATGTGCATAAATATAAATAATATCTGAAAGGATACCAATATCTCATCCTACAGAAGGAAAAAGCCGAACCTAAGAGTTGAACAAAATTTCCACGGGGGAGGTCAACATTGGCAGGACACCCGGTGACTGCCAAGCCGCTCTATCACTTCCGCTCCTCAACTGGACAAGGGAAGAGAAAATATAACGAAAGACTCGTGGGTTGAGTTAAGGACAGAGGGAGATCATTCACCAATTACTGTCACAGGCAAAACAGACTGGACTCAAGGAAATTAATCTAATTTATTATCAATCATATCAGAGTAGAATAATGAGAAATAAAACCAAATCTTAAAAGTACTTTCCCCCCACCCTTCCCTTCTTCCTGGGCTCAAATTCACTCCCAATTTTCTCTGCCTCCTGACCCCAAGTGGTGCAGGGGGATGGGGAATGGGGGGTGGGGTCAGTTCATCACATGTTGTCTTTACCCGTCCTTCCTCCTCACACTTTTCCCTTGCTCCAGCATGGGTCCCACCCACGGGAGACAGTCCTCCACAGAATTCTCCAATGTGGGTCCTTCCCATGGGCTACAGTTCTTCATGGACTGCTCCAGAGTGGCTCCTTTCCATGGGGTGCAGTCCTTCAGGAGCAGACTGCTCCAGCGTGAGTCCTCCCCGAGGCCACAAGTCCTGCCAGCAAATCTGCTCCAGAATGGGTTCCTCTCTCCATGGTCTTGCCAGGAGCCTGCTCCACAGTGTCACGGCTTCCTTCAGGCTCNTCCAGTGTGGGCTTTCAATGGGGTCACAGCCTCCTTCAGGCTCATCCACCTGCTCCAGTGTAGGGGTCCTCCACAGGCTGCAGGTGGATATCTGCTCCAGCATCAACATCCATGGGCTGCAGGGGACAGCCTGCCTCACCGTGGTCTTCACCACGGGCTGCAGGGAAATCTGGTGCCTGGAGCACCTCCTCCCCCATTTTCTTCACTGACCTGGTGTCTGCAGAGTTATTACTCTCATGTAATCTCACTCCTCTCTTCCAACTGCTGTTGCACAGGTTTTTTTCCCCGTCTTAAATATGTTATCAAGAGGCGCTACCACCATCACTGATTGGCTTGCCTTGGCCAGCCGTGGAGCTGGCTGGCATTGTCTCTATCGAACATAGGGGAAGCTTCTAGCAGCTTCTCACAGAGGCCACACCTGCAGCGCCTCTGCTACCAAGCACTTGCCGTGCAAATGCAATGCAATCCACTATGTATTTTAGTTACCTTTGTATATAAATATACTGAAAAATGGCTTTCTGGGAGATATGAATTTAAATTATTATATAACATTGGAACAACACAAAACTAGAAACTGGGACCTGAGAATTACAAAGTTAGTATGAATAAAATCCAATATTTGCATATAATTGTCTCTTTAGTTGTTAAAAAATTTACTCTGAAATTCAGATGCTTTTTCTATACATATTTTATGCTATGCTGAATTTAAAATTAAACATGAAAAAATATTAGAATTATTTTCTGTCCTCCAACTCAGCAACAGAAAGAAAAATTACTTGTATTAAAACAAATTTTCTTTCCTAGCATATTTTTGTCACAAGAGAAGGCTAAGATGTCTTAACAGTGACCTTGTTCTTTTGATAAGGTTGTTCAGAAAAGACATGACTAATACTTCAGGATTTACAAAGCAGAAAAAAAAATAGAAAATTAAGAATGAAAAGAGAACTAAATTTAGACTTTATTCAAAGTAAAGTAAAATTATGGAATAAAATGTCGAGTATATCTAAAGCAAATGGAATTTAAATTGAAATAGATAATACATAATGAAATATAGTATAAAGGTTTTATAACTAAGAATTTGTGGAGATTGATTAGTGACAAGAAGAAAGTTATAAGTGAGCCTTGTAGACTATCCTTGATTAGTGTTGTGATTGTAGCAGTAGGTTTACTTTACAGTTCTGATTTTTGGTGCAGAAGAAGGAATCAGACTATTCTACTCTGAAAACTCTATTTAAATGTGAAATTTATGCTTTTATCAATGACTCCTCATAGTGTTTGATAACACTAGAATCTTGTGGTTTCTGTACTTCAGTCGCGTTATACTTTCTTTTGTCATTTTTTATAGCTTGCCTTTTGCTTTTTGCCATTGACATTTTGTAAGTTTTTGCAAATGGGAGCCATATTAACCTATAGATGCTTCCTGAACATTCATGTCCCAAATTCAGTACCAATACAGGGGTTACGACCCCTCATTCATTAGCTCACCCACTAACCAAAGTCTAGAGACTGTAGAAGTCCATATATTCTTTGTTCAGATGCAGTGGCTTGTAGAAGATTATGGCCTCAGCCAATGTTGATTTGTTCCTAGCATGACTCTTTAGTGCAGATGGAATAGCTTGAAAATCACAGAAAAATTTATATATCATGGCAGGATGCATCCAATTAGAAAGCACCTGATGTCGTGTTCTCATTCCGTACATTTCTACTGAAATCTTTGCAGATGAAATAAGAATAATGTGTCCAAAAACATTGTACCTAGGGCAATTCATTGTACAGCTGATGCAGGAAAAAAAAAAATGTCTTCCATAATTTAGAAATCAAATTATCCAAAACCTATATATATTATTATTTCATTATTTTTGTTTGCATTTAATGCTAGCAAACAATTTTGAAGAAAATAATAAATTCCCGGTACTAGATTATTTCCCTTCTGCATTATTTTACTAGTAGTGGAAATGCCTCTTTCTCACCATGGGTTGAATCACTGTGAGCTCCTACTTACGCATCGTGTGACAGGTAAAGATGTTACTTGGACCAATCTTGAATATAAGCATTTCAGGCAAGGTGGCCATTTCTTATCCAATAAAGCAATTAGTTGTTTTTCAACCTTGCAATAAATGCATTCTAAATGCACACGTGTATGGGCACACATTATGCCACTGGTTATAGTTGCAGTCCACATGATTAAATGTTAGGAATATTTGTTTATTTACACTTAGATTCTATTGGTAGACTTTTCAAAACATAAAATATTAATCACAGAAAGTAACTCTCACTTTAACTGAACCTTGTTAAGCATTGTGTCAATTAAGAATGAATTCAAATCTCTCTCCTCAGACTCTCAGTGAATACTCATTTTCAGCTGTGCACTATAAACTCTTCTGGGTAATGAAACTATTTATTTGGACAACACAGAGTAATACATGGAATTCAGAAAGTAAATAAAACAGTGAGCTGTAGAATCAGACCTAGTATTGACTAATATCTTTCTTTAGTACTGGAGAAAGACAGTATGCATAGCATTGCACCACTTCTTATCAATCTTAACCTTGTAGCCATCTTCAGGAAATAAGACTCACTTTTTTTTTTCCTTCTCTGTTATGGCATTAATGCCATTTGCAAGGGTTCAGTGCTTTATAGACTCTATATAGAGTTAAATCATAACATCAGAGAGTCGTGTTAATAAAAAAACCCAGGAGATTTTGTTATTGAAGAAATAAATCATGAATCAGTCAGCCTTCCTTCCCAAAACAACCTTCTTAGAGTTTTTATGGTTGACATCCATTTACTATGTCAATCCTCATGATGCAGTGTGTTTTATATAAATAATAGATAATAATGAATACAAATTAATATGGGAGCTAAATGTGTTGGAAATTGGTATTTTAAAAGTAGAAGAGTACTATGTAATGATGGAGAGAAGTTGTTTTCAAATATGAAATTAAATTAATTAGGAGAAAAATTAGGCTTCCCCCCCCACATTTAATATGTTATAATGAGAGTATTCAATCCTGTTTCCTCTAAATATTAGGTTAATGGGAACTAAGAAGGCTTCCATAGCTTACAAATTTATCAAGAGAATTATCATCCAGTATCCTTTTAAATATGAACCATGAAACTCCATGTAACTGATACTTATTAAATATCTGTTACAAAGGAATTTTTAATTAATGTTGATCTAGAAGGAATTGCATACAGTGTCTATCTCCTATATCAATTTAGTACTCCTTTAACTGGACATTGTTCCCTTTTAACTTTCTAATAAACAAACTTCCAATGCTCATTTACAACACTATCATATTGTGTAAAAGTATCATCTTCCAGGAAAAAAAAGTCTTTAAAAATTTAGATATTTTTTTCTTACAAGTGTAAAATAAACGGGTAATGAGAACTTACATTTTATTCATGAAATAAATGTTCTGTTTGGAGGACATTAATAAAAAAAAAACATAATCAACCCAAAATGCATACTGTCTTGTAGCTAAAGGATTTTTTTTGTGTCTGAGTAAAATTCATCTCCCTACTCTGTCCTAGCCACTAGATTATATAGTCGACCTTTGTTTCAGTTTCTTCCGTCTACTGGAACATCTATAAAATAGTTAAGCATGAATTTTACTCTAGAGAGCTTGAGATCATATCTTGATGATTAAAGTACTCATCTGGAATATAGAGAACCAAATTCATACCAACGATTCACTTAGGGTGTGATAAATCTTTGACAGTGAAAGCAAGGCTCATCATTAATTGACATTGCTAGGATGTTTTTTCCCCATTGTAAATTCTGCTTGTATCAGATAAAGCTACTGCATCTTCTTTTTCCTGCAGTTTATAATACTCTGAAACTCAGATTGCCTTAATGCTTCATGTATTCTAAATCTGGTGCTTACAAGTAGTTGTGCTAAATGCATACTTAGGGAGTTTACTAGATGTTGGCCTCTAAACTTAAGTTAGAGGAACTGCCCAGAGGAATATGGAACCATGTTCTTGTGGTTCAGCTTGACAGGAGATTATCTCTCTTGCCAGTTGTCAGCAAAAACATACAGCATTTTAAGGACCATTAAAAAGACTGTCTATTGCAGTGTTTTTAGGGAGTTTACAATTTCCACATACATGCAAACAGATGTCTTAGTCGACCACCAGACTCCATTGTCTCTCTGGAAGTTGGACTAGACCTTCTGGTCTGGTCCCTCTTGTCCAGGTGCTTCACTCCAAGAGACACATGCACACCCCTGGCTCCCAGGCCATGTCACCTACTCACTGACTTGTCTGGCTTGATCTCCACTAGTGGTGACACCCTGACTTGTGTATCCACGCTTGCTCCAGCTGTTGGCACCATAGACACACGACAGACACAGTGGTCCCTCTGTCCCACTCCAGCTGCTGCACTCAAGCAGCATGCACATGTGCATAGAAGAGAGAGTCCATCTCCCAGGAAAAGAGTTAGAAATGGAGTTTAATTAGAAGATTGGACAGACTGCACTGACCAGGACAGGGCATGGTCAGAAAAGCACACCAACCGGCGCACTGTTTATAGGCAACCAGACCCTTTTATCCCTTTGTCTGTTTTTTATCCCAGGCTTGTTCCTCCCCATCCACTTTGATACCACCCTTCCCTTACCTTATCTTACCCCTGAACATCCCATAATAAGTCTTGCACAATGCCAGAATGCCTTTCCCCGGCATCTCATAATGAGTGTCATCCCCCAAGGCAGGGACCCCTCAGCATGTGTGGTGCCCCAGAGACTCATGGTGTTGGGTCTCACCTGGCCTGTGGGGCTGATGGTCTCTGGGACAGCCTTGGGGGGCCAGGGCTCCTGTTCTGACTGGGGCACTGGGGCTATCCCACTGCCCTCTGCCTCTGTGCTCCTGTGTGTGTGCGTGTCTGTGTGGAGATCTGCCTTTCACAGTCTGATGGCTCTCCTGTGATGGCCTAGGGAGTTTTCAGGTTCTCCTATCTGCCTTTCTTTGCTGCTTGCCTTTGTTGTTGCCTGAATCCTTTCTGTGTGTGGAGATGAGTATTTTAGTGTATGATCTAGCAGCTGTATTAAGCCTTCTTTTTCTGGCCACATTTTTGATTGACAGGCTGACTATGGTTGAACCTCAAACACGCAGAGAACCTCTAGAAGCCACCAGTCTTGGAGATCTGCTGCAACTTTCTCCCACCTAAATGACTGGAAATCATCCTGAAACACTTGCCTGTGTACTCTAGAGATAGAGGTGTATTTAGGCTTGCACTAAACAGACAAAGTCAGCATACTTTTAGTGTTCTTTGTTTTGATCATTCCATATAGGAGAATATGTACTTACCTGTTGCAGATGGAGTGATCACTTCACTTATAGAGAGAAGCAGTAATACATTTATTGATATAAGACAGGGATTTAACAAAGTTTGATGGTAAATGTGTTTTAACAAGATTCGAGACGGCAAGGCACACTTGGTTATTTACTACACAGAAGACAGCATTAGACAGAGCTGTCAGGGAGACCCTCCCGTTGAGTCATGAGGTTCAGAAAGAACCCCCTTGCTTTCTAAACTGCTTCTCAGAGAGGAGTCTAGGGGCAGCTGGATCCAATCCTAGTCCCAGGCTTGATCAACGGTTTATGTCTAAAGGATTATATATGAACAATCAATCCTTTATATCACTTGGCTAAGATTACAAGTTCCACATGCTATTAGTCACTTACTGAGGATCTGTTGCAGCAAGGACTCCCTGAACCTCGAGAAGTAACCTTGAAGGCATTACTCAAGGGGAGTGCAGCCTGCTGTTATTCAGGAGAGCTCAAAGCACTCTTGGGCTGTTCACTATTTATGGGGCTAAGATGATTGACCTATAGTCATATTTGCATACTGACCACAGCACCAGCATTGCTCAAGTGAACTCTTGGCTATTTTGTTGGTTTCTGTCTCCCCAAAACCACATTGAGCCCCGGATGCCACCGTTACGACTACATGCACCCATTATGACCACCACAGGTGGTTATCACTCGGACAGTGTTATGGAGATAAAGATCAGGCTGGTGCCTGGGCGGAGGGGGTTGGGGAGCACACCGCCACACTACCCCTCTGCGTCTTTATCTACTTATTAACATATCCGAAGGATATTTCTGTATATAATACCTGGGAAAAAAGATGTATGTTGCTCTACCAGCCTATCTCAGTGTCAGAGGATAATAAAAGCAAGTCATTGTGCCCCATGTTTCTGTAATTTTAAAATACTTGAGATGATAGAACCACAAATATGATTATGTGAGACCAAAAAAAGTACTCTTCCCCTATTTTTTAAAAAGTGTCTTCCAGAATTTCTCTCTGTCCTGTATACACAAACACAAATGCACCCAGGCACACACAGGACTATGGTAATTGGCTAGGTTTTCTGAAACAATGGACATTCATAGTTTGCTTTATGAAAGAAATGCAGTAATTAGCTAACTTGCAGAAACTCTTTTGATAAAACCTTCATGTAGAATATTCGTACATAATATCTAAAACATTCTTCATTTCAGCCACAGATCTAAAGGGTCTTCAAATATGAAAACAGGAAAATAAATATAACAGAATGGTCTTGTCTTGCCACTTTTAGCAACAGTTTTTTAGGAAAAGCATTAAGAATACATTTGCACGGAATAAAGTTTAGAGATGACAGATGAGGAAAGACTAACATTTGGTCATTACAGGCATTTTTAGTGAAGAATGAAAGGCAGAACAGTAAGCATGTAGGGCAGGAACTCTGTTAATAAGTTCTGGTCAGCAATGTATGTAAAGTTGAACTGAAGAAGAGAGATTAGGCAATAATCTGTAGGGCAGAGGAGATTAATTTTCTGAAGTGAGAGCAAAAAATTTTTGTGCTGAATAGGTAAAGAATGTGAAAAGACTTTAGACATTGGGCTGAAATGAAAGAGCAAGTCTGAAAGAAGTTAAAAGCTGAGACTGGCTGTAGATCCTGGAACGCAAAAAGGGTTTGAAAAACAATATACAAGAAAAGAAGTGAATGAAAGTAAGAAGGAAGGAAAAATTGCAAAAATAAGAAGCCATTAAACTACAAAAATCTAATTAATCTAATTTAAAATTATCTGAAAAAAAGAAAGTTCAGTGTCAATTTTTGTAGAGTGATATAGCAGAGCATCTCCTTCACCCCAGAACAATTGTGAAGATTTTACCATTAATAAATGAAGTTTACCACACTACATTGAAGTGACTTCTAAACACTCCAAAACAATATAAAAGCCATAGATATGCCAGATATACCCATACTTCTCTAGCTCTTCATTACTGCACCACTTGTCTTAACATCTTTTTTTCCTTGGGACAAAGGTTGTGTTCTTAGATGTACTGCTTTGTTAGTCTGAAGTGTTCACATCAGGATCATTATTACTTTTAAATAACTCCACTATTCCACCTCTCTAGGTCTCTCAAAGACAAATGTGATTTGTAGCACATACACATTAAATTAGAGGTAGAGATTTTGGTCTGGTGAAGTTCCCGCTGACTGGAAAATGGGGAACATAACCCCCATTTTCAAAAAGGGTAAAAAACCCCCGATTTTCAAAAAGGGTAAAAAAGATGATCCGTGAAACTACAAGCTGATCAGTCCCACCTCTGTGCCTGGCAAGATCATGGAGTAGATCCTCCTGGAAACTCTGCTAAAGCACATGGAAAATAAGCGGGTGATTGGTGGCAGCCAATATGGCTTCACTAAGGGCAAATCGTGCCTGACAAACTTGGTGGCCTTCTACGACAGCGTTACAGCATTGGTGGATAAGGGGAGAGCAACAAGTCATCTACTTGGACTTGTGCAAGGCATTTGACACTGTCCCACACGACTTCCTGGTGTGTAATTGGAGAGACACGGATCTGATGGATGGACCACTCACTGGGTAAGGAATTGGTTGGATGGCCACACTCAAAGAGTGGCAGTGAATGAGTCGATGTCCAAGTGGTGATCAGTGACAAGTGATGTTCTTCAGGGGTTGGTACTGGGACAGGTATTATTTAGCATCTTTGTTGGCAACATGGATGTAGGGACTGAGTGCACCCTCAGCAAGTTTGCCCACAGCACCAAGCTGTGTGGAGTGGTTGACATGCTGGAGGGAAGTGATGCCATCCAGAAGGACCTGGACAGGCTTGAGGGGTGGGCCCGTAACAACCTCATCAAGTTCAGTAAGACCAAGTGCAAAGTCCTGCATGTGGGTCGAGGCAATCCCAAGCACAAATACAGGCTGGGCTAAGAATGGATTGAGAGCAGCCCTGTGGAGAAGGACTTGGGGGTGTTGGTTGATGAGAAGCTCAACATGAGCTGGCAATGTGCACTCTCAGCCCAGAAGGCCAACCGCATCCTGGGCTGCATCAAAAGAAGCATGGCTAGCAGGTGGAGGAAGATGATTCTGCCCCTCTGCTCTGCTCTCGTGAGACCCCACCTGGTGTACTGCATCCAGCTCTGGGGCTCCCAACATAAGAAGGACATGGACCTGTTGGAGCAAGTCCAGAGGAGGTCCACAAAGATGACCAGAGGGTTAGAGTACCTCTCCTGTGAAGACAGGCTGAGAGAGTTGGGGCTGTTCAGCCTGGAGAAGAGAAGGCTCCGGGGAGACCTTAGAGCAGCTTTCCACTTTCTGCAGGGCGCCTACAAGAAAGCTGGAGAGGGACTTCTTACAAGGTCATTTAGTGATAGGACAAGGGGTAATGGCTTAAAACTGGAAGAGGGTAGATTTAAATTAGATCTCAGGAAGAAATTCTTTGCTGTGAGGGTGGTGAGGCACTGGAACAGGTTGCCCAGGGAAGTTGTGGATGCCCCATCCCTGGAAATGTTCAAGGCCAGATTGGATGGGTCTTTGAGCAATCTGGTCTAGTGGGAGGTGTTCTTGCTCATGGCAAGGGGTTTGGAACTAGATGTTCTTTAAGGTCCCTTCCAACCTAAACCATTCTATGATTCTATAATTGTTTCTCGTTTAGTTCTGATGACTCTTGTGTCTCTCTTGCAATGTATGTTTTTCTTCTTGGAGCAACCTTTCATTTTTGTTCTGTTCACATTGCCTATTATATTTGCTGTTATTTATTTTATTCCTTTAAATCTTACACTCATTCTGTTAGTTATTCAGCAATGGTACACAATCACAGATAAGCACGGAAAGCATTTCTTGCATTACACTGACCAAGTCAATATATACTATATGTAATGCGTTCAAGTTACCACTTTTAAAGATAATTATACATTTTTCCACTGTAAATGAGGTATTTCAAATGTTCCTTGGTAATTTACTATGGAGCAATTATACTTAAAAGGTTTGATACATTTCTTGGGTAATGGGGCTAACCTTTAATTATTTTATACATTCATTCCTGACAAAAAGTCATTCCATGTTTACAATGCAAAGCTATGTTCTTGCAAAAACATGAAACCCCTTGGCAATCCTTTAAAAAGTGGCAACAAGAGATACTGTATATTTAAGCATACAAAAAGACATAGTGATTTGGAGAAACATAAGAGAATATTCAACATAAGGAAAAAATAGAATATAACTCTCAAATGTAATGAAAGGAAGAAATTGAAATGTATTGGGAAAACATACAGTGGTGCTAAGGAACATTTCCTCCTGACCTTTAGGGGCAAATTTCAAAAGCCAGCCTGCAAAATTAATGGTGGTTCATTCCCAGAGACTGCAGCTGATCCAAGAGAGGAGCAAATAGTTTAGCATCAGTACAAGGGAGGTAAGTGATCAGAAATCATTGAGACAGATGGACAGACTTGCAGATGAGTGATGAATTACTCGCATATTGTCACAGGCGGTCAAGCCTGAAACTAGAGTCCTTAATTTGTCTACCAAAGAGAGATTTTGCATTGCATGGGTAATATTCACTTTCTGGTATTTCTTATGAATCTCCTGACAAGCTCCAAGTTTTCATAGCACTCTGTATGATATAAGCCCCAATATTGGGGATGAGATTACAGCTCTCAAAAGGACTGGTCATAAAAGCACTATTCATCTTTAAAAATCATGTTCCCTTGCTTGTACTGTTTACATATCCCATGTATCTTGCGCAAATCAGACAAAATATTAGGTTTTTTGATTATCTTTTTTTCAGAAACCAATGCAATGACAGAGATTTAAAACCCTCAGGGAAAATTGATGGATAAAAGCAAAAGGTTTTAACTGAACTAATTAAAGACTTTCCATTAATTAATTCATTTTTGTTATTTTTATATGTCCATGTATTGAAATCCACTGAACATACATACATACATAAATGATAATCAATGTGATTAATCTACTTCCCTTTGTTCTTTTCTGCTTTTTTTCTGTGAAATATAAATCAAAAGAAAATTGCAGAATACCAGGTGCAGACTCTCCTGAAAAGTCTCTTACCAAGTCATCCTGAAATTGTGTCTCTCAAATAAAGGTCAAGGACATAAGGAAGTGGTGAGTATGCAGTATGGAAGCAATCAACCCTTACATTCATTTAAAAACAGGACACCTTTAAAGAACCGTTAGCAGTTTGTCACAAAATCAATGGGTCTGATACTCTTTTCACTAGCACAAATATAAATTGGGAGTAACTCCAAGTTTATGAATGAAGTTTTATTGGCATAAGTGTCAGTGTATGATGGGCCTGAAGGACAAAATTGTCAACTGGTTTCTGTTTGCATAGCTCCAGTATCACACTCCAATAGAGACAAGCTCATGTACATGTTCATGTATGCACTGTTTTTAATTCTCAATTCTCTTTTTGTTTATCTAGAGCCTAAAATGAATCCGTTTCTGAAAGCATGAACTTCACTCATCAAATAATTTTTTTTAAAGCCTTAATTTGTCTTAAATTTAATTTGTATCTACAAAAAAATTTTAGATCTAAAATATAAAGCTGAAAATTTATTTTTTCGTTATTTTGATATGTTCTAGTTCTGCACTGTCTTATATAGTGTGATTATAACAATGTACCCAATTTACATCCGGTTGTTGAATACAAACAGAAGTCTCACTGAAGAACAGAAAAGTCATTTTGACTTTTAAAACTTTGTTCCTTTCCCACTGCCCCTTCTGTTTGACTGTTATTTTTTCCCTTTCTGTGATGAGGCTTGTACAAATATAGTTGCAAGGACCATGCCCTCAGACAATGACAAGAAATAATACATTACTGACACACATCTCATGGATTTCTTTCAGAGACACATAATGTTATGTGCCATGCTCAAACATCCAAAAACAATGTTCCAGACCTAAACTGTTCTCAGTAGATGGCTCCAGGGCTGCAAATAGTACTATTTTGACAGACACAGGGATGCTAGCTGTTATTGAAATTATTGTCTTATTTGTTAATTACTAAACAAAACTCAAAATTTGACAAAACAGAGTTTTTATTGACTTTACTGTCATGATATGCAGTGGCTGCAGCTCTAGACAATAGATCTGACATCTCCACAACTCACTGAGTAGGTTTTGGTTTTGGCTTACAGTGAAAGTTCTCATGTAAACTTCATCCTGAAAAACAAAGGTAGGCGCAACACATTTTTTTTAAAGCATAGGAACCTGCAGTTGGATGGCAATCGTGAAAGAGGAATAAAGAAAAATTCAGGTTTAAAATAAACACTCACTTAAATACCCCTAGTAGAGATGAGCCAAATTTATCTAATGCCACGAAACAGTTTACTGTTCTTATCTACCTGTACAGTAAAAACAGCTTGTGAAATTGAAAAAAAAAAAAAAAAAATAGTCATACTTGGTAAATATAAAATTACCATAACAAAATTACCTATCTTAAAATTAAGTGATTTTGCTTATTGTTTGATATATCAAATATAAGGCAGACCCACAGTCATTCTCTTTTCCAGAAGAAGCTACCATTCGGAGATGAGGGAAGACCTTCACACCAAGTAACTTCAGAAGACAGAAGGAGGAATGAGCACAGTGAATGGGCATAAGTGTACTGTATGACCACCCGGAGGTGACAATTTCTCTTCGTTGACTATAGAGGGAACTGAAAGAGGTGAAATTTTTAAATTATACATCTCATTTGGGAGCCCCAAATAAGCATGATTAATTCCCTGCTCAGTATCATTAGCTGTCATACTATCTCATTATGTTTGGGCATGATGCAATCACCATACTAAACCACACATGATTACATTCCATACAAAAGCAATTATGAGCAGGTCAGTTTGCTAGATATACTGATATGAGACATGAAACACAGTATTATGAATATAGTCATATTTTATAGTACAGTTCTATAAAACATTAATCTTTTATATGCTCTGTTGCTACAGAAATGACTGAATATAAATGTGAAATTATTGCTTCTTTTAAACCAACTTCAAATATAAACCAACAGTGAGTATACCCTTTATCCTATCGTCTTAATTCTAAGACTAAGCATTTTGAAGTACCAGATGTTTTGGGGGGTTTTTTTGGTTAGGTTTTTTGTTTGTTTTTTTTGTTTTTTTGGTTGGGTTTTTGTGTGTGTGTGTGTGTGGTGTGTGTGAATTAAAATGGGGCATCAGAATTAGGATTTCAAAGACTTTATAATCTTGCAAATAATTTTCATGTTAATTAAGTATTAACTAAATATGTGTTCTTATAGCCTGTGTGGTCTGCCTAAATCTGAAGTGGAACATTGGAGAGTCACTGAATATACATTTTCTTACTTCAAGAAAATGTTTATGGTTTGGATTCTATATTTCAAAAGCAGAGGTTCTTAAAGATGCTCTATTTGCTCTCTTGAACCTGATGTGAAGTCATGCAGGCTTATAAATATTCTTTGTCTTGTTGAAGTCAGCATTAAAGTTAAGCATATCTGAATTTCTCTGCAGGGGTGATGCTTTGGGAATTATCTTGAAATATCCTTTGTACTAGTGGTCCATTGCATTAACCTGGAGTGCCACTGACCTCACTGAGACTCAGGGAGATGCAGAGTTTCAGCTGCATTGAGCTCATTACAGAGCTGTAAGGTAGAAACTCCTGTTGTTCTCCAAAAGCTCACATTGCCTTCAGTGGGACCAGAACATTTTTCTCAAAGTACAGGTTATTCAAGGGAAAATAAGCAAGAAAGTGAAGCCACTAAAACTTAATCTAAGGATATGCTTGGTCAACAAAAATGTTTCTAAACAATTCTGTATTTTAAACAACCTATGTTGAAACTTGTCTCATAACATTTGTATTGTATTTTTATTTGCTATGGTATATTGGCATATTTTTTTTGATGGAGAAAAATGATATATGCTCAGTGATTCCAGGTTTTTTGTCTTTTTATTTAATTTACAAAGTAAGTATGGTCATAGATCAGTTTCTAATTTTCTTTTGTGCTTCCAATGCTTTCTAAAATCTGAATTCTGGCTACCTTACTTGCACATAAAAGGCATTTTTAATATTAATGCAATTCAATGATAATTTATTTTAAAGGTTAAATGTTACTGCTCACTGAGTTCTTGGTAGGCTTCATGAAGTGGCACAAAATCCCACAGTGTAAATTTAAAGAGAGATGAACTCTTATTTTGATGTGAACACCATTTTTCAAATTAATGCCATTAAATCTAAGAAAACAGCAATACAAGTCTTAACGTGAGAGACATACACTAAAGGAAATTAGACAAAGGTTGTTCTTGTTCACTTGGTTTGTCTTAGTCATAACTAAGTTACTACTTAGTAGTAACTTCAGAGAATTTTTCTATATAAAATAATAATTTAGCTACCACAGCAAGAATTTTCTCAGTGGAGATTATTTCAAATATAGTTTTTCCAGCCCTGTTGATACAGACATACAGTACATCCTCTTAGCTGCAAATAGCTGGTTTGTGTTTATATTGCCAGCTTAATTATCTTTCTTTTATTTTCTTAGTGAGCAGGAATTTTGGAACATACTACCACGGTGGTAATATGTAGGTGAGAACACGCTACTAAAGTGATGTTAATTAATGTCACATTGTCTAATGAATCCTAACATTTAGATATTAAACATAAGATTTTTTAATTCACTTGAAGGTAATAACACACACAAACAGAAATAGCCATCCCAGGTCAGAAGAAATACGTGTAGTGACAGTTCTTACCCTGCTGGTGATGTGTGTTCCTGTCAAGCCACCTGCTCTGTAAAGACCTCATGCATTGCCACAGCTTTTCTCTCTGCAAAGTTTCAAGAGCCAGAACTTTATGCCTATACGCTACTGAGGAACAAAAAGAACAAGCGGAACCCTTGGAACATGGAAAGCAATTGCTGCAACTTCCTAGGCAGGTAGAGGCAGGATAAAAACCAATTTGGTCATGTTGGGCAATGGCAGGATTTTGCAGTCACTTGTGACAGGCGTATGGTCTCCATCAAGAAAGAGCTTCCACTCATTATACACAGGGCTTCTTGGGAGAACCTGCACGCAGGGCCTTTACAACACTAAGTAGTAGTCCAAGCAGGTACTTGGAATTACTCCTCAGAGGTTTTCAGTCCACTTTTCTCTCTCTGCTGTCTGCACAGGGCACCTAAATACTTTGTTCCAGTGCTCCAAATCATTGTTTTTCATTTATGTGATTACTTCTTTGTCTTTGCAGCACTTTAATTAGGCTCCTATGACCTCTGAGCAGGATGTCCATTTTCAGTTGCATATCATACATCTCACTGTTTTGCACAGGACTATATGGATAAATCATAGAAAATACTTAGTAAAAGTAACAGAAATATTTCACAGTTGTGAAATGCATAGAGCTTCCTCTCTCAGTGCTGAGTAACACGAGTACCAACTCTTAAGGAAAGGCAAAGTGCAGACTAAGACTGTTGCCAGACTAAGTGCTTATTAAGTATATGTCTTTTTTTTTAGTTGAATAACTATGCTGCAGTAACACCTGAGCTGACGACAATTACAGACATTCTCACTGATTTTGCTTAGTACACTTCTGTTCTCATACAGATGCTATGTCAAAAGAATCAGGACATTCTGTGATGATAGTACACAGAGGACATTTGTCCAACTTCCACTTTAAATATGAACATGATCACTGAAGCATTCGCAAAACGGGTGTGAATTCTGCACAGCTTAGTTCTACATCAACAACTGGAGGACGTGAAGGTTCAGAATGACTATTTTCAATTTAACTGGAATGTTCTTTAACTTAATACAGTACAGATGTGAAACAAAGTACATAGTCTAATAAGAGAGAATAACTCAGCTATCATCACTGACAAAATTCACACTCAGAGAAACATGTGTTCTTTTGGTCAAGTAAATAATTAATAGAGTTCTGCAAATCTCCCACAATGTGTAATTTGGAGGTGGGGAAATGTTTTATGTTATAGATAAATATTCACCAAAGTAATTGTAAATCAGTCCTGTAACTGTATTCTTTTTAGAGCAGGCAAAGTTCAGAATGTCATGTTTTGCAGACAACCTACATTTTCTATTTATCTAGCTCTTTCTTCATTTAATTCTTCACGTCTTGCAAAAAAAAAAAAAGGCAAGTACTGCATCAAGAATCACTCAGAACAAGTTTAGAGAAACAGAAGGTTTGGCTAATAGGAAAGTGCTGTGACTAAGGCCTGAAGCAAGAGGCAGAACTGCAACCTACACTTTCAAGCATGATTGGAAAATCTAATCTAAAGAGTATAATCTTCAATTAATTTTAATCACATCAGTCTCATCTAATCTTCATTTTCAGGTTAAAAACCTGTATTTATGGCCTGAGAATTACTCAGAGGTGCTGAGCGTTGTCATTTATAGTGCCTTTCATTTCATCATAAGTGCAGTGGAAATATTAACTCTTTGTATTGAAAAATGGTTTAGGATTACAGCTCTTACAGCATCTCTGGTTTCAGTAACCGCAAGCCTGTTGAGCTTTCCTGAGAGTGGAAAACACAAGTACAGAGGTTTGGGACTTGTGTCCACAAACAGATCCAAGCTGCTCTACTCTTGCTCCGAAATGACCAGATCCAAGCTATGTCCAGCTCCAAGTCGCTGCAGTTTCATTAGCATGATCCCAGCACTGGATCCACATGCTACTGTGGCTCCGCAGTTTCTAGGCTACTTGTTTTATCTAGGTGGCTCGAAAGCACCCAGGAGCACATCTGTCTTTAGCCATAGTTTCACCATCACCACCAACTACATTCAGGTGGTAATTCCATGCAGATATCCCCGTTTTCTATACATGACGCCTGTTTGATAGCAAATGTACTGAAAAGCTACAGGAAGTATAGAAAAGGTGAAATGGAGCACTACTGAATAAAGTCAGTCCCAGTCAGGTTTCCCTCCAGTCTGCAGAGCAGTTCAGCATGCAGCATGTTTGACTATACAGTGGTAATTTTCCCAAGATCTTCTGAGCAGGGAACTTTGTGCAAACCACATCTCCTGTGTGTTTATGATATGATGTCACAAATAATTTCCACGTGGCTTTTGTGTACGTTTTTTTACTTGAAGTGTTTTAAAGCCTAATGTCTAGCCAGTAAAATTAAACACACACTAATTAAAAGGTATATTACTTCAAAAGCAGATATGTCTTTATAAAGATAGGACCAAAATGATAAAAATTAATGAAAACAAACTATTTTGGAATTTATAACAAACTAACTCTTTTAAAATATAATCTAGGAAACAGACAAGTAAAATACTTGTATCAGAATGGAATTTTTCCTAAGTGAAGGATTATTATTAATCCATTTAACTTCTTTAAACCTCTAAATCAAATAATTTTGATTTGAAACTGCTAACTGCATATCTTTTTATTAAATATGATTCATTAATAATTTACTAAATATTTTATTATGAATTATATAATTTAATCTCCATTTGGTTATCATAAAGTTAATGCACACATGCACATACACACACACAAAAAATGTAGAGGAAACTACCAAATATTTTAAACTTGATCATTATTGACACTTCATTGTAAGCAACTGCAATAACCTGAAAATAACTCATGAAGGAATAAATGCTTATGCCATTGAAATTAATTATTTGCAATGGCATGTTAATATAGATGTTAATTAGTTGTAAACAATCTTTGTATTTGATGTTAATGGCAGGTACCATATATGTTTCACATAAGTTTGTTTGGTGAAAGGGATGATAGACATGCTTCAAAATGAATGAGTTCTTCTCTGTCTGTGGGACATATGTAATTCTCTTTGCTAAATACTTTTGTAGTCAGTTTTAGCCAAAAGATTCATTCCTCCTGCCAAAATAAGAAACTTTCATTCACATATTTTTGTCCCCAGTCCAAATACGATCCAGGGAGCTTTTGTGGAGAGCTGGTGCCACGGGTGGAATTTTGGTTTTTTTGATCATGGGGAGGTTTACACAGCACGGGGCCTGCTGGTGACAGATGGAATTCAGCTGCCTCAAAGAAGGAAAAGGATCCTCACTCATGAGATGGCAGGGCTCATTGAGAGGGCTTTAAACTAGGTACAAAGGGGGAAGGGGGTACAATCAAGCTCCTTAGAGATAAGCCTAGGGGCAGCATGCCAACACTGGGGGAGAAATTGATAGCCCAGCTGAAGTTCATCTACACCAATGCACACA
>VYXH01005680.1:7456-30918 GCA_013397275.1 Burhinus bistriatus
TTTTTTTTTTTTTAATTTCTGGGTCAGCATAACTAAACTCTTACTTCTTAATGACACCAACAGTTTCTCACCTTCCAGGATTACAGTCATCTGCCATTCTGTACAAAGCCGGCTCAAATCTCAGCTACAGTGATAACATAATAAAGGAAAATTATTCTCTCTCTTACTCAAGGGAAGAATTTTCTCTTGCTTAAAGTGCTCTGAGTGGGGTCTATACAACACTGTTGTTCACCTCTTCCCTTTTCACCTGTAACTGGCTATACAAGGCTTGTATAAAGCTGAAGTTTTCTAAAGTAAGGATCTTGCTCAGTATGAGTTGATGCACTGTTTTTCCTTCAAATGTACATGCACCTGAATAATTTTTATCAATATTAAAATGAGTCTTACACACAAATGGATTAAAAAATAGTTTCATCTAAAAGTGAGACAAAACAAAGTGAAACCAACAGCAAATCTATGATGTGGGACTGGATGCCAAGTCAAATTCTTCCAGATGCAGAGATATTTTTTGACTTACGTAATAACTCACATACAGAAAAATGAGTGTTAATGTTCTCTTACTGTGTAGCTCAGATTTGCTTGTGAATAATCTAAGTCTAATTGTGAAAGCTGAAACATGAATAATAGCTGCACTCTCTCATCCTGCAGCGAATAGACTCATTTTATCACATTATTTCTTTTCTGTCTTTCAGCATATTACTGTACTAGGAGGTTATAATGGTAGCAAAATAGCTCCCATTTCTATCAGCATTTACACTTGTTTATGACTTATTTAGGAAAGGCAGTGCTCTGGCTGTGCCTGAAGAAGCTATCTACCCAGTTGCACGACATCCATCTATGTAAGGAATACCTGCATTTTGTGTGCAGGAGAGGGTGAAACACTCAGTGTCTGACAAGAGGCACCTACCTTGGAAGCAGTTGACAGTGCATTTTCTGTACACTCACTGCATCTTTGTCTGAATTCCAGATGCGTTTCACACATCTGTATCTTGGTTTGAAGTAGTTGTAGATATAACCTAGCCTAGGATATCTGAACTGTCAGCCTCTGCTACTCCTAAATGTGCTGGACCCATCAAAAGAGGTTGGCCAGTTCTCCTGCGTCGAGTTGTTTTTTTAATCCCACATGTTCCCATTCATCTGTGCAAATGCAGTAGCTCTATTGTCTGAGGAATATGAAGTTTTCTAATTTGCTTGTTAAATGTGCCAACTCCAGTGTACGCAAGTTCCTTGTGAAGCACTGGGTTGAGGAGGCATCTAGCAGAACTCTAATGTGTCATTCCTGTGCATTTTTCAGCCAAAGTCTCAGCCTTTATATTATCTCTAAAATTTAAATATAAAGTCTGCCAGCTTTTTAAATAGGATAAAACTCCACTCCCTGTTTTAAGAATTCAAGTTATACACCAGAGGCAATGTCTGCAACATATTTAAATGTATTGATTATATAACTTCGTGCCTGATTTACAAGGGCTGATATCCTTCTGTGAAAAATTATCTTTATGCAGGCAAGAACCTGCCATTGGCAATACTCTTCTCGCACTAACACCTATACATCATCAGACTAACACTAACACCTCCATATACAGGTGATACTTCTGTGAATGTCAACTTGATGAATGCTTCTAAAACACATACCAAATAAAAGCAATACAAGTTTAATGACATTTAGAGTGTAAGAATCATAGAATAGTTAGAGTTGGAAGGGACCTTAAAGATCATCTAGTTCCAACCCCCCTGCCACAGGCAGGGACGCCTTCCACTAGATTAGGTTGCTCAAAGCCCCATCCAACCTGGCCTTGAACACTTCGAGAACTTCTAAACTATCTTATGTGTACGGCACATCCATGTGAAATTTGAAGCAGCTGACTACAAACAGTAAGAAAGAGAAAGACCAGATACACGATACTGCCTATAAAGCTCAAGTATGACCTTGTTGGCAACCCCATGTTTGAGACCATTAGCTCCTGCTCAAATGCAAATAAGAATATAAGTATTCTGAGGGGAGTTGGAGAGTTACTCAGATCTGTCTTTTCACAATAGCAGAGAGAGGAAGCCAGTAAGAACACCTAAACAAAGTTCTTAAATATTTGCAGGTTAATGTCCCAATACTGCTCGAGAAACCTTCAAATTAAACTCTGGGCTTTTAGGATAGTCAAGAGCGCTGAATTTGGCTGCTCTGGGGATAAACAGTCAGAGCTGCACTGGTCCCTAAGGATACAGGAAAAGTGCATCTGTGATATACGGATCCAGTCTGACTGTCTGTGAGACTGCCTACTCTCTGCCATCAGCACAGCCACTTTCCTGTCAGACTCAGCCATTCATTAGCTTCAGAAACAATTAATGAACTAAGTTGAGTTTTGTCTGAGAAAAGCTAGCTGCTCCGCAGAGCCAGGGCGGATCTGCTGTCCCCATCCACCTGCGGCCCTCGACAGCTGCCCATTTGCCTTATGTCTCCAGCTGGAATTGGAACTGCTGCCTCTGCCAATGACTGCTGTAGCAAAAGTTTCTCACTCAAAGTTTAAGAGAGAGCTCAGTATATTTTTTTTTCCTCCTTCCCATCTAGACATGTAGTAAATAAGCCAATTAGGTATCCTGAACACTTTAATTAACAGATCAGTTATGAACTGGAAAAAACGGTCATGCTTTCTGTATTCGTTGGGCTATGGTAAATTAATGTAAGCTAATGATGCTTTATTTTTATCCAATTATTTGAGCTTCACTTTCCACAAGCTTTGTTTGTTGGATTGTGTTTTGAATTTAAAGGGAGATGTTTTTTCTTTTTAAACTTACTTTTTCAATGCATCAGTCTGACCTGGATGTACACTGGTATTTTTTTTCCCCTTTTTCCATGCTTCTTTTTCCTGCCTCTTCACAAAATCTGGTATCTTCTTGCAATGCATGTTTTTTCCTACTGCCCCATATATTGCTCCATAGACTGAAAGAGCCCGTGGCTTCGGAGGAATGAGCTAGTGCAAACATTTTTATTTGTATTTTTAAGAATTCCTTCTACAAAATATAGCTATTTATGAAAAATGTTTCATTAGGGCCAGATCATTGAAGCACAGAAAACAAGTGCTAAGGTCAACTGAGTGGCAATCACAACAGTTTTCAAAACAGACCTATAAGTATTCATGGACCTGAACTGAGTTGCATTACAAATCAAAGCAGGGTGCCTAGCTATTTAATCTGAAAGTGAGGAATAAGCAAAATTGATTATGTGGTAGGATATCAGGCAGATAAAAACATACAGAAAATTATATGAATCCAGCAATAACATTTTACCATGAAATAATAGCCATGAGGGGACAATTGCCTTTGCTACAAGACTTTTCTTTCTAGTTCCAAAAGAACTCGCAAATGATGAGCTGAGCCTGAATTATTTATGGATTTTAAAAGAAGAATAACCCAGAGGTGGAAGGTAGTGTTATGCAAAAATTTTATTAGAAATAATACCAAAAGGCCATGTTACTAATAAAATGTGTTTTCATTTACCCTCACAGGTAAAGGAGCTCCTAAAGGAGCTACGTCTTGAAGTGAATAAAACAAACAAACAAACACACACACACACACAAAACATGAGTTACTTGTAGTCTCTCTAAAACATTGCAGAAATACTGTTGTTTATACTGTGTGCAACACAAAGAATGCTATGTCCAGTGCAAACGTGTTTCTAAGGTTTCATTAATAAATCAACCACTATAGTATTATTTTTTCAGTCGTTAATAACTCTTTTTCCACATTTTTTTAAATGGAAAAGTAATTATTTAATAGGTAACAACACTTTATTTGCCCTGACTTCTGATCACCTAATTTGATCTACTATGTATTACATGGCATAGTTTCAGTAAATAAACTGTATTGGATTGCACAACGCGTCTTTATCTAAAGCACATATTTACAGAAAGGGAATTGTTGTTTGTTTATTTATTTAAAGGCAACAATTTTTTAATTATTTATAAAATCTTACTCAGCAAGAGCTCTCTTACAGACAGGCAAAAGCTAAGTGATTGATACTACTCTTTTTCTCATGGTTGTTACTGTTCTTTTATGCTACTCGACCCATTACTCTTAAGTGCTTACCTACTTAGAAAAGACAGCATTCAGTAATCTGGGCAGTGAATTTAGAGACCACTGGCAACTCTATAATAACTTTCCTCTAAGAGGGTTTTAATCAAAATATAATGAGTTATGTTGTGTACAGGCATTCTCAGTGTGCTCAAAGGTCTTGCCAACATAAGGAGATTGCAGTATTTAAGGTGATGATCTATGGTGTGCTAATTACTGCACACTAGCTCCCCACCGTCCCTATCTGGACAATGTTAATGCAGAGTGAGCACCTCCTTACTTTGAGATTCACACCCAAACTAAATTCCTGCCAAGTCACATGAACAGACAAAAGGAAAACTACATGAGGACAGGCTGACAGAGTTGGGGTTGTTCAGCCTGGAGAAAAAAAGGCTCCAGGGAGATCTTGTAGCAGCCTTCCAGTACCTAAAGGGGGCCTACAGGAAAGATGGGGAGGGACTCTTTACCAGGGAGTGTAGCGATAGGACAAGGTTTTAAACCGAAAGAGGGTAGATTTAGATTAGATCTCAGGAAGAAATTCTTTACTCTGTGGGTGGTGAGACACTGGAACAGATTGCCCAGAGAAACTGTGGATGCCCCATCCCTGGAAGTGTTCAAGGCCAGGTTGGATGGGGCTTTGAGCAACCTGGTCTAGTGGAAGGTGTCCCTTCCCATGGCCGGGGGCTTGGACTAGCTGATCTTTAAGGTCCCTTCCAACCCAAACCAATCTATGATTCTATGAAATGCTTTTCATATACCATTATAGAAAAGTAAACAGGAACTGGAGAAGTAGTGATATTGGTTATGGTTTTGGAGGTTTTAATAGCTGTGCTAAGAAAAGCCTAGGCCAGGTATCCCTGATTTCTTCTCAAGTAAGACTCACAAACATTTTTTTTTATATTGGAAGAGCTGTTGCAGAACAGATCTAATTGACTTACTGGGAATGATTTGGGAAATAAAAGAATCATATCCCATTATAGATAAGTTCTTGCATCTTCCACACAGAAGCCAAAACTTAAAACTCCACTGAGAAAAAAACATATTGTCTCAATTACACCTATGCCAACACTTAAAATTTCTGATGCTTGTTTTATAAACACATCACTGATTCCAATAACAGGTCAAGGTCAGCACCCTGATTAAAAACCATCATGAAAGCCTGGACAGAGGTTACATAATGGTGATAAAAGGACTGCTTTTTGAACATCAACTTTCCTGCAGAAACTTCCCTTCATATTTCGTCATCAGTTTTGTTGGCAGCTTCAGATTCCCCCCTAATAGTAGACTTCAAAGCAAGCCCTGGATGCCAAATTTCTTCTTCTTTATTCCACTGTGCAAAAGATAATTTCCATACATCGAAAGATTCATTATGACCTTCCTACTTTCATTGTCTGCTGGGATTATTTCTGAAGTTCTGAGACTCTGCTCAGTTTCAAGCAGCTTCCAATTATATTATATAACATTACATTATGTTGAAATAATGTAGAATTTCTTCCCTAAATTAAAATGGTATGAGATGGATGATGGGCAGCATTAATTCTTGTACTAGTGAGAAGTGTAAGGTCCAATAGCTTGGGAACCATTAAAAGGAAGATTGATAATGCATTATATCAAACATGTGCTAAGAATCCTCCTTATAATGTGATGCAGTCCATTGATTCTACTGATGGCAGGTCATAAGATGGTAGACCTTATAACCTTGACATCACATATGCAAAAGCTTCTGTAGACAGATTTTTAAAAAGCTCTAGAATGAACTAATTGAAAACTTTCCTTTCCTCTGATGCCACTTTTGTTAGTAACATGGTAGCAATACAGGCTACTTTTGCAGAAGAATTGGTATGACAAAAACGGAAGGAACTCTGAAATCTTTTTTAGCTACTCTACTAACTAGATTTTAGTTAAAAATGTGTTACAGTGCTGTCAATAACTTAATGGCATGTATTTATGTGCTAACGTGAATGACTCCTGGGTCAGTCATTTTGAAAAGGTAAATTAAATATTTTTTTCAAAGGCAACACATTCTCATATTTCTCCAAATATTACATTGGATCATTTAATACACTTAGAAATGTTTGGTTTACAAAGGTATAGAATGTGAGCTGATAACTGAGAGAATATTAAAACTATTTTTTAAGAAGTGAGTCCAAGGTAAAAAGTTTTAGGATTTTATAGTATTCAAAGTTTTAACGATGTTTGCATATATTTAGATAAAAGTGATAGTGACAGGAACAAAAAAGAAAAGCCATGTACATCTCTTCTGTGATGCTTTGTTTTCTCATACAAGCTACAGACATTTCAAAAATAATCTGTAACTTTGTTATACTGGCAGTGACCCACACACTAGTAATTTTTAGAATTAAAAAAATATGAAAAAATACTATAATACAGTATAGCACTAAGACTTATTTGTTTAAAATGAAATGTTATCTTACTTTCAAAAGGATAATTTGGTAGAATCTGACCTTTGTCTGAACAGTTGCTCATTCAGTGCCGTTTAGCTTTTTAAGTCCAAGCTTATGAGCCTTTAAGAGAAGCCAGAGGTCACCATACTCTACCTTCCCCAAACCTACTTGCACTATGCAATTCATTGCACCATTCTAGCCTCCATGTAAGTTTTGCCACACCTAAAGTTTCAAAGGTTATTCACCCCCCTTTCTTTGCAGGCATGACAGGGATAGCAGCAATTGCTTCAACTAGCACTAACACCAGTCAAATGTGTTGGTAAGTAGTAGTATAGCGGAGAAACCACCTTCCTTTGCTCACAAAGAGAAAAAGACAAAATAGTCTGCATTTTCTGGGGCCTTCTTGTTCCCTACTTCTTTCCACGATAATAAAATGAAAGCATTTTGCTTGCTTTTCACAGCTGCTATGATTGAAAGCACTCAGGAAGGCTGAAAAGGGAAGGCAGCCTATGAGACAGCTGGGGTGCTTTGGGGATCAGTGAAAGAGAAAGCTGGTGTAAAATGCACGCATGCACTGTATCCCCAGGCCTCTGGCTCTTTCTGATTGTGAGAACACAGATTCACAGTTGTAACAATTATATAAATCACAGACTCCTACTCACTGACATAGAAATTGAGCTTCAAATTTTTAATACATTTTGGCATGAATTTGCAAGAGACTGACAGACCTGCAGGTAACCATTGAATATTTGTTTCTATAATCAGCAATTTTTCCTCTAATTAGAAAGAACTTTTTTCCCCAAAAGCAGCCCAGGATGCTTCTCTTTGCCTACCCTAACAGGAAATAATGATCAGAACAGGAACAGGGGGCAATACAGAAGAATATGAAGCACCAAGTAAACAGATTTGGAGAGGTTAAATTTTCTAATCAAGTTATACTCTGTCCCTCAAATCTGCATTTCCTTTGAACAAAGTATATGTACTAATCCATAAGTCAGCAAAGGCTTACAGAGCTCTGAGTAGACAGCTGAGAAAAATGTGACATAGTCTCACATACTAACATAGCAAAATACCCTCAACATACGTCATGGAGGCTCAGTTTCCAGATCAATATCATTCCATGAAGTTTCAGTTCTGTGTGCCTAGATCACTAGTTATGGGATTTGTAAACAGTGATATAAAACATTGGGAACAAATTAGTGGATGTTTCTGCTTTTGAAGTCAACTAAAAACTCCTGAAAATATTACACTATTTGATATGCATCCTTCCAATTGCAACAGTTATAGCAGGAGACTGAACCAGAATAACTACAGTCACAACTGCAACCTTCTTAATAACATGATGTGACTGTTCAGTAAATCAGTGTCTTAATCAATAAACTAAAATACACTATCTATTCTGCTAAAGTGTTTTCTAGTCTAGAGTGAAGTGCCACGAAAATAGCAAAAGAAAATATAATTGGGTTGGAGACTAGAATTTTCAAATTTGTATTTCCTTAATTTAAAGGGTCCGGGGCTAGAGGAGGGGGAGTTCTTTCTATTTAATGACTTGAGCACACTGTGGTTTAAATAGCACTTTTGATTTGGGAACCTATTAGCTGATAATGACTCTTTGGAGAGAAAAAAATTGGATTCCCTCATTACTGGTTTGATTAGCAATATCTGTAATTCCATGATGTTGTAAAATAGCTCAGTATTAAAACTAAGTTATTTTCCATCATTTGTAGAAGCAGAAGCATAAACACAGCGAATGCCAAGTTCCCACGTTAAACACATTCCTGAATTCTGCAGTACTTTACTGGCACTAGAATTAGGAAAGCAAAATCAGGTAACATATATATTGAAACTGCAGTTCTGAAAAGCGTGTATGCTAGGCTTCATATTATGAGATGGATGACAACAGTCTAAAGAAGTTGCTATTTAAGCAAAGAGATGCAACAAAATTTCAAATGATCTTTTGATAGAGTAAATTAAACAAATGTTTGATTAAATGACAGCACTGTAGATCCATATTGCTAAAGAAACATCATTAAAAGAAACTGCACTGTAGTGATTATAAGGGTAAGAAAGAGGAGGGTAAATATAATTAAAAGAAAAAAAATAAATTCCAAATGTCTGATTTGCCTTTCACTTACAAAAGAATAAGAAGTCTAGTAAACTAAAAGGAGAAATAGTCATCTAAAATCAATTTGCAGATCCTGCCCATCAAGCTGATGCAAAGCTTTATTTTATTAAAGTGATTCTAATGATTTTTTTATATTTTAGAACAGGGAATATAATGCAAATGAACATAACTGTGCTCAGATACAGCAGAATTCAACCTAAATGATGAGCAGTGTTTTCAAATTGAACTGTTCCTTAACTTCTTTTGTCTGGACAATGAACAGTTGAAAACACAAATTAAGGGACCCAACAGCCTATCAAAACCCATGTTCAGACATATTGCAACAGAAACACTGAGAATTACTAAAAGGCATGTAATAAAATAAAAACAACACTGAAGTAAAATCCTGAAGCCAGCATAAAATGGCACCTATTCTCATTCAGAAGTCATCTTCTAAATTTCTGAAGCAATAAACAATATTGTCTACAGGCCTACCACCAAAGAAATTGCCAGTGCTACTAACAGGCCACAGGCTTTGCATCAGCTCTGCAGGGCTGCAGGACTAGACCTTGTGAGTCATATTTTCTCTAAGCTAGTCTTCAGCTTCTGTTTAGCTCATTTAGCTGTAATAGCAATTCTGTAACAACCAGGTAATATAGCCTAATCTGTTTTACCTTTAACTTAGCTTTGTGATTGCATGGGCTAGTGACTATCGGTATAACGATTTTGATATATTGCTGTACCTAAAGTAGATATTCCGCAGAGAACAAACTATTTCTGTAGAATAAAAACATAGTGTAGAGGACTACAATCATGGGATGATAGCAGAGATATTGAAAGTACAGGCACAGGGTGGAACCAGAGGGAGCAGGGCTGTAAACAACTCACCAGGTCAATTAGCAGTCATTAAAAGAAAGCAGCCTTGGGAGCTGGCTAAGACTGATTTTAGAGGAAAAAGAAACCAAAACCCAAGAGAAAAAGAGATCAAAGAACAAGAATCCTACACATGTAAAACATGCACGTACAGAGAATTGAGACGTGGAGTTGCAGACTAATAAACAAAGATCAATGTCAGGGCCCTGAGGGCACCAACAGGCCATAATTGCCCTGTCCAGTCCCCCTGGGGACCCACTCCACCTGCCTGGGGGCCCCATTTTAGCCCCCCAGGCCTTACCTGAGCCATGTCCTAGGTGTATCCCATGCCCAGCCCCATTTCTTCCCCACCTGTGGATTGAGCTTCCTGGCTCAACATCACACCTAGCTCATCCCTTCCTGTGTGATGATCTCCAGGAAACTGGCAGAAGCTGCTGGTGCCACCAGCTCTGCCCACCCTGCTTGTGGACAGGGGATGGTACCTCAGCAGCCAGGGCACCACCTGCCCCAGGGCTGTCCATGTCTCCCACTTGACCACCCTCGTGGCGCAGCTCCCCTCCCCCCATTCCCTGAAAACACATACAATTAACCTCAAGTACATCCTGCCGTGTCAATGTTGTCATTGACATCTCTGTCCTCCTCCCAGTAAAGAGTCTGGGACACTGACAATGCACCATAGGCCCCACTCCAGCTAGAGCCATCCACCATAACTCGGAGGAGCTGTGACAGGGGGAGCCTAACACCAGGGAAAGGGACAGACACAAGGAAGTATATGTGCATATAGCCTGTTTTGTTATTGAGACTTTTCTCCCTAACAGTATGTTTTCTTTCTTTTTTCTTTTCTTTTCTTTTCTCTTTTCTTTTCTTTTTTCTTTTCTTTTCTTTTCTTTTCTTTTCTTTTCTTTTCTTTTCTTTTCTTTTCTTTTCTTTTCTTTTCTTTGCTTTGCTTTTCTTTTCTTTTCTCTCTTTCTCTCTTTCTCTCTTTCTTTTATTGTAATGATTGCTAAGCCAATAATTATTCTTTGATTAAGATTACAGTTAGGGTAACAGTAAATTCATGGCCTTCCTCATAAGGAGTGGGGTTTTTTTGACTCAGAAACTGCACAAACACCAGTATAAAAAAATTGGTGGACAACATAGGCAACCTAAGCTATAGTTTTGATGCCACAAATTCTGCTTTTAACCTCAAGGGTGTTCCACCATTTGAAAGTACTTCAGATTTTGTTTACAAACACCCAAACACAAATATTGTCACTTTTGTTTCAATGTTTTTTCTTTTTTTTGAGGAGGCAGAATATGGTATCTAGGCAGGAGCAACGTAATTCTTGCAGGGGCAGGAAAAAGTAAAGCAGCAGCACAAATAAGCCAACCTTCTACAAGTCTTGTGGCCCTTACAGATCTTCAAGATTTAGAATATTGAGGCACTGTAGTCATTTGATCTCTCTTCTTCCTCCCAAAAGTGAAAGTATTTCTTAATTCTAGGTTCACTAAGTCAATTCATTATACCCTTGACATGTATTTTGGGGGGAAAGTAAAATTTTATATTCATTCACAAGCTAATTCCCCAAGAATCTGTGAAATTTTAGATTTTGGAACTTTTAGATTGATATTATTTAGAAAAAAATAATAGTATTCAAAATACTAATTTTCTGTTAATCCAAAGTTTCATGTTTAAATGTATATCATTCCTGTGAAATTAATTTAGAGATCAATATCAAAATGGTATATATACAGATGTCTAGAAATACTAAGGAAAGCTATGAAAATTCCTATGGGTGAAGGTGAAGACTTGTGTTCAGACCGTGACATAAATTTGTGTAGCGCTAAGGATATAGTTAGACCAGGTAAATCAAACTTACGCACCTATTCTTTCAACTACCAAAATTAAGGTGGCTTTCTTACTTCTGAACAACAGCTCATTGCATTACAGAAATACAGGCAAAGGGCAAAGTCCTGTGGTGCTAGAAAAAGCTGAATGACAGCACTCATGGCTAAGGTGGGAAACAAGTTAAAGCAACAACGCACATCAAAGCTGTTTAGTTTTGCTCCAACAACCATGACCTGTTCATTTACCCAATGAACACAGGTATGCCCTTTTAACTGAAGTCAATTATGCAACTGTACTCTGTGGCTCCATTGACATTAGGCATTTGGCCCATGCTGCTATATGTTATTAGTAGTGTGTTTCTCCCCTGTGGTGCAATGGAGTGCAATTATTGTCACATACAATGAAACAGAAATTCATTCCGTTTACAAAAACAGTCTGTCAGACAGCTAAAACTTTGTTAAAACAAACATAAGAAATAGTATTTTACATAAAAGGCATTTTGATATTAAAAATACCATTAATCATTTTTTTTTTTCTTGAAATATCTGAATCTTAAGGTAGAGAGTGCCTCTTACCTCCTCTCTTGTTTAACTTGGCATACCCTGGCACATAGCTGCTTGCCATAGATGATGAGCTGCTGAAGGAGGAGTGGGGTAATGCTGACACCAGAGGTTCATCACACTTTTCTGAAACACAAGAAAACAGGTGCACTTTACGCTGTTCATTATTCATACATATTAAGGGCTAATGTGCCCTTTATTTTTCTTTTGGGTAATAATATAGCCTTGTTATTTTTGTACATGTGGAATGCATGTGGCTACATTTCAGTAAAAAAAAAAGCCAACAAAACCAACAAAAAAAAGACCCCAAAAGCCCCCACCCCCAGAACCAGAAGAAAACCCATAAACAAACAAATACAACACACAGACACACACCCTGACATAAGAAAATAAAAGACTTCAACAAAGTTAGGACAAAATTAGGTAATGGTAATGCCTAACCGTGGGCCACCACTCTCCTTATGGATACTACAAATGAACAAAAAAGCCTGCCCTGATGTATCTGGAATGTTTTTGGTGACATGAAAATGTAGTGCTAAAGAAAAATATTATCATGAAAGCTTTGTAAGAAGTAGATAAGATATAAACTTTCAGTTCTGTAATAGAAGTGCTGATAACCTGATGTTTTAAAAAAGAAAACAAATTAGTGTACATGAATAAATGCCTATGAATTATCACATTTACTGGAAAAAATCAACAAAACAATCTTTTTTTTTAAAATATAATCTCTATAATCCATTTGAGCACTTCACTTCTATTTTACTCAGTATAAAGAAGATTAACTTGGTATTAGCATCTAAGATGGGAGAAAACAAAATCAGAATCTTTGCCTTTCTAATGAAGAAAAAAGTTTAAAACAAATCTCCTGCTGTTGTATGAAGTTATGTAAATTAGAATACAGAGAACTGACTTTGGATTTTTTCAAATACTTAGATAGTTAATGTACTGCCCTTTGTTCTAGTTTTTCCTCAGTTATTTCAACAGATGGGTGAAATACGTAGGTTAAATTACTCGTTTACATTTCAGGTACAATCTACCACAACAGAAAAAAAACACGTAACCTACACCAGTCAGCTTGACTAATCTTTTTAAACGCACGCACTGCAACACAGGCTCTGCTATGACTAGAAATACCCTCAGTTTTTCTGCCTAGAAAGCATTAGACCAGCATATTTAACACTCGGCCACACCACATAGCTTTGGTAAAATTAGAAAACTGTGATTTGGCCAGACTGGATCACACATAGAGACTGAATTAATCCTACCCTCAAAAGAGGAACTTTAAGGGAAAAAAATGATTGTGGCTGAATCAAGTCATTTGTAATGCAGGTCTCCTAAAATTTCCAGTCTCATGTAATGAAAAATAAAATTACTCACACAGCAATAGAAACTGAAGCACAGAAATACAGAAGAACATTAGTTCATGAATCAGTACTTTGACATTTAACAAAATAAATAAGTTTCCTTCACAAATCTCTGAGAGTTTTTTAAGGGAGAAAACGAAATTCATACCAGCATAAAAGCACAGGCGAGAGTAAAGGGCAATTGCTTTGCATTGAATTAAAGGACAATTCTAATGACTTTAGAGTTCACTACCACACTATTTAATGATGGAATTTTGACAAGGGAAGAGAAATGGTTTTAAGCCTTATTGTTTATACCACAAACAGAAGGATTGATTCCCCTTCTCCCCCTGCCTGGGCTGCAGCCACACAGCACATTTGGTCAGAAGCCCGCAGCTGGGTGGGTGCAGTGCCTTGTGCTCACATCACATCACATCACATCACCCACCCAAGCAGCCCACCGGGCTCGCACAGGACCTCCCTCTAGCAGCAGGGGTACGGCATGGAGCAAGGGCCTATGTTTTAAGATCTTGGGGGCCAGGCTGCTATTATTTTAGTCGAAGTAGTAAGAGGTTAAGAGCTGAAGAACAGAAGTGAGCAGCAGACTGAAGTACTCATTATAAATTTTGCCCTAAATGTCATAATCACAGAAAGACAGAGTAAATTGACCAAGTTTTGCTCATGTAGTTCTTTTATTTTTTGTAGTTCATAAAAATAGGTTTTCAGTTTAAAGACTGCTAGAAAACTGCTCTCGCTGCCACTTTATTATTAGTGTTACCTAGATAGAGATTCAAAGTCATTTGTCATTAATTCAGTTGTCTAGGTAAAAATGGAATGAAGCATTTAAAAGCAGAAGAACACATACTCAGAAATATTTTAAAAATTCATAACAAAATCTCTTTACAGCATTTTCCTATGCTTATCTTACATGATATTTACTGTTAAGGAAAAAATATGTTCTCATTATTAATGAGAGCTAAGGTTGAACAAGTAAGTACCTTTGTTCAGTTCCCTGGGTTTGGATATTTTTTAAAGCATATATGTTGGGGTTTTTTTAGGTTTATATGATTTTCCCCCACCCATAGTTTCATACTGGGGAGGGGGAGGTGGGGAGAAAAACCTGCATCTTTATGGAAGAATATTAGGAACAGAAAGATTTAGCTACAAAAATGTTTGCTACTTATGCAGTTTCATTAATTACTGAATATAATTGGAGGCTATTGGTCACAATATTCTAAAAAAATTTGTGAAACAAAAAAGCTATCCTAAATCACAACAAAAAACCCTTTTAAAAACAGATAAAATGTGAACAAAACCTTAATTTCTGCAACAAAAAAATAAACCTGGATTTTAGACAATGTGTTTAGAAACAACACAATAGCTGAAAAAAACCTCTCCAAATAGTAGAAGCTCATCAGAACTTCTATTCTTTTACTGATCCCAGTAGCTATTGAGAAAACCTCCTCCTTTTATTTTGACAGCTGCTATATTGGTGCTACTATTGATGAAGCTACGCAAAAGGAAATATGGAAAAACTTGTTTGGGAAGAGTAGTAGGTTCTAAATCATCGTCGTCCTGTATGGCCTGCCTTGAGTCTCTGCTTCACTAAATGCTCCTCTTGGATTCAACAGAGAAAGAGACGCTTGACATAGTCAAAAAAATAAAAATAAAATCCCACAGGAAGTATCACGCTGTATTTGCCACTGCAGTCACAATTTTTACGAACAGTCATGAATGTGTTTCATTTGGTGTACATGTGCTTTTGCAGTATTGAATGTGGACCTCTGCTTTCTTAAGTTTGGTTGGCATTGCCAATACTGGGGAGGGCACGGAAAAAAGAGTTGATGTAGTTTTCCTTCACTGTTGTTTAGAACTGCATTCACTTCCTATGCCTTTTTTGGGATGCCAACTAATAAGGCTAAAGAATAAAACCAAAAATACCTCACTTTCTCATTGTTTAAAAACCAAACACCCCCCATGCCCCGTCCGCTCACTCATTTAGGCTGGAAATTCACCATAAATGTGTATGAATTATAGGGAAGGATTCTACTTCAAATGAACAGATGTTAAAAAAAATATTAAAATCTCATCACTAAGTCATGACTTTAGGTCCAAGAGAACAAAAATTAAAAGACTGCTTACATAAGCTAATATTTCTAGCCCTGTATGAAAGTTCCACTAAATATATTGCACTATTTAAACTTCCTTCATAACATGAAATGCTGTTATGCCACAGATTTAAGAGAAAAAAAATCCTTGGGAACTGTTGGTTCTTTCAGCAGTTTTAGTTATTTCCTGTAGAATCCAATTTTTTACTTACTAAAACCAGAATCATATATATACCTTCCTGTTACTGAGATATAATAGCTTTCCCCATATAAGTCAATGTACTGTGCCCTGTTAATCAATTACAGAGCACAGTCTCCTGCCAGCATTGTAGCAGCAAAGAAATAAACTCTCCTCCATACCATTTATCTCAGTGATATATTAACATCCAAGCCAGCTTAGGTCCATTTAAATATTAACTTCCTGAAGCAAAACCACACTTCCACTCCACTCCGTCCTGTTCAGATAGAAAGAACTGATAACTTTGCCATAGGTATGATGACATTTGCCATTCTGACTTTCCTATTCTGAGGGAAATTGCAGTATATGTCCATCTGAAACAAATTTCTGTAAGGTTCACATAATTAGATCAATGCAATAAAGGTCATCTGATGTCATGAAATACAAATGCAAAACCTCTGCAATCCACAAGCTTCAAATTCCTCAACACCTAAAGACTACAGAAGGGAAGGACTGCTATGCACTTGCCCTGTTCTTACATGCTTTCTCAGGCACCTGGCTATTAGAAACCAGGTACCAAGTGAGATGGATCTTTAGGCCTACCAAGTGCAGCCTCTCCTAAGTTCTAAGCACTCTAAGCTTACAGTCTATTTATAGTTTATTTATATAGTCTACCTATCATGCTGGATAGACTAAAAAAAGGCTGTTTTCTACTTTGCCTGCAATTACTTTAATTCCCACTTACTTAGTCCATGAACTGTTTGGGGAATAGGGACCAGATTATATGAAGGGACAGGCCTTGATTGTAGCACAAAGCAGACAATATACACACAAACTCTTGATTTATCAACCCCAGAGGTTGTTAAAGCTTAATCCTTGCTATATTAGTGACTTAAAAATGCCTTTTGGTGGGCAAAGCAGAGCAAAAAAACTCGATGCTTCACTTCACAGAAGTCTGTTCAAATGCTCAGCATCCTGATCAATAAACAGGTCACCTGTAAAGCTGCTGACATATCTTATCAAAGCAGTCTGAGTAGATGAAAAAGACAATCTGCAGTTCATCTGTATCTTCTTGACATTTGTATCTAGCAGTAGGTTAGACTGCATACAAACAACTGTACCTTTAGAAATGTTAAGAAATGGGAACAGTATACATTTATAGTCACAGTGGTTTTTATTAATAATTTGTAGCCACATTGGAGGATCTCTCAGAAGCTCTTGCAAAGATTCTGTCAACAAAGTAAAAAGAGAGCTAAGATGTGTACAGTGCTTCTGAGAAAGAAAAATATTTGGATATGATAAATAGCACTCATCAGAAATAAGTGACGGTGACTTACTAAGAATGGTCTTGAAGAACAAAGGCTTTTCCACCATTATGTTCCAGTGTGCACTGAGGAACAGACTTTTAAAAAATACCAAACCTAAAATCCACAAATTCATCCCTTCTTCTTCAAAATCTTCAGTCAAGATTTCCTATCAAATTATAATCCATTATCATAATTATGCTGTAGGATACTATCTCTAAGACATAAACATGCTGCCAGTAACAACTTTACTAAAAAAAGCCCCATATGTGTACGTCAGAAATTAAGAACTCAAAAGCCGATCAACTTTGATGCAAAAAGGCAAATGACTGCAATATGAATATTGTGTTCTGAGTCCAAAATAGCCACAATTAATTGCTAGCAGAATATGAAACAGATGAGTCAATCTGAAGTAGCATTACAAAAAACCATCTCAGCCAAGTAATACACAAAGCCGTGGCTTTCTGACAAAAAAAGTCTTAACCGTTTCTCTTTTACACAACATTTTCATTGTACAAACAGAACATTTACAATACAACCCTCCAAATCTTACTATAACCGGTATATCCAACTCATTAACTACACAAATCGCCTGCCAGCTGCAAGGAAAAAAGTTTAAAGCAACTTTTAATCTTTACTTGTAATGCAAAAGACTCCTGTTTTAAAATATGAATTCTAATGTAAATGTTGGGGAGCAAGGGAGAGAATCATATCATCTGGGTTTAATTTGTACTGTGTGCTAAATGCTAGTTATCCTAAACACATTTTTCTCCTCCAATTTGAATATGTAGAGTGATTTCTCTGTAGTGTGCTGAGGAGAAAGAGTAAGCCACCAAGCACTTCTGAAAAGCAGTCATGAGATTGCAAGGGCACTCCGGAACGTGGATAAATACATATAGGAATTGGCATATCTCCAATGACAACCAATAGGAATATTAATGTGGCTGGTTTGGATTGCAGCATATTAGTATGCTAAGACAGCCTTACTTTTCATATTGCATAGACAGGTTTTATAATCTGAAGTGAATGCTAGAATCCACCGTGTTTAATTCACAAGACTGTGTCCCCCCAAAGAGTAGGAATAAATAAGCATAAGTCACTAGGAAATTTTATGCACTGTTTCAAATGAACTTTTAAAGCGATGCTAACCGAAAAGTGGAAGATGTTACAAAGCAGCTCATGGTCAATGGTAACCCCTTTAAAAAAAGCAAACTCAAAAGCCGATGTTATTGAGGACAGCCTATCACAGGTTTAATTTCAATGACAAGAAAAGCAACCTTGGCCCCGTGTCACAAGCCTGTTGCTCAGTATGATAAACCTCTAGCCAAACCTCTCATCATGTGTGACAGGAACACTGCTGGAGAAACCCTTTCCTTAGTCCTCAGAAGGGCCACTAATAAAAACAATAAATACTGACAGTAACGGCTGGCAAATGTCAGGCAGGGTACACCTCATGCTCCAAGTTCTTAAGTCAGCAAGAAACCAGTAAAGAGCTTATCAGGGAAGACCTTCTCTTATGGGGAAAGGAAATGTTACCTGTCAGGTATTTCCCAAATGTACCAGCCTTTGGTATATTTGGGGTGGTTCAACAACCTTTTGCCTTATGCATGTTCTGTTGTGTTTTTCTTGATCATGGGAGATAATTAAAAAATCCACCATATACTGTTACTATTTTTTTTTTTTTCAAAGATTAAAAAGCTAACTTTACTCTCCAGCAAGTTTCTTGGACCGCTTTATTGACTAGATAGGGATGATGATTGCTAGACTGGAAGCTTCATTTTTCACTCTCTTCTGTCCCACCTGCTGTCCCAAGTGGGACTCCTTTTGTACCATGCATATTTTAGAAGCGTAATAAAAACCAGCCCACTTTTTAAATAGCTTAAGCCACAATAGAGCTGCCCACACTCCACCTGTGCAAACAGGGCAATACTCTGCACATACAGCAGTTACTTTCCCAGTTACCATTCCCATTTGTCAGAAATTCAATGCAAGTCTTCCATAAGCCTCATGGTGCTTCTTGTTTGCTATTTCTACTGGCCTCTGTTGCTTTGATCTGTTATTTCTCACTGTGCTTTTGGGAGTGTAGTGGTCTTTCCATATTGCAGAAGTCTGCGGCTTCCCCACATGACTGGCATATCACAGGACAGTCTTGACAGACTGCTAGGGAGCCAAGTTCACATTCAGCTTCATGAGCAAATGAGTCCAAGTGTAACTGAAGCTTTTCTGTAAGTATCTCTGGAGCTCAGCTGTAATCTAAAAGATTAGAGCAGCTCATATTGATTGTCTGGGCTGTTTCATATTCCACTTCAAGTTGCATACCATCAATAGAGATAACACATTGTTGCTCAAAAGGATGGCTGTTGCTGAAAAGGAAGAAAACGTAGCAGCTATTTTTCCACCTCCAAGGTGAAGCCATAAATTACGTTAATTTAGTGGTCTCCACACAGCCCTTACTGTTCAAGGTTACTCATTCTGAGGTTTATTTCAAGCCTTTCTATAGATCTCTGTGAGGAAAGGAACAAGTCCCCGTTAATGTTTTTTATGGTGGTTACTTTGCTCACAGCAGAGCACAGGCAGTCAGGCCTGTTTCTTTGTTCTGGTTCTGATTCGGGAATTAGTCTTCGGGCAACACTGGATGCACCACCAGGGCCACATTTCTAAAAATGCGTTTGGATGCCCAAACACAGATAGTACTTTACAAGATTTTCCAAAGTATCTTTTTACCTGAACTTTCTTTCTGATACCTATTGACTAGTTTTCAGAGTAGCCAAAGCCTTTTTAATCCCAAAGATGACAGTATGGCTACATGTTTTGACTCCTATAAATTAGCACTCTATTCCATCCAAGGACCGGGTTACTAATAAATAAGAAAACTTTCTTGTTTTGAGGATTTGTTAATAAACATTTGTAAGCACTCCTGAGAAACACTGGAAATTATAATATCATAACAATAGCACAAATGTGCAATGTATTATATGATTCCTATCAGACCTTTCTGGCTGCACTGCCTTTCATCAAATGGCATACAACATCTTCCACAGTACCCTCCATAAATCTGTGTTTCAGTACTGAAAATGGGAAAAGATTTAAAGTAAATGTCATTAATTACAGTGATCTACAATTTAAACAGAGATATTAGGATTTCTTTTTTAATTAAATTACACATTTGGAATCATTACAAGTACAAAGGTGTACAAAGGAGCCTCTTGAAATTTCAACTTGAATTTATCAGAAAAGTGTCAATATTTTAAATTCTGATTTTACAGAAATGTATTTTTTCTTTAGTATTTTACATTTGGAAAGAACAGGGGTCCTTAAAATTAAACTTATTTTATTATTTAGTAGCATTCAATTTTGAATGATTTTAAAATTAAATACATTCTTTTTATTGTCTCTGAGTTATATCTACATTAAGGTTTTTGCAGGGTCTTGGTTGGTTGGTTTTAGGATGTGTTTTGGTTTTTTTTTACTGGAAAAGAGTGGATAGAGGAAGTTTTTACACCACTTTAAAACAAAAACATGTCTGGATTGCTTTTGGTTTACTTTAGAGTCTGCAGAGTCCATTGAGGATTTGGCAAATGTTCACACCGTCGCACTACTGTCTTTTATGAATAAATTTATAAACTGCTTTGCACCCTATGCAACTGGAAAAGTTGTATGAGAAATCTGCCATCTTATTTGTTCAGCAGGTCAGTTGCATCTGGAATAGTTAGAAGTCAGTCAGTCTGATTGTACACCTGGGATTTCATTAAATTGTTCTTAGCGCATAAGCAATAATAGACTATCAACTATATGCAAAGTAAATTTCATAAACTTTTTCATATTTTTGCATATTCAATCCTCAGATGCCTCTTCAGTTTTTAACATTCTGACATGTAAATATACTTGTTCACCTTTTCACTACTGGAGATACCTGAATGTTTTGGAGGATATTGCAGCGAACAAAGCTCCTTCTTAAGTATCTTTGCAGACTGGTACCTATTTGAATTAAGTATGGAGAAGCCTGGAGTCATGCCGCATAAAAAGTTTTAGAGTAAAGGGCAGAGGAACCCACAAGGCTAGAGGAGAGAAGAGAACACTGAAAATCTTCACAATTTATCTTGTCAAGTCTCATTTAGCTTAAAATACATTTGCCAGTTACCTAGCCTATGTTCTTCCTCAGTCGACCTTGTATCAACAAGTATCTTTTGTTTGTTTGGTGTAAGGGTTGGGGGTTGTTTTTTTGTTGGTTTGATTTGTTTGTTTTTCAAGACCCAGGGATAAGACAATAATGCATGATAACTACTTTCCTGAATATCATTTTTACCAGACAGCTTAACTTTTTACCATCACTTTAGCACGTTTCCCTCTCTAAGATTAAGCTTTTATCTTTGACGAGAACAAAACATGTAATTTTTTCCTCACAACGCATACTTATTTTAACGGTCCCTTTACTTTTAGCAGTTTTATATCAACATAAGACTTCCAAATTCAGAGCTGTTATTCCAGGTTTAACCTAATTTAAGCAAGATCAAAAGAGCCGGTAAGGGACTTTAAAATTGCTGGGCACTTGAATATAAAACCATGCCCACAGAAAGCCGAACATTAACTCTCAAAACAATATAGCACAGGTACAGAATAAAGATATTTCTAACTTGGTGTATAGAACATACCAACCTTCACAAAATGATGGAAGTTAACCTTGTAAGAGGTAATAAAGTGCTTTTATCTAGCCACTTACAGATTGGTTAAGACAGAAGTCTCATAACAAAGGTAACTCAGAGCAAAAGCTGCAGATACCTGTCTGAATGCCTTTTATACTAGAAAACTGCTCTTTTCCTATAATGGCTAGGGAGGAATCTCTGCTCCTACCAGACAGACAAAATATTTAATACCATGAAGCACGTAAAGCACATTCTACATTTGGTTAGATGAGAAAAAATAGAAATTAACAGGGTATTCAAAATGCAGCAGAGAATTGTTTCTCAATTTGCGCAGCAGAAAGTAAACATCACTTAAGCTTAAAGTCAGGGTTTTTTTCTAAAGACATTATTAATTCCATGTTTGTGCATTGTTGTTTATTTTCATCTTTCCTTTGGAGAAAACAGATATGTCATATTTATAGCAGAAGCTATTAGTTAGCTGTTTATCAGTTGCCTACTGTTAGAAGTGATGATAGAAGCAAAAACCAAAATGTGTGTGATCTGTGAATTAAACTGTATTATACTGATGGATTATTTTTTTCCTGAGAGGAAAAGACAAATATGGTCTAACCTTGCTTTCCTTCCGCTTCTACTTGAAGCTTTTTTTTTCCTCTCCAACTAAGTATAAAAGGCTTGCTTTCTCAATTCCTCTCACTGAAGCATGGGAGGATTAGCTCTGACTGCATTTTGCAAACTCTTTTGTTAAAGACTGCTCTTTCCCATGTTTTCAAAGAAGTATCAATTGACCATATAAATTAAATTGTTGTAATACACTGATTTCACTGAAAGTATCAACATGTTCCTGAAAAGATATTTTAGCAGGTCAAAGAAGAAATACTTTTGATCTTTCTCCTTACTGTTGCATTAATCTAGGGTATATATGGCATACATTTAAGATCATGTTGGTCTTGATTAAATTTCCCAAAAATAGAAGATAAACTTCCAGAATTTGCTGATATCTTTTTGGGTTTTTAGGGCCAAAATCTTATGCCATATCTTAATTTTGATGAATAGATCTGTGGACAGGAAAGGAAAAACAATAACAACAATGAAACTGAGGAACACTGAATAAAAGTAAAATGTGAACATCGTTTAGATTGCTGAACTCATCTCTTTATTGTAGATTGAAAAGAGCAAGCTGTGTTACAACCAACCTGTGAGATGCAGTATTCTCAGAGGCTTGTTACACATAGTGGGAAACTCAAACCAATTATGTAACGTGGCTGTGAATTTTGACAATAGAGGCTCAAATCGCTTACACGAATACCTTGAAGAAATGATATGTAAATCAGAGCAGGCTAACAAATGTTTTCATACGCCTGTACAAATCCTGCAAGATGATTCCAGCAAGTGTTCAGCATCCTTAAGCACACTGGAGCAACAGCACCAGGAACAAGTCAGTTTAGGGCAGTAGCTTCATAGGACACACATATTGCGGATACATTTTACCTTATTCCCCAAGGTCTGAAAGTGACTAGCATTTCATAATTAAAGATAGAATCTTTATTTATTTCCCTAGAGACTAAAGGAAATATCACATCTCTACAGTAAGAACAGATCAAGATTTGCATATATTTGTATATCTGAAGCTGAACAGAACATTTTTCTTTATGATACACTTGCCAGTTGGAAAGATGAGAATATTTGACTCACAGTTGTATTTATAGGACTCCTGTTGGTGACAGAGGGCTGGGCAACCAGCACCACAAGCAAAGTCCTTGTCAGTCTGCTTGGATTTCCAGTTTTTTAGGAGTAAAACTTGGGAGTAAAGTCAATGTTTAAACTAAGTGATTTAATCTCATCAGAAGAAAATAGCAAACATTTTTAAATATCCATATGAATGATAGGTCAACTCTTTTCCGAGGATCGTTAAAGCCAGAAGTATCAGCCAAAAGAGCTATATCTGGTTTTGAGATGCCAACCATTTTTTAATTCCATAAAACGTGGTGTGCCCAAACCTAGCTGTTAGTTCTACATTCACTGGAGACAATAAAATCTTAGCCGGGGGCGGGGGG
>VYXH01005680.1:30946-116871 GCA_013397275.1 Burhinus bistriatus
GGTGGGGGGGGGGGAAGAAATGAAAAATAAGTCTATGATAGTTTTTTCATTATTGTAAGGAGATAGAGACTTAGAGTGTTGCAGGTCCTTCTATATTCTTTTTAAAAGGGAATGAAATGCTAATGCAAGTAAAGCCAAATATCAGCCTTTATTAATTCTTAGCATGAACACAAGAAGCAATATCAAACAATTGCACAGCTAGACGCTGAATCCAAACAATTTTAAGTGTGGCTAAGTGCCATTGTTTGTGCACTTGCTTAGGAAAATAAATATCCAAATTTTATAATAGCGCAGATTTTATTCAGAAGAAGAAATATTAATTTATTCTTAATGATTTCCTGTCTCTCCAATTGGCAAATGACATGTGGGATTCAGGTGGAGGTAGAATTTTAGAAAGCAAGTGACCATGTGTTCTGTTTCTTATTTAGTACCTGTTCTTTCATTTTTAAGAAAGAAAAAGTAGTTAGAGGTCTAACAAGCATGAATGATTTTTATCATTTGCCTTGAATGGGACATAAAGGAGAAAAAGGTGACAAGCAATCATTGTATAGTGCTGTCTGAGTTTTGTTTTGTGTTAATAGGGCAACATCCAATCAAAAAGACACAACAATGCCCACTGATACTTCACAGAATTCCTGAGCAAATAATGATGTTAAATAAAACAAGATAAACACAACAGCATACAAGGCCCCAATATTTTGTTTCACAGAGTGCTCCATGCTCATCTTAGTTTAGACTGGTTGCATTTCCACTCCTGAAGCACTACTACTGTGAGAAAAGGCTTCTCTGTCCTAAGAACATCACAGGAGATGTACCAGAGAATACGTCCCTAAAATATATAAAGTACATTATGACTAAATAAATTTTGTTTCTTCCCCCGGAAAGCAAAAATATGTTTGTATTCTCCTGTACAAAACAAACAGATTGTATCAACATTTCCAAAGAGCTACTTAACTGAAAAATCATTTCTGACCAGACTATAAGGTGCAAGTCAAAGGATCTTGACTGCCTGAGTTTATCAGTGTTGCTGATTCAGATCTTAATGGTTCTGTCATACTAGTAGAGACTGAAGGGAAAGGATGGAAGGATGGTGCTTGTACTACTCCTACATTCAGTCTTTGCATTGCCCCAGGCAAAATTCACCGACTTTTGAAAGGAACTAAGCATCCTCAAACAAATCAGTTTTGCCATCCACAGTAAAACAGCTTATGCCATACTCGTGCTTGTCTGGTGCATTGCTGTGACAGAAGGAGGAAAGTTTCTGTTAGAGCAGAAGAAAATGCCAAGTAGGAAACCCAGTTTTGAACTTAATGGGGATCAAAATAAATTTTAAAAGGCCTCAATCCACCAGAGGGTTAGTGTACCATTGTTCCCTTTTGCTGTGAAGGCTAGTTATCACAACTCCAGGTAACTTCACAGGCTCCCAAAGACTTTTTTTTTAACTTTTTAAATAACAGCAAATGTCATTACAATGGCCCAAGACCTGTTTCCTCTTTCACATTTCCTTTTTGTCTCATCAGAAACTCTTGACTTAGAAACACTCACTAAAGAGAATAGTAATGTCATTCATTGCCTTAAAAGATGGCTGGGAGGATGCTATATATATGGTTTTGTAAGACAGATTTTTAGATAGGATATGTCACTGCATTTCTCTTGCTGATTTAAATTACCAGACCTACCTTATTTTAATGTGCTATGGAAATCCAAGCCAATATGTTTTACAACAGCCTTCACTGTCCAGCTTATCCTGCTGTTCATGTAGCATTTTTTGAATATAAATTGTTGGTTTTTTCTAATTATCAAATGCAAATGGTGTTGACAATAGCATCGTCTATTATTGTATCCTCATTATCATGCACGGGTACTACTGAGGCATTTTTAAGGCCAAGAGTACTTGGTAATTATGCTTGGTAAATCCTCATTATTACTACATGTTTAACATGTCAACCAAGGAAAACAGCACCGTTAAATTAGCATATCTGAAAAATGAAGGTGACTTACAATTATAGCCCATTCCCTCCAATTTTAATCAGATAGCTGAATATTAAGTTCCAGACATTACAGTTTACTACCTTTGCCTGGATCATGAATTCCTATTATGTTCAAAGCAAAGGATGCCTGTTGTAAATACCTATGAAGGTCTGTATACATACATGTATACAGCAATGCAGCATCATCCGTAGGACTTCCCAGTCGTACTGGCTGCAGTTGCCCAGGTCTTGGCAGGGGGGCTGCTGGCTCTGTAGCCAGCAAACATCGGCAGAACACTGCCTGGCAGTGAGGGGCGAGGGGACAAGTGTGAGGAACAGCCCTGCCAGCCCCAAGGGGAGAGCGGGAGGAGGGGGAAGAGGGGCTCCAGCTGCCCCCTACGGAGACTCCCTGGAGAGCCCCCGCCACCACCACTGCAGGGGAATGGCGTGAGAGGGCAGGGGCAGCTGAGAAGAGCTGGAATGGACTGACCACAGCCCACCATGTCCCTGCACCCCTCGGGGTGGAGGGGGTCAGGTAGAGGAGTCGGGAGCGAAGGAGTGAAGGCAAGCCTGGGAAAAAAGGGGTTGAGGTTAGGGGGAAAGTGTTGTAGGGTTTTTTGCATTTGTTTTGCACCATCCAACTCTATTTTAATTGGCAATAAATTAAATAATAAATTAAATTGATTTTCCCCAAGCCAAATCTGTTTTGCCTGTGAGGTGACTGGCAAGCTATCTCCCTGTCTTTATCTTGACCCACAAGCTTCTTCATCTTACCTTCTCCCCTGTCCCATTGAGGAGGGGAGTGGGGGAGCAGCTGGGTGGGGGTGTCTGGCAGCCGGCCAAGGTCAGCCCACCACACCGACTTTACGTCACCTGTCAAGAGACGCCACCATGTTCATGCCAATATTGTTGACTAAGTGCAGTGTAGAAGCATTAAATGTTTTTTACAAATCTATGCAAGGGCATCTAAAGAACACCAAATTAATTTGTAAAATTAATTCTCTGTCGTCAGCTTTCTACTTCAAGTTTTAACTCCCTGTCTTCAGTATAACATTCACAACCAGAGCAAAGCTGGTCTAGCTTTTGTCTGTCCTTGACACAGCCTCTTGGGATCCCACTGGAATGAAACGTGGAATTCAGACAGCATTCCTCCTCCGTAAAATAAATGAGAAGATACCAAAGGAACCTAATTATGCTGTCCTTTCAGTAAGCCAAGAACACTGACAAGGCTGAAGCTTAGCTCAAGTCCCCCTCTAACCAGCACAGAGGAGCTGAGTGAATAGCTGTGTGTCAGGAGAGGAAAGACACGTCAGGGAAGCCAGGACAATCTCCAACGTGCGTACTCTAGACAGCAGTTCTTCAAGTTTGAGCTGGGGCTGTGAATCCAGGATCCAGCACCATTTGCTGAAAAGGGCTGAATTGGAGGATTCACTATTCATTTCCATGGCAAGCTATTTGTAATGTGAACTTTTAATAGCGAGTATGACAACTACTCTGAATTCACACATTATTCTATATTTCAAACTGCCATTTTAAATTGCTCTTCCTGGGATATATGCATCAGCAGCACCAACATACTTTTATCACAGCATTATGATTTATCTTCACATCTGCATATTCAATAGTGTGCTGGGAACTTTAAACATGCTGTGTTGTCAGTCACCATAAACACAGCGATAATGCTGCTTTGCAATAAGACAGTCTCGTATTTAGGCCTCTAACATGATTTGAAAGTTTTGATCAAACCTCAAATAACCTACACAATGCACTGAAGATACTCTGCTTTGTCCTTTTACAGATGAGTAGATTCCTTCACTACTTCTTACCCAGAATTACTCTGGGTAAAGATCACCAAAAAAACTTGAAGCAAAAAGTAAAACTACTCAATCCTTTAATTCAACTATGAATGAAAGACGTCTAGTTGGAATAAGGAAAATCTGCTGTAATATCATTTCTAAGATCATATGCCATGTAAAATGGTGCCTTTCAAGCTTGTTTTTTCTATCCCACTTCTGAATCCGTAAACGATTAATGAAGATATGTTCAATCAAGTATGTATCATTAAGATCTTTAGTTTCCAGAAAAAATGAAGTCAGAAGGTGTTGAAAACAATTAGGAAATAATCAGTATAAATTAAATTCAAGTGAAAAAGTCAATGGAAAGAAAAAAAAAAGACTGATTTATGTCATGAACCTCTGATTTTCCTCAATAAATTCTCCTTAAATTTAACAACCTGAATTTGTATTTATTAATAGCTTCCTGAATTAAAAAAAAAAAAAAATTCCACCAAAAAAACCCCAACAAATACTTCTCACTTCTGTTCATTTTATTCTCAGGATTAATTTCATTAAGCTGCCCTTAATTTAATTTACAAAGTTAACTTTTATGTTCAATGCAGTTTGCCAGGATAGTAGGCTGAATGTGTGAAGAATTAATTTTCTCTTATAAATGAATGAACAAGATTGGAGGAAGATAAAATGAATGACTAAATGATTGCAGTTAACCAAAAAGTTCCATTTTGCTCCCTTATGGAGAATGATGGAATATCATTTTATTGAACTCCATTATCCTAATGAGAAGATATTCTATGCTTGATCTTAGCCAAAAGGCCGGAGAAGATATTTTAATGACTTACTGCTTCTGCTTAATAGGGAGATTGCATAATTACTGAAGCTACATCTGTTTGATTAATGAGCCTTTTCCAGCATCCACGCTGCTTTCAGTTTGGTTGACAGTACACACTGGAAGCACATGCACATACACATAGGTGCTTTTCATCCTCTATATGCGTACAAGTAAAAACATTATTGAAAAGAAAAATAAGGAGGACTGCAAATAAGACAGCTTAATTCTGATTTTCATTACTATAAGCAAAACTTTGCAAATTTTCCCTCCATTTCTGTTCTTATACAGAAAGTCAAGTTTGCAATAAACATTTAAGTAAAACTTGAACTGAATTTTATGGCCCATCTTATGGGCATCTTGGGATGGCTTGCCATCAAGTAGAAAAAAAACAACACAGGAAATACATAAACAAAACCAATGATGTAGTGTTATTATAAATGTGATATCCACACATAATATCCACTTAAGAAAAGGACTGCAGTTATTCTCAAGTTGGTTTTCACACATTTTCACATGTATTCTTTAGAATATGAAATTGTGGCATACTTGATGCCAAAATTCCCAAGAGGAATTTCAATTTTTAGGCCCATTGTGTGATACTTGATGCTCAGAAATCATAAATGAAGACCTATTGATTAAAACCCATGCTTAGAGGTCTCACATGTAGTATTAGGAAAAACAGATTAAAAAAAAAATCAAGAAAATAGTACAAGAAAAACCTTCAGGACTGATAGAAAATTCCACAGGCAAGACGTTAAAGAAAAATGCTTGCTAAATAACTAATGAACATAACTGGTACCTTATTTCAAATAAAAGAAGATGGTATGCTCATATCTGAACAGCTGATATAAAGGTATTTTGTATTATTTACATAACGGAAGAAGGTATTACCACACTGACCTCAAATCTAAGTTCATTAAGGGAGTTCTCTGCTGCAAATGTCCAAACCATGCTTGAAACTCTATGAGTGTAGGTAAGTTTTACTGCTCCGGCTACTAATTCCTTATTAGAGGTATTTTAATGAAAAAGGCCTTTTGTTTTCAAATAAAACTATTGATTCAAATATATTTACATGTTGCATTTTACATTATTCTTAATTCACATGCACGGAATTACCTTTTGTATCATGGTAGCACAAGAATTCACCATGTTGTATCTCTTTTGTTATTTGTAATATGATGTGGAAGCAGAGTTGTCAATCTGTTAGTCACTCTGTGAGCCAGCTCTGAGACACATCTCTTGAATTCTTGTTATTTCTCAGCTAATATCTGGTCATCAACATGAATACTTAGGTTTTTTGATATGATAATGGTAAAATACAGATGTTCAAATCATTTAGAGAAGAAACATACTGTACTTCAGTCTAGGCAACAAGAAGGCCCAGAAAAATCAAACCTATGTAGCACTTATGAAAACTGATTTGTTGGGGTGAAAAAGCATTTAGCAATCATTTAATTTTTAGGAAAGAAAAGGCTTACCATTGAGCAATATGCAGGGTATTAGGCCTGCAATATAATTTCCAGGTCACTGGTTCCAACTCCTGAAGCCCATCCGCCCATTTTCTACCTCAGAAACATTGGCAGTAATTGCATGAAACATGTGAAACCATTTGCAACTTTAGAAGGAATACCAAGAATTTGACATGCACCTCTTCCCAAGTCACAAGAACGGCAGAAGGACGTAACAGTTATACTGTGTTCAGGCCATCTCTCTTCAAAATTTGCTCCAAACTCGAAACGGTTGTAGAAATATTTCCTGAAGGTTCTGGGGAGTGTTGGATAACCACATTTCAAAAACCCCAGTAACAACTTTTGCCATCAAAATGACAGACTTTTTTACTGTCTCCATATAAAACAAGCAATATTTTTTGGTGGAATTCTCTACATTTGGTGCAATGGGGGGACTTCACTATTCCCTGCAGGTGTCTGTGTGCACTTGTGTTTAGGAGGAATGGTCAGCCATCAGCCACTGTTCATGAAATAACTTCATTATCATTATCTATGGTCTTTTGAAAGACAGCGCTAGCTGCACCCTGTTTTACCTGAAAAAATTAGATCTTGGGATTTCAGTTTCAACTGAGGTAAATCAGTCTCCACTAATCAATTTCCTTTGTGCCCGAATGTGATAGTATATCGACTGAGACACGGATTTCGTGCAGCATTTCACACAGAAATTTCAAGTTACAATAAAACAATATGAGAGACAGCCTAACTTTTATGCTTTCATTTTATCAAGAGAAAATTCTTACTCTCGACAGGTGCCTCACAAAACAACACACCACCTGCTCAGAGACCGCATAAGGAAAATACTTGGAGATATTTCCCAGTTGCAGAAAAGCCAGGTTGATTGCTGTCAGCTTCCAGACTAAGTTTATGAATGGATATGCTGCATGTTTGGAAAAGCGCCCTCTCCGCAGCCATACTGAAAGACAGACACAAAGAGCATCAAATTCTCACTGCGATACAAAAGCATCATAATTGACTTCAGGGGAAGACAGCAGTTTATCTAAAGAAGTGTAATGAGAGAAGATTTGAGCCTTGTGCCAATATTACAGTTTTCAGTCATGATTACATAGCAATTAGCTCACTATCCTTCTGCTTTTCAGTTCTGATCAGTCTTTATGATAGTTTATTATATTTGCCTGTGGATAGAAAGAAAATGACTCCTACGGAAGGGAAAATGGAAGACAGAACAGTGTAAGCAGGAAACAGACCAGCAATAATTGAGCTAAGCGGCTCAGAATAATACTGTTAATACGGCTATAGCCTCTAAGTTTAGAGGTACTAATTCATAGTTCATATTTACTAGGTCTTGTGAAACCAGCGTCATTTAAACACCATGAAGACATGGTTTCATCACAGCTAGTTCCCTTCCAAGCAGTGCAAAAAACCCCCGAATTAATAAGTGAGGAATAAGTTATCAGCAGAAAAATGTCTATGGATAAGGGCAGGGTAACACTGGCAAAGTTAAAACTTCCAAGATAGTAACTAATTATCCTAGGCAGCTCAGCACGTATCATCCGTGGAGGTAAAATTATCTGCTGGTATCATTTGTGCTAGAGAACTGCAGCAAAAAAAAACACAACCCCAAAACCCAAAAAAACAAAAGCCAAACCAAACCAAAAAAAACTCCAAAGCCAAACCAAACAAACAAAAAAAAATCAACTAAGCGTTAAAATTCACATTCTCTATGGACAGGACACAGAGAAGGGACCAATAGAGCATACTTGCAAGTAAGTTACAGTTGTAAAGCTGAGAGCAAACTTTTTGTTCAGGATTCCCAGCGGGACATTTTTTCCTCATAGTCATGACAGAATTAAGCCCCAAGGTTGTTCTGTTGGCCTAAGATGAACTAAAGGACTCTGGAGACTCATGAGACTGCTGGTTGAGCTTCACCATGGTGGTCTTCTAAAAAAGTGAGAACTAACATCACAAGAAATTGAAAAACTTTGTCACTTGCAAAATATGGAGAAAGATTATTATTATTTACTAGAAATCTGCCAATGAGAATTATAACATAATGTGTAGAAGGCAGAAGGATAAGACTGCAAAAGAGAGAAAAAACACCCTACCAAGAACTACTGAATACAAGAACTTGTTCTACTGTTTGAAAGTCGGAGCCAGGCTTTTCCCCAAATTCATTAGCTTCCATAAATCAAAAATAAAATTTCAAAAAGACATAATCCACTGATAATATACCCATGTTATGCATTCGTGATTCATTACAGGCAGCTGTAAGAACTAGTTTTAATCCTTTTTGCCCTTGACAGCACATATGTATATGAGTAAAAGCTCCCTCTAGTGACATCGCTTGTTCAAGAAAAGATAAAACATGTTTTCATGGAAATGTTAGCAGAGCTCGCCTTTCCTAGATGCTAGGTAAGCATTCAGTATTTCAGCAACTAATTTACACGATCAAAAAATTTGCAAATTATTATAATTTTAAGATTATTACTATTTTTAAAAATATATTTTTCTATGTTTTATTGTCTCACATGATGGTGTAATATTACTGAACACATTTGTAAGGATCTTTGACATGGAAACCGAACAACATCTGATTTTTTCCCTTATTTGCACTGGATTTGTTGACCAAAAATCCACTGGTTAGATGCATCACATAATGGTGAAAACTAACAGCTACTATGAAAGAAATGACGTAGAAAGAAGGTTAAAAATGTTAGAGGAAGCATGATCATGATGAGTACAGAATTGTTTTTTTCATGATCTCTGTACCAACAGCTAGTTAATAAAACCAGCAGTGTTCACAGACCACAAAGATAAAATTTGAAAAGCAATTTTTAAAGATGTTGTAGGAAAAAAATAAAAAAATGCACTGGTGATTAAGTATGGGGTGGAAGACCAATGCAAACAGAGTAATTTGTCATTTACTTAAATATATATGAAACCCAAAATGGAAATGGTGTTTGTTCTAAACTCAGTGCTGGAAAGCTGGACTGAAAAGTTTAGAATTCAACCAGAAGTCGTTAAGAGGGTATCAGTAAAACAATCACCAGAAGTGTATCAGATGGGAGTAGAAGTGTTGGGGAAAGAAGGGGGCAGGGTACATAGTAATAATTTAAAAATATATAAATAAAAAAATCAATGAGATATGAAGCCAAGCTAGAATAGAAAGCAAAGACAAAAAAATTATTAAGACACAAAAGGAAGTAGAAACATTTTAGTGAAAGAAACTCACAGGGAATATGAATCAACAAAACAGAGAACCTCAGTGGAAATAAGTTACAGTCATAAGAGAAAATGACTTAATAAATGTAGTTTGATAGGTCCATAAATCTCTGAGCTCCATGAGAGTCAATAATTTTATTTATTTATTTGAGGAAAACAAATGTTTGTTTTGATTTGATGGAATCAATATGGGGCTTTCAGAAAGTGAGAGGCCACTGGGACTATTAATAATAAAAGCTAAGAATTATCCAAGGAATATCACAAGCCCAGGAGTGCCAACCTGTCAACATTTGGGTACCTTTAGTAACAATTTAAGAAGCAAGTCACATCAAGAAAGAAAGAAACTTGGACAGTGCAGCTCTTCTAATGAAAGGCAGAGCTTCCCCTTGATGGGAGCCCCAACCAGTCAGGAGTACGATGGCTGCAAATGGAAACATAGAAAAAGAACCAGAAATCCCACAAAACTGAGCAGATCTAAATCAAAACACTTTAAAGTCAGCATATTCTAGTTTGCCTTTAACACTGTCTGCAAAAACTATTCTCTTTATCTAACAGAGAAATACTCTGTATTTAAAGCTCAGTCACCTTTAAAAGGTAGTGGATGTTGGAGAATAAAAAAAGCCCACCCCCCACTCCCCCTTATTTTAATAATGTGAGAGCATAGGATTGCTTTTTTTTTCCCTAGTATGTCTTTTGGTTTTTAAATGGCAATGGAAAAATCTCTTTCTGGATCTTTCCATTCTAATGCATTTACTAATTGTCTGTTTCTCTATTGTTCACCTGCTAATTCATCTGGGTTAATTTATCTCTGTTTTAAGAAAGAAAGAAAATCGTAATCAGCAAAAATCCAAATCCTTAATTGGGTTAGAAGTCCCTAACTAGTTGCTTAATGAAAGAGCTGTAACTTGTGATCCGTAATTCAACAAAAAAATTTAAGGTCTTTTTGAGGAAAACATTTAAACAACCTTTTCATTATTTCTGTATCTATGATGCCTAGTTGCAACAAACAGATATTTTAAGTGTCAGATGCCAGAAGTTTTATATGACGGAGTACAACACTCTTTATACCCACACGCCAAGCAACAAAAGGCCCTTGTCGGTGCATTTGTGATTTACAGTATTACAAAAGAGACTGCTCCAAAGCAGACCACTTGAGTATTCTTCAATCATCAAGGCTATACAGTGGCATTGTCTTTATAAAGGTGCACCTGCACATTTTCTCAAATCATAAACGTGCCTAAATACAGAGCACCTAAAAATGGCCTGTCCTTTGGTAGAGTTACACTATCAATTCCCAACACCTGTAGTCATCAATAACCAGTTTGGCAGAACAAGGAAAGCTACAATTACTTTCCAAATTACAGAAAGATACCCATGTTACAGAAATATGCCATAAGTAAAGCCAGTACTTATGGCCTCATTGGATTAATTTCTGTTAGTATATGCCTACACTTTTCAGTGATGCTACTTCGCATATATGCAAATACTAAATTTATTTGAAATGAGTTAAGAGGAACATACCATCTAAATCCTAACCTGTCAGCAAGAAATTTCATCCTTGTACTGGCAATGAAATTTTGTGTCACTGACATAAACAGTTTCTTGATAGAATTCAGACATAATGGCCAAAGTGGACAAATTACAAGGTGTTTTGTCTGAGGAAGCTAAATACCATATGTTTCAAAATTTGCTTAAATAAGACTGAAAAGGGAAATAAAAAAAAAAAAAAAAAGATGGAAGTTGGACAAAAGGTTTACTTTAATAGCAGTGTTTTGTTAGCAAAATGAGTTATGTTCATGAGGCCTGAAGAGATTTTATGCATAAATGGTTGCAAAGGCAAGCATGGAAAAAACCTTTGGGATAAAAGCCCTCAGGGTTCTTATCAAAAATACCGATGTCCCAGCCCAGCACCTACATTTATTGTGAGCCAATGTGCGCAGCCTACCATTTGCAACAAACAGAATTCAAACACTTTAATTAAAAATCAGAAACTCACCATGCAAAACAGCCAATTCCATTTCATTCACCTTGCACGATCTATGTTAGTGATAATACGCAGTATTTTAATCACTGCATCCACAGAAGAATGAGCTAATTCTACTTTTGTATTGTAAACAAGGCTTCAAATAAGAGGAGGAAACAAGGCTGAACTAGAACGCACTACAAACAATGCAGTTTGAAAAGCAAAAGAGATTAAAATTTAGTGTGATTTTAAGTATAATTATAGTCCAAAACATGTAAAAATTATATCATCTTATTAAGGGATAGTACTTTCTGTGTAGTTTGATAACTTCTACTAGCATTACAATCCAGAGTGATAGAACATGACCAAGATGAACGTTTAATTTATGCAATATGTAGTAGAGACATTAACCAGAGCTCAGATTTAATAAGATTCTTATGAACTAAGTTTAAGCACATAAATGTTCCCTAAAAAAGGCAGTGGGACAGCTAACATGCTGAAAGCAAAGCAGGCAACTTGAAAATTTTACCGACTCAAGCACTTGCTTCTGATTTCAGAATCTTCTATTCTTAGTGGGATATTTGAGCCAAAAAGTCATCCAGCTGGATGCTCAAAACTCTGGCAGTCAAAAATGCCTTTTCCTGTTTCACACAATTGTGTACAATTTATCATAGAAAAAAACCACACAGTCTACTTAATCCCATTGCACCATTTCTGCAACTAATTTTCAGAGGATAATTACATTTATTGGAGGTGGAGAGGAAGTAAAGCACGTGGCCTAATTTCAGTTGTAGTCCAAAATAAGATATCCTCTAGAAACACTGAATTTGCTTGTTATAAAAAGTTGCAAGAGCACCACAGCTTCATTCCAACTTTGAATTAACATGTCAGAACTCTTTAGTAGAGCTTATTTAAATTAAAACTATGTTCTGATTTGGCACACCATTACCTTTTAAAGTGTGTTGCCTGTTGATAACAAACCTGCATTTATAAGTCTGTTTTCATCCAAAATCCCAGTCCCTACTAAATGATCATGCATGTTATTTATACATAAGCAACATTACAGTCCCCAGCGAAGCAGAGCCATGGGTGGTGTGAGGCACAGCGGCTGCTCAGCAGAGCACAGCACCACTACAGGTTAGGAGTGGAAGGGAGGAGGAATATTAAGTTCATTTACTTTGACTTATAAATAACTAAGGGGGTGTGGGGGGGGAAAGCCTATCAGACACATTCAGTGTTTGCAAAAATTTACATAACATTGATAGAGCATTTTATAATCACCACATAAGATGGGAGGGAAACGACACACCAACATAAAAAACTCTAAACTTCATAAAATACAGTGTTTGCTTCAGACATTTCAACCAGTTAGTAGTTTTCCTTTGTCCCAGAGGTCAGAGTGCGCAACTAGACATACACAATGCCCTGAAGCTAGCAATATAATTAAAGGGTGCCATAAAAAATGTACTAGCAGCCCTTTCTCTCTTCTGTAATTTAGAGGAGTCACTTCAAGCACCTCTGCGACTTAGTAACTCCCGCTCAATGGGATGGAGAGCAGCTCTCAGGCAGAGGGATCTACGGTCACAACCGTGCCTTATAAACGGGGAGGTTACACAACAGAAAATGTGTCAGCGAATGCAACCCAGGACACCTTGGTGTCGTACGCTTTAGCAAGCAACACCCCATAGCACAAATCCTGCCTTCTGAATGACTACAAGGAATATGACTTTATAGATAACTTCATCTCAATCACAGTTTTCAGTCAGAACTGTTATCTGCACTTTTCACACAAAAGAAGCCAGTTTCCCAGTTAAAAGGAATTTCTAATGCAATGTTTTGTGGAAGCAAAGAAGGAATTTTTTAAAAGTATATTGTACTTAAAAATAGTGTAATTTTTCTCCTTTACCCTTCCTGATCATATCAGAAAAAGCCATTCTATTTTATTCTACACCGATTTTTATGCTGCCTTATGACTGTAATGTCATGCAGTGCCATATCAAGCAATGCACTAACATTCATCATTTGTGACTCATTTTTTCATTCTTCGCCTAAAAAAAAAAGGAAAAAAAAAAGAAAGGAACAAACCCCAACAAAATAGGGTGAGCAAAAGATTGTGTTTTCTCTTGGTAAGATTTTGATTTTGCTTGAGAAATGAACCTAAAAGAACCTGGCAAAAAAGAAGCTGACAGCAGAAGGGAGACCTTTGATTTTAATGCCACAGTTCACTGATTAGCAGCGCGTAATCGATGACAGGATAGATGCCACTGTGGGAAACTCTCTGTCATGCTATGCCACCCCTAATGAGAGGACTGCTTCTTTCAGTAACACTATATTATTGACTTGGACTATAGTTTAAGAAAGATCAAATCAGCTCAATTAGGATGCTCATTTGTATTCAAGCCAGGCTATCCAGAGTTCAGTTACTAGCACTTTGTTCCTGAAGATAACAAAATGTTTGTGCATAATGTATCTTTTCATCCTTTAAATTGTAAAGGTCATTGGATGGGAAGGTATTGCTTTTCTGACTGCTGTTCTTCCACAGCCATTTCATTTTAATCTCCGTACATCTATCATAAGCTATTGACATAAGAAAGCAAGGTAAGAACAGTTGCTATTTTTAATTCTCCCCTCCTGCTACTTATATCCAAAGTCATACATAGCAACAGACATATCCTTCCCTATCTGAAATAAATATGGACTCATTTACAGACTTGGTAGAAATTTTCTACCCATAAAGTCAATTCCTTTGGGGGAAGTGAATTAATAGGCCTTTAAATTCAGAAGGAGTAATTTTCTTTGGTTCTGTTTTGCCTTATCATAAAGGCCAATGAACATCTATACTTACTCTGTATACAAACATATTCCTTCCCATCCACATAGTAAAACACACATAACTAAGTATTTGCTAGGATCCAATGCAAATCACCAACGAAAAGACATCAGTTACATTTTTCAGAAGACTATTCATTTACTCTTCAGTAGAGGTGTGCAAGCATTTGGGAGGAGAGTGTTGTTTTATTGACTGAGCTACAAGTAGCAGCATTTTAAGTCACTCGAAAATGTTTTTGAAATGTTTGTCCAAGTTACCCTTATGGAAATAAAATGTTCCTTTTGCTCCAAAATTAGCTGTTGCATGTTTTAGGGTGGCAGACTTGGCATTCACAAGCACACACTATTTGCACAACTGTGCAGGCTGAGGGCATCTCATTCTCCATCAAGGGGCTGTAGGCATGAGTTCAAATATTCTTGCTGCCCATTTTAGAGCCAGGATTCAAACTTCAATAAAGTATATTAATCCATTTGCATTAGCATTCCCATCAGGACAAGCCATGTATGTAGCCTCTCACGGTGCTTCTTGTGAGCTAAACTCACTTTCCCTCTGCTGTCCCAGGGTGGGACTGCTCATGTAAATCCAGTCCCATGACTAGACTCATCCCTGTTGGTCATGCGATGGACACACAGAAAAAGGTGATCCAGCCTACCATCTCCTACTTGACAATGGCTTTCTAGCCCTTGTAGCCCTGGAAGCATCTCAGAGAGGCCAAACGAAACTTGCTGGTTGAATTTATCTGGCCTCAGTAGCATGATTTCAGTCAGCCATCAGCCCATGTGATTAGTCAAAGCAGCAAAGCCACAAGGAAATACAGTATCTAGCAAGAAGTTCTTGAAGTAGCATTGCTACATGCATACAAGTGGGATGTTTCCAGAGTGAATAAAAAACAAAGGAGGAACTCTTATTCCAATGCGCTATTCTTTTTGGCCTTTGATATTTAAACATCTTCTTGAAGCAAATGTTGCTAGACATGGTGTGCTGGTGTTTATTGCCAAGTGTCTTGTCTTCATCTAACACACTTCTTGCAAAGGAGTCTTGTGTCTTCTTGTACAGGTGCCTCAATGTTATAGTCTGTAGCACTTGTTTTTATTAAAAAGTCAGTCCAGAAGTTTCACTCTGAATCATTTCTTGCATAAGAGTCCCAAATGGTTGGATATTACAGTGAAATTGGAAATAAGCAAAATAAGTGTTTCTTTATACTAGGACCACTACTTGAAAGGACACATGTGTACGCTAATCTTTGGGAGACAGTCACGCCTTTAAATAGAAGGTTACCACTGCCTTTTAAAATGAAGCAGACCTTTACTGACACTTTGAATTCAGGTCTATGATTATTCTGAGTAATCATCTGAGACAGTCCCTGTTATGAAATCACCGTCTATCATGTAATAGCGTTTGCACCATGTAAACATGTGATGTAGCATAGAGCATGACAACAAAATGAAACTAATTATGAAGTTCAGTAATGTCTGCAATAAAGTGAGAAAAAATGCCCATTCTTTTAAGTGAATTCAGATGCATCATAGCATCTAAAACAAGAATGAGATCTGAAATGTGAGCAGAAGCATCTAGAAACTCTAGAAATAACTCTTCATATTTCCTGGGACTTCTGTTCTAGAAGTCACCCAGGATAACTGGAGTCTGAAGACCCTTTACATAAATGAGACTTTAAAGTTAAGATTCTGTCTGTTCTGCTTGGCTGGTACTAGCAATAGAATATAATTTTATTTACAATATTTGCAATATTTGACTATTTCATCTATTTTATTGTATCTATAATTTATTTATGCACCTATATTTTTAAAAAGATTATTATTTATTTGTAATTTTAGTTTTAGAATACCTTACAAAAGACATCATCTACCATTGCCATTGAGGGAACTGCAGAATGGCCAGTCTGCCGCTTTTCATGCAAATGCAACTGAATTGCACCGCAGCCATTTACACTTCCCTGGTCTTCTCAGGAGAGAACTACAATTTCACTGTTCTCATATTTATTTATATAAAATACAGCACCTTTCCAGGATATACATAAATTACTTTAATGTTTCTTTCTAGCCATTTTAAGGTTTTTTTATTCCTAATTAGCAGATGGTTTAGGTAGGAACATCATAACATATAAAATGTTTTATTTGTTTTACCAATTGTTATTTCAATATGCTAATACAATATTTAGTAAATAAAAATCTAAGGCCAAACAAGTGATCTGATATCCATGCCTAACATTTCATCCAAGGTTCTATTCCTGATGCCTTGGTTTTGGATACAGCAGATGTTTGAAAAATCAGCTAATTTTGGTGTATGACTTTACTCAAAGAAGTTTGAGTAGTTTGTTACAATGGCAAATCATAGTCATTACAAAACCTTCTCAAGTGAATTCATCTTTTTCCAGGTCCAGCCACTAGTTATGTTTGGTACCTCAAGTTAAAATACTATACATTTGCTTGCTCAGATTAGAATATCAGGGGACTCTAGCAGCTTTTAGCTTTATCCACTGGGAGCACAGGCTGACTTGACTGTATGGTACGATACACAGGATAACTCCTGCCTTTTTGATAAACTCTCATCCTACAGTAACATCACTGTGTTCCTATAGACATCATGGTTCATTTGACTACAAACGCACGCTTCTTTCCCAAAAAGGAGACAAGATATAGTATAATACAGGTCATTTTGCTTCATTTACAAGTTTTGCCAACAGTGATTACAAAATTGACTGTTTTCTGCAATTATATGGAAGCTCACCACCAAGACCTTTCTATGAAATCCCACTGGAAATATCCCTGTTCCCCCCCCTTATCTCCACATCATTCAGTGATTGTTCTCTCATGGAAAGCATACTTTAAGATCATTAATCATTCAGTTTTTAAAGCACTGAATAAATATTTCATTAATATCTTACAATGCTTTATACATTGCTGTTGTATAAAGCATAACATACTTGCATTTTTTCCTTTCTGGTTAGACCACCCCAAGCCCTTTGAGACAGGTATTCATTCTCAGAACTTGATATAATGATGATCCTACTCTAGTAGGATGATAGTGCTGAACCAACTGCACTCATAGGTAAGCTTAGGAAGTGTGGGTTAGATGCGTGGACAGTGAGGTGGATCGAGAACTGGCTGAATGGCAGAGCCCAGAGGGTTGTGATCAGCGGCGCAGAGTCCAGTTGGAGGCCTGTAACTAGCGGTGTTCCCCAGGGGTCAGTACTGGCTCCAGTCCTGTTCAACAGATTCATCAATGACATGGATGAGGGAACAGAGTGTACCCTCAGCAAGTTTGCTGATGACACAAAACTGGGAGGAGTGGCTGACACACCGGAACACCTGGACAGGCTGGAGAGTTGGGCAAAGAGTAACCTAATGAAGTTCAACAAAGGCAAGCGTACAGTCCTGCACCTAGGGAGGAATAGTCCCATGCACCACTACAGGTTGACCTGCTGGAAAGCAACTCTGCGGAGAGGGATCTCAGAATCCTGGTGGACAACAGGTTGACCATGAGCCAGCAATGTGCCCTTGTGGCCAAGAAGGCCAATGGCATCCTGGGGTGCATTAAAAAGAGCATGGCCAGCAGGTCAAGGGAGGTCATCCCCCCTCTCTACTCTGCCCTGGTGAGGCCGCATCTGGAGTACTGTGTCCAGTTCTGGGCCCCCCAGTTCAAGAAGGACAGGGAACTGCTGGAGAGAGTCCAGTGGAGGGCTAGAAAGATGATCAAGGGAATGGAGCACCTCTCTTATGAGGAAAGGCTGGGAGACCTAGGTCTGTTTAGCCTGGAGAAGGGAAGACTGAGAGGGAATCTTATCAATGCTTATAAATATCTAAAGGGCGGGTGTCAAGAGGATGGGGCCACACTCTTTTCAGTGGTCCCCAGTGATAGGACAAGGGGGATCAGGCACAAACTGGAACACAGGAAATTCCATCTCAACATGAGGAAAAACTTCCTTACTTTGAGAGTAACAGAGCTGTGGAGCAGGTTGCCCAGACAGGTTGTGGAGTCTCCATCTCTGGAAATATTCAAAACCCGCCTGGATGCATTCCTGTGCAACCTGCTCTAGGTGAGCCTACTTTGGCAGGGGGGTTGGACTAGATGATCTCCAAAGGTCCCTTCTAACCCTTACCATTCTGTGATTCTGTGTGATTCTGTAATGACCAATGAGATAGAGACTGTACAAAGAGCAAATATATGAACAAGGAAAAAAAAAAAAAAAGACTGATCATTTGTAGGTAGATTCGTGTTTTATCCCCAAATAAACTGGATTTTTTTTCCTTCTAGTAATGGAAAAATATCTATATTATCGTTTAGGTTTTCCTATGCACAGAAAGTACTCTGAAAAAAAAAAAAGATACCATTCTGCATGTGATACTCATACATGTGAGCACTTCTAATTCCTGATGGAGACCACAGACAGCTAGCGCAACTCAGGACATAGCAGTGACTGCTCTAATCCACATAGATGGATTAGTAGCTCTTCTGTGGCTTTCTCCTCATTCTAGTCACTTTTCATTTTAGACCTCATATAAGGTATGACCAGTACCCCTGCTCCTTACCCCGGTAATATGGTTAGCATAACTAACGCTATTTTCTAAGGCAAACAGGCATAATATGTAAGCGTGCTGATCACGTATCCCCCACTTATCTCTTCCCCTTCTCACCACTGTGGTTGTCACCAGGATGTGATGACCCTCATTATAGAACAGACAAACCCCATCAGCACTGTCACAAGACTATTTGCCCACCAAGCATTGTCATCAGGATGTGGTAACACCTATTATGGAACAGGGAAAAGTAACAGCACATGAGATACTGCCTATAAAAAAAAAATCAAGCAGCTGCAAGTCCCAGGGCCTCAGACCTGAGCTGCTGCTAGATGGCAAAACCCGTGATTCCCCTGGTGGTCAGGGATGCCTCCACCATCTTGATCTTCCTTTAAGGACTGAGTGACTTACATTCTTTTAGGTAAAGTCTAAGTCTAGATTATAATTATTGTATTGCATGCTGATTATTAAGAATTTGACCTGATCTACAGAGGGTCCAAGTGAGTAGAAGTCTAGGTAACCAAAACCTCTAGATAATAAGAAAGTTACATTAATTACTAGACATTCTCTTTAACTGAAAGCTATAATAATTGCTAAAAATTCTGTGTAACAATAAGCTATACTAACTGCTAGAAATTGTTGATAACAATAAGCTATGCTGATTATTAAAATTTTATGAAATAATAAAGCTCTAATTATTACTACAACCCCACGGCCAGTCCTCATTCTATGAAGGATCCCTAAAAGACCCTGCCTGTACCTGTAGTGTCAGGTGACATGGGGCAAGGATAAAAAGCAAATATCCAACATCATGTAGGAATTCACAAATTCAGTTAAACTGCTTACTACCTATTTTCTGTTAAGTCTTAAGTTAAAAGAAAAAAAACAATAATGATGTATCTAGTTAGAAAAATATAATCTCTGTATCATCTCAAGAACTAGCAAAAGAGCTTAAAAGAAATGCAAAAGATGTTTAAATTACTTTCATATCTGACTAATGAAATCCTAGATATATTAGTAGTTATCTTTGAGAAGTTGTGTTAACAAAGTACTAAAAAGATATGTCAAAAAAAGCCCACATGGTGCTTATACTTAAAAGGGGAAAATATGGAGAAGGAAAGGAATGATAATCTAGTAATTTTACCTTCAATTCCTAGAAAAATAGTGGCAAGTATTCAAATAATTTTAAAGTTCCCAACAAGCAAGGTGACAGCAGCCAAACTGTACTTGTCAAGAACCAATCCTACATATATACAAAGAATGTGTTTCTATGTATGACAGTATATCTTTTGTCTTCCTTTCTAGAAATAGTAGAAAAATGCTCTAAATCAAGACCTCAGTACAACTTTGAGGACTCGTGTAATAGTCTCATAAGTAACCTAAGAAAACAGCAGGAGAAAGCAAGCAAAATAGATTAGAAGTGTGTACATACACCTTTGTATGTGTAGTTAGTATGGACAGATATCCTAAACAGAGTTTAAGGGTCTCCTCTGAGTTAAGGGATATGCAACATCATCACTGATGATAAGGATAATATAAGGAAAAAGATTGCTATTAAGCTCGGATATTATATAAGCTGGCTTTAGCAAATAAGGTGGAGGAAAATAATTTATTGTTATCAAACTGAAGAAATTATCTAAGAAACAGGACAGGTATAAGAGTCATACGTATAAGTAGGAATAATCAGCTGCACTAGCATAAGATGTGGAAGGACTGGTTAATGGCAGCTGGCCAGAAAGCAAAAGTATCAGAGGCTGAGTAGGAATCAGCACTTTCATCCTACTAGGAAAAAAACAAATCCAACTAGGATGTATGAACAGGAGGATTATAGCCTTTCCTCTGCTCCTCAAAACTGGCAAGGTCTCAACAATACTGCCCTATCTCACTGTGGGCATCACGCCTCAAGGAAGAGGTAGAATGTCAGAAGAACAGTTCAGGACAGAGCACTGCGAATGGTATGAGGTGCAGAAAATGTGGTCCGTGCGGGGTAACTGAGTGAAAGAGGCTTGCTTAGCTCTGAAGAGGAGAGAAAGAGAGTTACATCTTTGTTAAATCTTAAGGGACTGCTGGAATAGTTGTTATTTTATGCCCATGGTACCTACTGTAAGTAGTTACTACCTTCAACTGGGGTAAGGAAAATTCAAATAAGATCTGGGAAAAAAAAAAAAAAGTTTAAATTTAAGTAATGATATATTCCACTAGGGCAGATAGCCTGGGAAACTCTGGAGAATCCACCACACACGGCCTCCAGCAACACCCCTGAGAAACAGCTGCCTACAAATCAGTAGCTCCTCCTTAGGGCAGAGCGATGGCCAGGATGCTCCTTCCAGCCTTATGACTAATTCTGCTACCTGGTATATGTACAAATGACAACAAAAATCAGTAAATGCTTCATAGGAAAAAAATAAGGCAATAGATTGTGATAATCATATAATTTTACTTAAACCAGTTCTACTTGCAAGTAAAATGACTGAAGAAATGATGGAGTGTAAAACACTTTCTTTTTTAGTAGACGTAACAGTGCAGGATACAATCTGCAGAAGATCATGGCCACTGCTGACATAACAGCCTTGATCTTCATGGTGAAGTGGAGTAACTTGCTGGCTTCAGTCACATTTCAAGGGGAGTCTTGTTACACTGGCCACTAATTTTGTCTCCTGCTGACAGTTTCAGCAGAAATGCAAGAGGTCTGACTGAGCCGGTTTTTTGCCTTATCATGCTGGAGACCAGGGATGTGGCAATGTGAAGAAATTCACCTTGGCAAGCTTAGAGCAGAAACCCTGTGCCTTTCTCTATTTCAGTAACAATTTAAAAAGAAAACAGGCTTCAGAAAATTTTAGTCCTTAGGGCCTCTACTAAAATAGCCGCATGTCTGTGAAACTGCCAGTAATTTTAGTAGGGGAGTGTGTGTAAATAAACCAGGCAGGAGCTGAGCAGAACTGTTCCTGAACTCACTTTTGGTATTCAAAATGAACTACCAATAATTGAACTTTGCATTAAAAAAAAAAGTCAGAACAGAAGGTCTAAATGCACAAAAGGAGGCAGACAAGGAGACTGTAACACCAGCATTGCTCTCCCACCACCTCACCTCCCAGATCTCCCTTTAAAAACCTGCATCCATAGCTGGACGTAATTTATGGCTAGCTGAAGTTGCTTTTTCTCTGATCAGCACTCACAAGCTGCAGTGAAAAATCCAGCTCAGCTCTTCCCTTTTATGTTAAATTGTCAGGAAAAAAACAATAATAGAGTTATATCTCTTCTTTGAATCAGCATCTTGGCTTCAGTTTGGATTAAAGTACCGAAATAATGCAAATGCTGAAAAGCAACACAAAAAAAGAAAAATCAAGATAGTAAATGCTTCTACATAAACTCTGTAACACATACGAAACTCAGCTGAAAGACAGGAGGTTTAAATTTGCCATGTATCTACAAAATGGTAAATTCTGGAGGAAAAAAAAATCAAATACTAGAAAGAAAGACATTTTTGTTTGCAACTACAAGAACAGCCTGTCACTAACAGATTAATGAATAAGCTTTCTGTTTGCCACACAAGAGGCTGATTCTTCTTTGAATAATATTAATACTATGGAGAAAAGTAAATGAAGAAAAGAGATTCCCTCCTTATCAAGGGGTAAAATAAAGTGAAACACATTTGAATAGGAAATAAAATAAATAACACTCTTCCACAGTACAGACACTGCCAAAGAAAGCAACCTTCTAAGCAAGTAGCTCGCAAAAAAGTAAAACAAAAGGAAAATAGATTTCTATGCAGAAAGCTTCCATTATTTATTCACTTTTATACAGATTGCATGGTCCTTATGGGGACAAATATTACCAGGTAATTAACTATCAAATAATAAATTAAACATAGAAAGGAGAAATATTTGTGAAGACATTTATTCCCAGCAAAGTAGGAACAATTAGGCAATTGAATGATAACTAAAGGCTTGATATTCTGTTTCCCTGGTGTGAAAATCTCCCCTGGATTCACTTGCAGTGGGAGCAGAAGACTCTTGGGCAGGGGTGTAAAAAGACTAAGTATTTTCTGCTAGAGCTTTGCACAGAGCATCAGAGATTCTAAAAGTTACCAAATGTCAAGATTTCTTACAGTGGATTTTACAATCAGACATGTGTTGAGAAGAAAAAGGGCAAATGTCTTGAAACAGAGAAGTTGTGGATGCCCCATCCCTGGAAGTGTTCAAGGCCAGGTTGGATGGGGCTTTGAGCAACCTGGTTTAGTGGAAAGTGTCCCTGCCCATGGCAAGGGGGTTGGAACTAGATGGTCTTAAGATCCCTTCCAACTCTAAGCATTCTATGATTCTATGAAACAATTTTTCTTCCAAAGATTTTGCCAAAAATCAGCTCTGAAGATGTTTAGTCATTTTAGTTCGGGAAACAGCAACTAGAGTTTTCATTATGCAACTACATTCCTTTTAAAATAAGCAAACCATCCCAAGACTAAGAATTTAAGGTGCACACAGCTACAAAGTGTGCATGTGTGCTTACTATGACAAGGATCTAAAAAGTCCTGGTAAATTTCGATAGACTGGTAGATACTACCAAAATTAAGTGAAGGAAAAATGGGGGTGGAGGGGGGGGAGAAGATAAGATAACCTTTCCTATGAACTTCTATATTGACCCTGTTAAAATTCCATTTAGAAAATTTAGACAAGAAGTCCCTTTGCCTCTAAGCTTAATTTCTCAAAACCATTTTCTGAAGAAAAAGTGCTGCTGGCTAACTCTTCAAAAAGGCAAGGGAGCGTACTAGGTGTACTTCAGCACTTCTAATTGGGTCTACGGAGCAAGGAACACAAGAAAAGAAATGGCAGAGAGAACACGAAATACATTTTGTGAGCCAAAATGCAATGCTGAGCAAAGCAAGATGATTCACCAGGTAATTTGCCATTCCTACACATCTTACTTTGGTTTTCCTACCTACGGTTGCAGGCCAAGAAACCAATCCCAAGTGAGTATCAGATCCACTTTCAGCAGCACTGCCAAACTGATTGGCCTCATTTGCTTCGGCTGAGCAAACTAGGGGTAGAAAACATTTCCAGTAACGGACTGATGTGTAAGACATTCTTAGCACATAGTGATTTTACTTTCCTTTCAACTGCACATATTAAAAATGAACATTATATGGAAGAGCAAGGAAACAGCTAGCACCTCTCTAATAATGAGGCAAAACAGCAGCCTCTTCTTGGCTGGGCTTAGACACCTGAACCTGCCTTTCAATTTCTCACTCTGTACCTTATTAAAATACGGTTTACATAAAATAAAAATTTTTTCTCAGTTGTCTCACTGAATTTTAGAGAAAATGTTATTCTTGGAAAGAAAACAAGCAGTGGATGTTGGGGGAGGAAAAAGTCTTCTTAAATCTGTGCTTTTTCAAGAGAATTACCACTATATTGAGAAACTTTTGTTTTTTAATTCTTACTGATTTAGTTTTTCCAAACAATAAGGGAGAAGAGACAACCATTTTGCCCACTCCACTGTAAAGGAATCATAACTGTGTCAATGTGTGTGATATTACATTTAAATTGGCTACAAGACCAGGTTAAAGCTGTTTTCTCTGTATACATCTATTATCATTTTCCTAAAATGAATTCCTGTGGTAGAATGATGCCAACACAACATTAGCGCATAGCATGACACTGCCCTAAGTTCCAGTGTAGGTCCCCAAAATTAACATTGGATGAGATTATTTTTCTGAGTTCATGTTTGTCATGGTTAGTGTTTACATTGAAGAGCTTTAGATAACTTTAATTAAATACTGTAATACAGAAAGATGTGCCATGATGCATTCATATTAACTAAGGAATTAACTTTGCCCGGATATCATGTGGTATTAGCTGCTTCTGCTGTCATGACTGCTGCTCAGTATTTAATATTCTATACATATGTTGCTATTGTTGGCACCATGTGAATCACTAAATAAAAGTGAAGATTTCTGCCAAATTTATCCTGGTAAACACTGGAGTAGCAGCCCATCGTGCAGCCCACACTTACTGAGCAGTGTGACACACAAAAGGACATGACAAGCCCAACAAATCTCATCACTTTAATAAGAAAGTTACAAAGTAAAAGAAATGTCAGAGAGGTAAGGCTATTGACTGAAATTTAGCACAAACGATAGACTACTAATTAATAACTACAGCTGCCTGTGAAGTGGCAACACTGACTTTCCCTGTAGATTTATTCTTTTTATTCTCATTTACTTTAGCTTTATACTAATGCGTTTGATGCGACCTTAATTTTCCCCCACTTGCCATCGGGCTACGGGAGCGTGCCTTACTGCATTAGGGAATGCCAAGCCTTAATCGAATGCCTGTAGTCCTCGTGGTGTTCAGGCTTTTTCAGTATCTGGAACTAGTTTTTGTGCTTGCAATACTAATATTTTAAAAAATAAAAATAAAAATCCCATCACCCAGTTCAAGTCTTAATTCTTTTTTTAAAGAGGGATGGATACAATTTAAGTGCAAGAAGGTATCCTTATAGCTAAATGTGTGCCCACAGGAAAAAAACAACAAACAAAACAAAGAAAAAAAAACACAAAAATCAAACCAACCTGCACTGTATCTTATTAATAGAGTACACAAACAGAAATAAAAAAAAATATGATCACTATGCTAAAACATTGCAGTAGCTTTAAAATGCTCATGCCATTTAAAAAAAAAAAAGACATTTTCTCAAAATAAAAAAGTTTTAGCTTTCATTTAGCTCTAAGACAAACAGACAGATTCTCCATAAAATAACATGTATTATAGTATTTACAACCTATTTTTCCAAGATTTTTTCATAAATTCTAAGATTAGATAGCTATTAAACGACCTTTCTGTTCAGCATTGTCTTATCTAGCATTACAGGCAGGTAAGTCAAGCTATCTTTATAAAAAGAAACTACAGCAGCACATTTTAAAAATTTTTTTGCTAGGTCTGAAAAGAAGAAAAACAGGCAGAGTTGCTATAAATGCATTATCAAATCAGTCCCAACGTGGCCAGAGGGCAGACTCGGGAACGGGAGGTGCAGGGCAGACAGCAAAGCACAGACACTCCGCTGTACGTAGGGTGCACAGCTGTCGGGTCAGGACTAACAAAATATGGGACACCATATGAACAGTGACACAGCAAGAAGGAAGCGAGCTTTCGTCTCCAGTCCTGTAAATGTAAGTAGAATCCGTGTTGCAAAATTAGGTAATATGTCACACATTTCTTAATATTGCTGGCACTGCTTTGATGTGATCACTGGCCATAAGTGTTAAATGATAAATATCCTTAAGAATTGAAGATGTAGTTTACATTTGGGTTTTCTTCCCTCCCTGCCCCCCCCCCCAAGAAAAGAAGAAAGTTTCTGTCTAAGACAAAAAAAATGAGACTCAAACCAAATCAAGAGCAATGCTGACCAGACAGAGCAGCGGCACCAGGCACCTGCCCCAGAACTCTACCACTCTGGAGGGAAATGGAGCTGCAAACACTTTATGCTGAAGACAGTAAGAAATCCTTCCTCTTGAGCAACTTCCCATATGCACTTGCTGTCACATCAGTACCGTGATAGTGACATGAAGAGTTGTATCTTTGAAAGGAAAATTTTTAAGAAAAACTGAGTGACTTAGCCCAAACACCACTAACTACTAACATTGTATCATTTTGTATTCCATGCTTAAGTTAGAAACAAGTGATTCTTTTTTTAAATCTCCTTTTTAATTAGGTAGTTCTAGGTATTTTGATTCTTGATGGGTGCTATGAGCCTCTGTTCTGCAAATGCATCACTACAGAGGATAATGTAAAGACAGGCCGCAGGTATGAAAACCACAACTTTATTTTTGTCTCATAAACCCATCAGTCCTCAAGCAGAGGTAAGTAAACAAGTGCCATAAATCAAAGCTACTGATGCACGTATAATCCAAATAGCCTCTTTGTATTACCAGCTGTCAGCATGGGCCACTGGGCAACTACTGTACCTGCATTCATATGTCTCCTTCATTTAATGAGGCTTCATTTAACCTGATAGATTGTGTTATCTTTTCTAAGGGTTAATTTTAAAATTATTCTTCCCTTGTTAGCATCTTTTCCAAGTAATTCAGCTTGATGTTATAAACATTTTACTTTTCTCACTACAAAAGGAGTTATCAGAGCTAAAAAATTATCTATAAAAGGTGACCATATGTAAATCCTTGTTTTGCTTTTTTAACCAAAGAAGTGGTTTTGATTAATACAGTCTTTTCAAAAATGTTTTAAGTAGTCCTACTTTTTCCAAATCGCTTTTTAAAATAATTACTTGGACTGCATTGTNGCTAAAAGATTGCAGTAGCTTTAAAATGCTCATGCCATTTAAAAAAAAAAAAGACATTTTCTCAAAATAAAAAAGTTTTAGCTTTCATTTAGCTCTAAGACAAACAGACAGATTCTCCATAAAATAACATGTATTATAGTATTTACAACCTATTTTTCCAAGATTTTTTCATAAATTCTAAGATTAGATAGCTATTAAACGACCTTTCTGTTCAGCATTGTCTTATCTAGCATTACAGGCAGGTAAGTCAAGCTATCTTTATAAAAAGAAACTACAGCAGCACATTTTAAAAATTTTTTTGCTAGGTCTGAAAAGAAGAAAAACAGGCAGAGTTGCTATAAATGCATTATCAAATCAGTCCCAACGTGGCCAGAGGGCAGACTCGGGAACGGGAGGTGCAGGGCAGACAGCAAAGCACAGACACTCCGCTGTACGTAGGGTGCACAGCTGTCGGGTCAGGACTAACAAAATATGGGACACCATATGAACAGTGACACAGCAAGAAGGAAGCGAGCTTTCGTCTCCAGTCCTGTAAATGTAAGTAGAATCCGTGTTGCAAAATTAGGTAATATGTCACACATTTCTTAATATTGCTGGCACTGCTTTGATGTGATCACTGGCCATAAGTGTTAAATGATAAATATCCTTAAGAATTGAAGATGTAGTTTACATTTGGGTTTTCTTCCCTCCCTGCCCCCCCCCCCAAGAAAAGAAGAAAGTTTCTGTCTAAGACAAAAAAAATGAGACTCAAACCAAATCAAGAGCAATGCTGACCAGACAGAGCAGTGGCACCAGGCACCTGCCCCAGAACTCTGCCACTCTGGAGGGAAATGGAGCTGCAAACACTTTATGCTGAAGACAGTAAGAAATCCTTCCTCTTGAGCAACTTCCCATGTGCACTTGCTGTCACATCAGTACCGTGATAGTGACATGAAGAGTTGTATCTTTGAAAGGAAAATTTTTAAGAAAAACTGAGTGACTTAGCCCAAACACCACTAACTACTAACATTGTATCATTTTGTATTCCATGCTTAAGTTAGAAACAAGTGATTCTTTTTTTAAATCTCCTTTTTAATTAGGTAGTTCTAGGTATTTTGATTCTTGATGGGTGCTATGAGCCTCTGTTCTGCAAATGCATCACTACAGAGGATAATGTAAAGACAGGCCGCAGGTATGAAAACCACAACTTTATTTTTGTCTCATAAACCCATCAGTCCTCAAGCAGAGGTAAGTAAACAAGTGCCATAAATCAAAGCTACTGATGCACGTATAATCCAAATAGCCTCTTTGTATTACCAGCTGTCAGCATGGGCCACTGGGCAACTACTGTACCTGCATTCATATGTCTCCTTCATTTAATGAGGCTTCATTTAACCTGATAGATTGTGTTATCTTTTCTAAGGGTTAATTTTAAAATTATTCTTCCCTTGTTAGCATCTTTTCCAAGTAATTCAGCTTGATGTTATAAACATTTTACTTTTCTCACTACAAAAGGAGTTATCAGAGCTAAAAAATTATCTATAAAAGGTGACCATATGTAAATCCTTGTTTTGCTTTTTTAACCAAAGAAGTGGTTTTGATTAATACAGTCTTTTCAAAAATGTTTTAAGTAGTCCTACTTTTTCCAAATCGCTTTTTAAAATAATTACTTGGACTGCATTGTTGAGGCATAAACAGCTTACATGGAAGAAGTAGTGACTTCAGCACATGAACACCAATATGTTACAGCTGTGCGTTTTCTAGAGAACAGATCACAAAAGGAGCATCCCACTCAGTATGTCAGCTGCATCTTCTTTTCCAACCCAGTCCTATCTCTGATACCCTCACAAACCTTCATGGAAGACAAGGAGAGAGCGCGTACATAGATGAAAAAGATGATACATAATATTGGTGTATTATTGGTAAAGTAGCTCTATTTTTATTTTATTTTTTTTTTTTTAAACTCCTGAGTGCTTTCTGTGAGAAAACAGGGTGTTTCATAAGAGGAAATACAGACATAAAACCCCTTTGTTATATATACTATCTGTCAAAGAAAAAAATAAATGCTAAGGGAAACAAATGAATTTTTAAACACTGGCTAGTGTTTTACCCAGATTCATTTGCTAGTCCTTACTGGCTGGTAATCAGACTGGTTAAATACAATCAAAGCCCGACACAAAACACTAAGCTACAATGACCGTTAACAAGGCCATGATTGAAGTCCTTTCTGCACACCCATCCCCAAAGCAGGCTGCGCCAGGGCTATCAGTGGTTTTGCTGCAGTCTTACAGGCACTTTACAGACAGCTCCACCTATCAGTTATGGGCAGTTTCAATGCTCTCGTACACAAGCAAGACTTCATAACTGCTCATTTACGTGAAATTTTCATCAGCTTTTGGCAATGTTACTAGCACATGTTGGAATTTAGGCTTTTTCAAGGTTATAATGCCAATGTGACACATTTCTAGGTTAATTCTTACTTATAGAGCTTAACTCAAAGTGCACTTATTTAGGAATAAAGATGACAAAGACTAGATCTGACATCTAATATTTAAGTAGCTAGCAACTAAGAAAATCATGCTTATCTGTAATGATTTTCATTTTTAGATGCTATGAGTTTTCAAGTCTTCTACAAGAAAGGCTTATTTTTTAGCTGGTAACTAAGCCCTTCTCATAGGGGAGAGGCAGTGCAAACAGAAAGAAGAGAAGTCATTCATCACTGTTGCTTCTTTCCCTCTGTCCTTTCAGTCAATTGATTTTGTGCATTTGCATCACCTTTACATTTTGGGGGAACGAAATGAATAGAAAGTTATAAATTACAGAACCATTAAAAAAAAGGTGGGAGGGAGGCATAATGGTACTAAGCTCCTCTTTCCTTTTTGCTGCACAAGGAAGCAAACCAGCAAGATTTGCTTATGCAGTTAGCAAATTTCCCTGCACTTGTCACCTGGCCCTATGCCATCCTGTCCCGGGGAAGAAGAAAGGAGCTGACCAGAGCAAAGATGCTTCTTTCTGAAGAGCAGCAGAAAAATCACTTCTTTTAAGCACCTGCCAGCATAGAAAGGGGCAGTCACCAGCTGGGTGTTATGATGTACAGGTACACAATGTTTGCATTCATAAGCTACATCTAAGCAGTTCAGTGTTACAGCTGATAGATTGCCTGCCTGAGAAATTAAGACACTAACCTTCATTGTGGCTGGCAGATTTCTTAGGCTCCAAAGGACATTTAAAATTTATGCAGGTATGTATATTATTCACAGGGAGCTTCATATACCAGTCTCGGATGTGCATCACTGGTCCATTAGAAAATAATAATCACAAAATCAAAAATGCACAGCTATAACATGCAGAGCAAAGCAACTTGAAGTGATCAAGGTCTATGATCTGACTACATCAGGTCACAGGATATAATTTCATTCTTGCAATGACATTAAAGAGAGAGTTCGTTCCCTGTCACACGCACACTGTGTGTGTGTGTGCAACCAGTAAAGATAGTAGTGATCTAGTCATGGGGGCAAATTATTACCACCCAACTGAAAGCTCAGTTAAACAATACTAATATTACACAACAGCTCAAAATTAAATTATTTGTAAAATACAGATCTTAATAGGAGTGTTACAAAATGCTGTTATGGGCAAAAGAAAACACCTTTTAGATACTGAAAGAACAGTTAGTTTGATGTTTTAACTGTCTAATAGTTTATATTGTCTAATACAGAAAAACATCTTAAATAATACAGTTAAAATACTACCAAGTATTTATGCCTTTCTCTGGTGTGAGCTCACTCTACCATTAACCAACTAGGTCCAGAGATTAATAGTGTCAGTTTTCCTCAAGAAGGACTGGGAAGGGCAGGTTTATAAGTTATTACTATCCTGGGGTCCTTGCCCGGAGTTAGATACTGGTGATGGACCATCCTCCCTGCTCAGATTAGAGCACCTTCAGGGCTATTTTATTTATTACATTTTTTTCACAACAGTCTGGTTCTTTCTCCTCGCTTCCTAGGTAAATGTTGAGAGTTGCCCGGCAGCCACCACGGAGCTCAGTTAACACAAAGGACTGATGTTTTTCATGCAGTGACTATCAGAAGTTGTCAGACCTTCACTGCCTTTGAGAGTCACAAGTTTATAGGTCACCTGTTAGGGAATAGGAACTGGATGCATTTCAGAGCTCCAACCAAGACAACACTTCTCCTTTACCTATTACACCAACCAAGCTGTGTGGGGTTCCCACAGCTCAAGGCAAGGGCCTGGTCCAAACCTTCCAGATGGAGATGGATAGGTATGCTCTCCATAAAAATTTGGCTTTGACAAAGGGTCCTGTCAGTTCTAGTTAAAAGTAATAATTGTACAAGAGCACTGCTGGAACTGTCTGGGGATATTTTTAGTCTTGAGGACTACAAAAGGTGTTGTGAGGCTATGTAGGGAGAAAATTAGAAGGGCCAAAGCTCAACTAGAACTTAACCTGGCTTCTACTGTTAAGGACAATAAAAAATGTTGCTATAAGTATATTAGCAATAAAAGGAGGACTGAGGATAATTCCATCCGTTATTGGATGTGCAGGTAAACATAGTGACAAAGGATGAGGAAAAGGCTGAGGTACTTAATACCTCCTTTGCCTCAGTCTTTAGTAGTAAGACCAGTTGTTCCCTGAGTACCCAGCCCCCTGAGCTAGTAGATAGGGGCAGGGAGCAGAATGAAGCCCCCATAATCCAAGGAGAAATGGTGAGGGACCTGCTACAGCATTTAGACATATACAAGGGAGCTGGCAGAGGTGCTCCCCAAGCCACTTTCCGTCATTTATGAGCAGTCCTGGCTAACTGGTGAGGTCCCAGTTGACTGGAGGTTAGCAAATGTGACGCTTATCCATAAGAAGGGCCAGAAGGAAAATCGTGATCATCCCCCTGTACTTGACACTAGTGAGGCCCCATCTTGAGTACTGTGTTCAGTTTTGGGCCCCTCACTACAAGAAAGACACTGAGGTGCTGGAGTGAGACCAGACAAGGGTAATGAAGCTGGTGAGGGGTCTGGAGAACAAAATTTATGAGGAGTGGCTGAGGGAACAGGGGTTGTTTAGCTTGGAGAAAAGGAGGCTGAGGGGAGACCTTATTGCTCTTTACAAAAATACCTGAAAGGAGGTTGTGGAGAGGTGGGATTCAATCTCTTCTCCCAAGTAACAAGTGATAGGACAAGATGAAATGGCCTCAAGTTGTGCAAGGGGAGGTTTAGGATGGATATTAGAAAAAATTTCTTCACTGAAAGGGCTATCAAACATTGGAACAGGCTGCCCAGGGAAGTGGTGGAATCACCATCCCTGGAGGCATTTGAAAGATGGGCAGACGTGGTGCTTAGGGACACGGTTTACTGATGGTTTTCGCAGCGTTAGGTTGACTTAGTGATCTTAAAAGTCCCTTCCAACCTAGACGATTCTATAAGATCATGCTAACCTCAGTTTGTGCCATATTCAGAAGACGTTACCTACAGTTGTTCAATGACTTTTCAGGTTCTTGAGTACCAATTGAGTATCGAGCTGTTTCCTGAGTAAAGGCTTTGGAGAACACATCTCTTCTGATACACAAGTGTCTAAAACCTGTTACATCTCTAACAAAAGCAGTGTCATGAGGCCTGGTAGGATCACAGCACAACACAGCAACCTTTGTGGGTTGTAGCTTTTTAGCGTCCTGCTGCTGCAGTGAAGAACTTTCTTTACCAGTGACCACAAAAGCCAAACAAACCTTACAGGGAAGTCTGGCCCATTTCCATTATGGACCAGCTTTCTTGAAAGATATTTCAATCTAACTCAGACTCCTTACTTTCCCAAAGAGTCAAAATTGGAGAATGATGCATGTTCCCTTGTTACCTTTATTCCAACAATCAGAAATACTACAAGATTAAAAAAAAAAAAAAAAAAAAAAAAAAAAAAAACAAAAACCAAAAAAACCCAAAGGAGAGTTTTTTTTTTANACCAACAAACCCAGAGTGAGGTTTTTATGTAATTTTATTCTCCCCTGAGCTGTGATCTTGATGGGAAGAAGCAGCATGCAGAACAGGTTAAGCATGAAAGACTCAAGCTACTAACCTCTAATCCAAGCTTTGCCACTTAATCTTCCTGGAGCCTTGGACAAATAAATGAGTATGCCTCATCCCATTTTTCCACATTTTCAAATTGGGAAGTTATTTAATTTAATTGGATCTTTCTCAGATATATATTAGCTGTTTCAATAAGCAAATCCTAAATCAAAGGTGGGAGGATATGGATTACAAAAATACTGTTTGCATAGTTAGACATACCTCATGGTTCCATAAAGTCCCTCATGCCTCTCCTCCCAATACCCTGGCATCACATAAGGCCTTCGCTCATGACTGTGCATGCCCTATCCTTCTTTCCATCCAAGAACTTGCATTGATCTATTTTGGTAAGCTGCTCTGCAATGTTTTAGGTCTCGATCAGCACCAACTTTCTGCCCTTCCCCCCACTTTTTTTTTTTTTTTTTTTGTAGACCGCAGACTGCAATTTAAACAGATAGCCCTCCAAGAGACACTCATCATCATCATCTCCTCTCTCCAGCTCTGCCTCTTGCTGACTGGATTTTATTGCATTTGCTGCAATTGCTTTTTCACTGGCCTCCCACAGTTTTTTATTGCATCTTTTCTGCTACACACCATTTTTTTGAGTTGAAAGTTGTGGTCTTTTTTTTTTTTTTCCAAACCCCTAAATAATAGCATTTTTCTTCTATGTGTAAAAATATTGATTTGAATATGGTAAACACATTATCTGAAAATAAAAATGTTAGAAATTTCTTATGTCAATCAGACAATTTTCTTCAAATCTCCCAATCATCAAGAGTTATTTATAATTTGATTTCAGGAATTCAGTTAGCTTACTACCAGAGCCTTCTGAGGGTCTCTTAAATCTCTCCAAAAAGACAGTTCTTCCAAAGACAGCTCAGCTACCTGGGAAGCAGCTCCCCACTTTATCTCTTTCACTATTAAGGTGCCCACTAGTGTACTGCTTCAGTTTTTATACAACTACTTTTTTTTGCAAATAAATTATTTCTACTTTTTTCTGCATTTCATATGCTTTCTCTCTTGCACTGATACTGCAACAAAACACTCTCAGCATTAATATAGTTATCTTGCTCCATATTCTCCATTAAGTTAAATAGTTACATTTGGCATCATCTTACCTATCCCTGACTCCGGTTTTATCATATTACTTAACCTAAGACATATAGTTGAAGAGAGACAATGCTTGATGCACACTGCCTCCAAATTATTTTCCAATAGTCTTCATCCCAGATGTCACAACTTCTTTACACTTATTTTCAATTGTCTTCTAGGGTTCTCAATTGTCTCCTTACAAATCTTTTCAAGGCCACGTACCTTACAATGTTCGGTCAATCAAGGACATTTGTCTACTGCCAATGTGATTGACAGTAATCCCACCTCTGCATATCCATGGATACTTTGAATGCTCATAAGAGGACAAATAACATTCCTTTTTTTGCATTCACTTTGCTTAATGGTATGATTACATTAACAACACTTGCTCAGCCTCCATTTCCTGGGCTAGACCTGCCTTCACCAGAACTATTCTTAGGGCACACGTCTGAAGAACTATCAAAAGACTTTTCAAATTCATTAAAAAAACACATTTCTTACTTCATTTCCTAAGCCTTTAGTGGTAGAGCACATGCTGATGACCGTCATCCATAGGTAACAGCTGCCTCTAACCACTATCACTAGTAGTTTTAGACATTAAAAAGCTTGCTGTTATTTATTGCAGTCTTCCCTCTATTTTAAAAACATCCTCCTGATCATTAAAAATAAGAGTATCTCGAAGTTCTCTAAAGAAAGCAGTCATGTGCTTCCTTCAAGTGTATTCCTTGGGGCAGCACCAGGTTTATAAACTTAATTTTCAGCTCATTTTGTGAGGAGAAATTGCTTGTACCTATTATCATCGTTGCTTTAAGGAAAATAAGGTTGTGTCTTTATGGTTTTTTTTTTTTTTAAAGGGATTAACCTTATTCCCCATACTCCACTTGAGAAGGTGAAGTAAAATGATTACTTTTTTTAACCTAGTATTTTTCACCTCCCCATATTGAAAACAAATTGTCAGTCCTCCTACCATTAAATCACCCTCGACTCTTATTCCACACAGAGCATTCTAGTTTGTTTTCCACACAAACTAATCTGCCACAAAAAGTTAAAGATTGATTATCTTTTTGTAACCTTCTAGAAGAGTACCATATACGAATTTATCACTAAAAAGAATTAATATTAAAAGGCATTAAAAATTATAAAAGGAACATTGCAATATTCTTCCAAGGGGCACACCTGTAAACATACATTACAAGGGTACTCTAATTACTTAATTTACAATGATAATATCTTAATTCATCATCAATAATGTTTATTATTTAAGAGATGTTGCAGACACAATAATCATTAACATCACATCTGTAAGTAAGAATAGTCTGACTGAGATGAATTCCTTCTCCCAGGCCATATTTTAAGTCCATGGTACAAATTCAATAATGTATGGATGTATCTGCTGGCCAGAACTGTGCTATTTTTAATATTTCTGTGGATGCTCAATGAGGAAGTGCTTTGACATAAAAGGCTAAAGGAAACATACAAAAACAGCTACTGAGAATTCAGAGTAGAAACCTTATGAAAAAAATAAAGTACTCGAATAAAATGTGCATTATGGCCAGATGAATTCATCCCAATAAGTAGCAAGAGCTTGGAGAATGCTAGCACTGTTCTTCAGGAGTGGTCTTTATCAAGCAACCACCTAACCTTGTCTGAAAACATTTATGTTTCACCTTGTCTCCTGTCCTGCTATTGTTTAGTGGCTAGAGAGGAGGAATAAGAGACTATTCAGGCATACAAATTCTTGTTGTCTTGCAAATTTGTAATTTTATGGTTATAAGAAGAAACATTTTAATTAGGCATTAGGAACAGGAAGGACCTGGCTCCCAATGATGCCTGCCAGCACTCAGCAACACTGGCCAAGTCTGTGGAGCCTCCCAGGATAACACAAAAGCTGCGCATCAGGCAGTTCTTTTGCCAAGCATCTTCTGATGTCTGAAGCATCACAAATACAAGAGACAGTTCTGGAATACCACATCCTTCACAGACTGGTTTCATCCTTCCAGAAGTTCAACTTCAGGAGCCAGGTTTGGAGTTTGCATATCTACTCCCCTGAACTCAGGAATGGTTTCCCAAATCTCAAGGGATCAAATTAGTTTTAATGGCAAGCTTTCATATATACAGTAAGTAAAGGTTTATTTCATCCCACTCACAGAGAAATAACATATGGCAAATAACACGTTATGCAAGTCCCACTGAAGATCTATTGCACATATTTTAAATGGCAGGTAAGCAATACAGAAACCTTACGACAGTACTCTACAAATGCAACCTTTAATGTTAATGATTTAAGCCCATATTCACACATGGTTTAATTTCTAAGAATAATTAGGCAATTGATATCTCCATCTGGCTCAAAATCCTTGTTGACACTTTTGTAATCAAACATTCTCATCAGCCTTCAAACTGGCTGAGATTTTAAAAAATATTCCATAGTCACCTATCAGTTGTGCCAGCTGACTGGTGGCGTAGGTCCAGGATAACGCTTTTGGTAGCCGAAGGAGGCTATGACTGCTGCTATCTTGCTGTCAGTTACCCTGCACAAAGAATCTCAACTGAGTTGGGAGAAACCGAAGTTCAAATCACTCCACGTAAAGAGCCACACTTTTTCCCAGTTTCTTTGGACTTCTTTGTATAAGCAATTTGGGAACCCAGAGATTCCATATTGCAAGTCTAATAGCTAAGTTATTAACTATGCTGCTGTATGCCTAGTTCATGACTTGGTTTTGTCTGAGATTTCTTTGAAGGTCTTTGACCAGTTCCATTACAGAATAGAGAAAACCTTGAGAATTTTTGTAGGAAAAACTTGAGGGGCTGAAATAACATTCAGCAGCAGCACTGTCCTGTACAGCAGGAAAGTATAAGAGGACAAACCATGTATCAGCTTACCCAGAAGAAGAGAATAAGATTAAATGGAGAGACAGCAACTTCATACAAGACATCATAGGTAGTGGGTATAGTCCCGGATGCTAACTTAGCAGAGTGATTCCTGTTTATTTTTATCCAACACTGACATTTTATTTTCTAATAGAAATCCAGGTGTGAGCATGAAAACAGCGTTTCCTTTGTCACCAGCCCTGGAACAGCTCCCCATGGAAGCAAGTCCTTCAAGGGAGACCGATGTTTTGCCACTTGCAGACTTTCCTCCTCATCAAGCCACTGCCTCTGGGAGTATCTGGCCCCCTCCGATTCAAGGAAACAACCCAGTCCTCTGGGGCACCCAGGTACTCTGGATTAGCTACAGCCCAAGCAGCTCACCTCCTCACCGCTCTCAGAAGCTTCTTTCCTCTAAATCAGAAGATTTAGTTCTGACTTACTAACCAGCACACACCAACACCTCTGTCACTCCAGACATTACCTGGATTTTAGTGTCATTACTCAGGCTCTTTCAAACACAGCTTCTTTGGGACCTGGCCAAAATGGTACTTCCATCCCTCACATATAGCAGGTGTCTCAGATGCAGAATGGAAAAAAATGAGAAACCCATTTTGAAACACTGTCATCCTTCCCTCCATAAATGGAATCTGCTAATCAGACTAATTCCCAGTCCTATAGACAATTCAGCAAATACATTAAAAGAGGGAAAGTTGTGACTGACATCTCAACAGCTATGAACGTCAGACTGATCACTCCATCACCCTTTTCACTAAAGAGGAACTCACCATCCTGCATTCTCTCTCCCCTCACTCCCATAAACTTATATATCTCTATCAATAAAAAAGAGACAGAAAGCATGAATAACATCTCAGAACTTTTACAGAAATCTAGTAAATAATTTACTATCTGTGATGGCAAAGAAAAAGGAGAGGTGTAGCATAAAGAAGCAATATTCATTTATAAGAGAAAGTGAATGTGGAAGAAAGAAATGTTAACTGAAATATTCCTCATACAACATTTCCTTTCCAGCAGAGGATATCTTTATAGCTCTTACATATACTAAACCACAGCTCTGGTTGCATGAGAGATTGTTTATTGCACCTGAAATGGTCTCTATTACTTGGGTTGCATGACAGAATAAAATAATGAAAACCCTCTACCGCTACAGTGTGACAGTCTGTACAGCATTTTTCTTTTAGCATGTCAGCTTAAGACTTCCCCCCCCCATTATTTCCACTTACAACAGTTCCTTTTTGCTTTTATGTAATTAGAGGGGAAAAAAAAAGAATAATGTTAAAAATAACACTGATACAGAGATGTTATGTTTGCAGGAATACCCAAATAGCTGAAAGTTAAAGATGGAAAGTGGTGACATGAAGGGTAAAATGAAAGGGATGAGATACTTCTTGGCATCAACAGACAGTTGTAGCACTATGACAGCAAGAGAACAGAAAAGCATTATTGCTTTTGGTTATAAAAAAAATAAGTGTAGCATTTATTACTATTTATTACTATTTAAACATGACACAAATTCTGAGCTAGCAACTGCTTTAAACAGTTATAAAAATTTTGATGCAGATTTTTTGTGATGCAAATAAATTATTAATCCTGATGTCAATAACACAATTTTAATCCTGTTAAAGAAAGCTTTTTTGTTTCTCAAGTATGATTACAAATTCATAGCAAAGATTTCATTTGACAGTAGAGATTTCCCTGGCTTTAGCTAAATCCATTTTGGAAGAAGACAGAGAACCAGACCCTACAGGATATACATGTATTTCAGTGTTCTTTGGTTGCGTAGCTTTTTTAACATTATTAATAGTTTGAGTATTAGTGCTCCAATTCTGATCCAGTAAGATGTCCCAATTCCATAAAACCATTAAAGTTCTGGGTTGTTTTTTTTTTTTTGGCTCCTGCATTCATGATCAAACTTTGGACAATATGAAGTACATCAGAGGCAAAAGAAGTAACTGTGACCAAAAAATCCAAGTAGCCTAGATTACCATGTTAATCTAGCTGTGATCAGCTGTATTTATGCAGACATTAGAGCAGGTACGTAAGGAGTCCAGTTGAGCCATATTAAAAGACGGTAAGATTATATGGGTGAATAAGGTTAAAGAGAATGGTGAGTAAGGCTAAAACAGAGCTCTGTACACAGTGGATTGTCACATTTAAAGAGTGCACTGAGAACAGGGAAAGGGAGATTTTTTTTATCACTGAATGGTATTTAGGGAACTGTTTGCTCCAAATTATTTTTCAAGTGAAATTTCATATTACTACATTGATGCTTTAGGATTTTCCATACAAGTGAAGCCAGAATGTTTTTTTTTTCCCCCTTTTTTGAAATTACTTCAGATAAGTTTTTGATCAAAATATTCCAATTATTTCATTATTTCTTTTTAAAATTATTTTATTGTTGATATTTCATTAAAGTAGTTTAGTTCCTTTGAAACTCTTAAGTGTCTCTTTTTTCTCTCTCTCTCTCCTGCCTCCCTTCGGAAGTGGAGCAGGAAAGAGAGAGAGAGAACATCTGTCGTCCCACCCGATTGGGCCAATCTGGCCCAAACCACCACAACCTCAATGCTGTATAAGGAGATATTAGCTCATTATCTGGGCTTTAATGAGAGTTATGGAAATGATGTTTGAGTTCTGTCACTGCTCTTGAAAATTTCTGAGCATCTCTAAAATGTTCAGGAAATAATTTACATTAGCCATACCAAAAAAGCCTACCATGCAGGGAGGGAACATTAAACAAACTGGATTATTTTATCAATGAAATCATTAAGGGTATTTGATAATGAGTTTAGCTTTCTGCATGCAAAAAGACATTCTGATGCTAGACGGCTCTTAAACTGAGCAAGGGAAGACATAACGCAACTAGCAGACAAATGGACTAGCCATGTAGTAGAAAGGTTTACAAGAGGACCATACTAAATGCCGTCTCTCAAAGACTTCAGAGTCATAAAAGTAACAGTCCTGAGACAGAAGAATATTTGGTGAGCATCCATAGACTTCACTGTACAAGAGGTCAGAACACTGTCATAACATTAAAGTAACCTCTGCACATGTACCAAATGCTATTTCTTATTTTCATTTTAAGGTAGCAAGTAATGCCTTTTTATAAGTTATTTTAAAATATAATCGAGATACAGTGATATTATATAATATATAATCAAGCTAAAGTGCTATCTTCCTTCCCCCTACAATCAGTTTAGAAAGGTGATCAGGCATTTATTGGGTCCCAGTAGCTACTTTTCAGTCATCTTAAAGACAGATGTATTAATAGGCTTATAGCAGCCCGATATAAAAGCCATACTTACCAGTACAACTCTTCTAACCTACCGTACTTTTACTCACTGGGCTGACATAACTAATCTATGTCAGCTTTTCTTGACTAAAGGGCAACAATTTACTCCTTCAGCAGAACTATCTGCATGACACCGATTAGGGAGCGGGGTGAGATCATGTAGCAGATTTTCACTGGCACTCACCTCCTGAAACCTAAAGACCATCAAAAGATAGAGACTTACTTTGTCTTAACATGTTATTTCAGCCCCTCAAGTTTTTACTACACGTACACTCTACCTCACATGTTTGAGAAAGGCACATCCATCACCTGTCCTTCAAAGCCTGAATGGAAGCCCTCTTCTAGAAAATTACAAAGTTATATATGTTAAGTTTTTATTCAATGAAGTTAACTAGGGTATGTTTAAAAACCACTGAGCCATTCCAAACCAAGCTACCAGTAGAAAAGCAATGTCCAACCCTTCCTCACAGCATTACCCAATTTCCTTAATTGCTTTCTCTTCCCCTTTTGCAAACTGTTTAATTCCAGGAATCTGTGTCCTTTCCATTCTACTGGATTTAAGACACATTTTCAGAGTTTTAGTAGTTAAACATGGTTTCTATTTTCAGATTCCTGTAAGAGTCCCTTGCATCTTTTTCATTTTCATGTTCATAAAGGAGGCTTGCTCTCCACATCACCCACTCAAATTCTGTTTTGGCTGCATACTACTCTGCCCACCAGCACTGATCAAATACCAATCACAGAGAGTTTGTGCTTTCTATTAACCAGCCGTTCATACTTCAGGCAGATTTGAAAAATTGCTCTTTGCTTTTGATGGCTCCTGTTCAAATCACACTTAAGATTATGCAAACACCAAAGTTTCTCATTGGTTTTAAGTCATGTAGTAGAAAAACAGTAGATTCTGCAAAGAGATTGGCTTGATTCAGTTGTTTATTTCAAATAGAGGGGGGAAAAATTAGTCATCCATGCAAAATGATTTTTTTTTTTTAACTAGATCATTAGACTGTGATCATATATCCTGTTATTTTAAGTAAAGACATCGGTATTTTTTTCTGAAAGACATGCCTTTGCCTGCTACCCTAAGAATACTATTTCCAAGTATAAAGTAGACAATTTTACTTAGATTTCAGATCTTTGAGTGCAGTGCCTAAACTCTTGTTTAGAGGTAGTACTTCTGGGCTTCCAGTTTTCCATACAATGGCAGCCTACATTAATATTCTGCTGCTGCTGTAAGACTCACCACAGCACAGGGTGTCCGCGCTCTGAGTCTTACTGATACAGCAAACCCTCACACAGGCATCCATTCATTCTAATGGAAGAAATATTTATCTTTTTATTCTGAGAAAGAAATCTTCAGTTGTAATCGAGCAAGCGGTCCCATCCATCCAGGTGGATGAATGAGAATTTCAAATCAAAAACGTGCCCAGATTGGCTTTCTGAAGCTCAGATCCAAATCAATATTTTTCAATTTCCCACTACAAAGACTAGGGTACTGTCATTTTGGTAACCATCACAGGGAATGCTTTTGCTTGTGGATTTTATCACTTTGAAAAGATTCCTGGACAAAGACCAAAACCCCTCACCCGCACCCACAAACAATTCAGTGCTAACCATAGCTAAGTATATTACTTACTGGTCAGCCAAGACCACATACAAGCTATTTTTTATCCAAAGACATAATAAACACAGGCAAGATATGATTATATTTTTCAATGTCATTTTATCTTGTAACTCTTCTATTGCAAATGTCCCTAATTCCATGTCCCTATTTTTTTTTTTTCTTAAAATCAAGTAATCTAAACTTGAAATTTATTCAATAGTTTCCTTTTTAAGTGTCTAAGACTCCTTGCATTCTGAAGCCCTTTAATTAATACCGAGCAAGGGCTTTGTTTACCCTTCTGGATTACAGCCTCTAGCATGTCTCTGTGCTGCCTTTGTCACTAGAAATTAAGAAAAAGTTGATGCCCTTTGTTTTGGTATTATGCCTTTCCTTTTCTCAGGAATTAAGGTCCTTTATAGTCAGCCTGCACTCATTTTGAGAGGCATTACAAGTTCACATTAGGTGGAAATGTTTCATAGATAAGTAAGTTCATTACCATTTATCCCTTGAAATTCAAGTTGTTAAGCATTGTTCTTCTTCCTTTTTGTGTGACATTGAGGGTGAAAGATGTTTTCCCTCCCTCTAATCCTCTTCTTTCTATAATCTTTTCCTACTTAAATTTGAGAAGGATTGAAAGGTGTCTAGTTTTAATTAGATGTGCATTTGCCAGTTTCCAGGGTCTTGTGTTCTAGCTTTCAGAGCCTTGATAAACTAAAGTGGTATCTACAGACCACAAACAAATAACTACTGGGTGATAGCACGACAGTTCATATGTGGTTTATTAGTTAATCAGTAGTGAAATAGTTCCAATTCTGGCTGTGATACTTATTAATTAGAGAGAAATAGAATCAATTGTTAAAAAGATTTTTTCAAACCATGAAAAAAAGGCTCCTCTTCTATTTTTCCTATTGCAGGAAAATTACTGTTCTTACTTTCTTCTATAAAACACACTGCACTCACAGAAAACCTTCCTAGCTTGTGTTACAAGTTCTTGCACTGCTTATACCAATGCTTTACACTTGTGAAAGAGTGAGTTAAGCCTTGAGACGATATAAATCAACCTCAATTTACAACATAGTTGGATTCTAAATCCAAATAATGTAGATGATAAATTTTCTGGAAAAAAGACAACCTACTATCTTATACTGGTAAAGTGCTTTGCACAGTAGGACCTCTTTCAGAGTCTCTGTAGGGCTATAGGTATCATCAAATAAAACAAAAGCAAAACCAGCCAAACACAAATCTACATGATGTCCTTTGTCTTCAGTGAAGTTCTGACTACTTCCAGAAACTGGGGAGGTCCCTGTGTGTAACTCCACCAGATCAGGAAAATTTAAGTCAGTAACAGTAAGACTGTTTTTCTTGTTTTGTTTTTGTGGATTTTTACTAAACTTAGGAACACAGGACAGATGTGTTTATGATCTATCCCTGATGAACAGGGACCCAGATACTCTCTCATCACATGGCAAATATGAAAGAAAATGCTTATAAAGCAAGAATTAGACCTTCTATCATGAAAACAAGCAAAAAAACCTGGTTAGATGCTTAAGGTTTCATATATATGAAGCTACCAGGTATCTAGTATGCTGCTTTTAAGATGTTCATATCAGCAAGGAATAGTATACAACCATTTTTTCAAGGGAGCAAGAGGGAAGATTCTGGGTGGCTACAAGTCAAAGATTGATGCAAGAGAGGTACACAGCAAAATTTTAAAGCCAGACATAATAACCTGAATGTCTCCTCAGCAACTGTCAAAGACTCAGTTGCCTGGGGAGAACAGCAGTCAAGCTATCAAGATTGTGCTAAGATAACTTTTATCACTCAACTAAGTTATATTTGGCCAATAAAAAATACAAATAATAATAACAAAGGATGATACGCTGACTTTGACACACACAGCCAGAACACAGGGAAGACACAATGCCTTTTAGTAAGACGATATTAAATATGAAGAGATCTACTCACTAAACAAAGTACAAATGTACTCCAATACAAACCACATTGGAAATAACTAAACTTTAGTACAGTAATAAGACGACTCTACTACGACAGCCTTGACAAAACATTTAAGATTAGATAGATTGCAGATAACATTAGTCATCTTTGCTGAAAGACTTCAGTCCTCCATGAATCCAACCCTATCTGAAGTCTCAAATGTGCTGGTAGCTTCCATTCAAGAGGCTAGAGTCCAAAATCATCAGCTCTGCCATCTTCTCATAGCTTCATCTACCATGAGCATTTAATTCAAATGTCACAACAGTAGAGGTAAGAGTGAACAACCAAAACAGTCATCTATTTCATGTCAAAACAAGGTCAAAAATAACATAGTGGAGCACCAAGCTCTCAGAGCATGCTCCAGTTATATCTCCATGTGGGGAAAGAATTATGTACAGACCTCAGCAACATGCTGGTTCTCATGGTATAGACATTTGGTTTCATGGACCAGAAAGGAAACAGTGCACTCCATTTATACAGCTGAAGGAACCACGCAACAGGGCTTACAAGTTTTTAGGTGGAGATTTAGTATGCTGTGAGATTCAAAACAGCACACATCAGAGCTAGCAATTCCTTTGAATGAACATGGAATATCAACTTTTTGCAGAGTCTCAAGATCATATGAAGAACTAATGAACAGGATTAGTTTGAAACTTCTATAGATGGCTATATAAAAACTACAAAAATGCTGGAAAATTGAGTGTGGAAGGCACAATGTAATTCGGCAATGTCAGATTTGATTAACTTCAACACATAAGAGGAAAAGAAAATTATATTCTACTTCTACATACAATGAAAAATCGCAGAATAATAAAAGGCCATAATTACAGTTTCTAATGGCAATAATCTCATGGAGCAGGCATCTGATTCCATAAAACAAATTCTATGTATTCCTATCCCCCATATTATAACCTGTTTTCTACAGCTAGGCAGAGAGATCTCATGCATATTGCACATACATAAACACACAAACTGTTAGTAAAGTATTCCAAGTAAATCAGAAATGACCTTGCTGTCATTTAAAAAATACTGGCAAATACAAGGCACATTTACATTCCCGGCCTTGACTATCAGGATTATCATTATAATTCATTCCTCCTCTGGCAGGAAGCATCTCCTGATATCCTTTAACAGCAGGCTTTCTTATGCTAGTCCCTCTGTAAAGTCAAATTGATAGCTGTGCATTTAGACTTTAATTGTTTAGAACGCTTCTAAATTCATGGATGTGTTTTATGTTAGCGGTAGAAATCTATTATTTATTAGCACAAAGCAGATTGTGTATAGAGCTGAAGGTTACAGATGATCAGCACAAACAAGAAAACAAAGAAGAGAAACCTTTAAATCAGAACAATAGACAACATGAACATTTATGAGAAAAACACTCTGCCAAAAGGTGATAATTTCCTTTGATTTAATTAAAGGGTAGGGAGGAAAAAAGGAACATAACGGACATAACAAATTGTGAAGATTTGAAAAAGCTTGAAGTATGGTTTCTCATGAGAGCTTATTAAAGTTACAAGAGTTTTGTTCAGAAAGGAATACTGTGACATAAGTACAAAACTGACTCAAGACCAGAGGGAAAATACACTAAACAATGTATCATTAGAAGAGTGAGAAGTAACACACCCAGGTAAGGAAAATACTGAAAGCAAATGTCCTAAGACGGTCTAAAGAAACTCAGAAGCACAATGAAGACATTCACATTTAATATATAAATAAATTCTAATTTTGGAAAAGTGAAAAAAAAGTGAAGAAGTGAAAGTTAATATTATTGTCATATAATGCTTGCCAGGAACACAAGGACAATATGAGAAAATACTCGGTATAAATACATATCATAGCATAATGCTCTAATCATAAACAAACCTAGGAAGCTGCAGACCAGGAGAGAAGACTTAGTCTCCAATTTAAGATTTTGGTTTACTGGAGTGGACACACACACACACTGAGAAAGACCATTTAAGAACTCACTCTGTCAAAAGAAACACCAGCTTGAGCCATTTTTGTCTCTTCTTGAAAACAGTAATAAACTCGTGGTAAAATAATCTTGTTCATTTCTCCTTTTATTTGGAGATTGGTAAAGATACACAAAATACTGTCAGTGCAAGTCTGCAAATGGACTTTGCCCCTCCAAACAGTAAAGTAAATGCTCATCCTCCTGTCTTGCCCCCCCTCTCTTTTCTTTCTCCATCTCAATATTTTTTCCAGGACTGAAAATGGAAGTGTTGCAATCTTTCATTTTTCTTGGTGAAAGAAGACTAGAAAATACTATAAATCTTTGAGAATGCATTTTGACTGCTAAAAAAGCTGGAACAACCACTTAAACATTTCAATGCTTCTCCCAATGTAGCTTCTGAACTTGAATCACCCATTCTTTGAAGGGAAATATTATCTGAGAGTTTTCAGAACAAGCCAATACGAATTGAGACATTGCTGAACCTGTAATCCAGCAAAAAACTGGGCACTAGCTGGGGACCTCTAGACATTATCACCGATCAAAGATTTATCCACTAAACTCAAGAAACCTTGGGAAGAGCTCAAACCTGGAGCTGGGACTTAATATGTGAACCACAAGAGAGAATCCAGCTCCCTTCCCCATGGTTTTATTTATGCTTGAGCTCTATGATGAATACAAAGCAGCAAAAGCTGATCTGACACAGGAAAGCAAATGGGCATTTGCCCTTGCTTTGCCCTTTAACAAAAATTGAAAAGCAGATCAGTTTAATAGGGAAGTGACATTTTATCTAGCCTGTTTTTAGACTCAACAGAATGCATTCAGATATAGCCTCGTTTTCTTTAAATATAATTAATCTATTACAGTTTAATAAGGCATATAAATTAATATTAATGATATTACTCTAACTCATAAATGAAGTTACCATGCAATAATTTTCTGAATAAAGCACCATTACATGAAAAAATGTAAAATATCCAAGAGATTTATATTCAACAAACTATTCCCTAACCTACTTCAGGGTGTGGAAGTAAATTAAAATCAACAATTCTTTCTAACCACGTATTTGTTACTATGAAAGGCATTTTTAAAGTGCCTTTAACTGCCCGCAGTAGGGAAGAGAGACGGAAAAGGCGTTTATATTTGTGTGTTCATGTGTTTGTGCGTGTATAATTTGATATGTTAACTACATTGATTGAAGTTTCTTTAGCTACACTAAAGTAAAAGAATAAAAACAGCGCTCAAAAATGTAAAATTATACAAGATAAAAACAAAAAGCCAGCTGAAGAATATACCTCAACAGCAGAGGGCACTTATACGAATCACTGTAAAACTTTGAGCAGGTAGCAAGCAGCAACAGTGCCTACATAGGAATTCCCCTTCCTTTTTTTCTCCATCCGCCCCCTCCCCTCGGAAAGGGATTGGAGGGAGATGTGGAAGAGGGGAAGGAGGTGGGGACCAGATTTCCACTAAAAAGGAAAAAGATAACAACGGGAGGGACACGGGGAGGCAGGGGGGAAGAGACATTATATTAAGGTCCAATGTGATAAAAAATGAAAAGTCACTGAAACGACTCATGCAGCCCACTTGATCCAATTTTAGTCCATTTCATTCCAGTGGATTGTTAGAAAAAAAGCAGGAAGAGTGGGGAAGCGAGGGCAAGTAGGAAAGTGCTTTCAATATTGGTTGTTCAAAGTCTGTTTGACAGAATTGTTTTAGAGCAAAACATTAAAATTTGCTTGCCTTAAAAGCTTTCCAGACCTGACTGCACTTCGGAAGACTTGAAAGGATGAGTTACTGAAGTGCTATTTTCATTTTCTGGCAGTCCAAGAGTTATACAAGTTCTGGTCTGAAGGTATTATATTTGGCACAAGATAGAAAAATTGCTTTTTACAAACCCATGTTGAGGTTCCAGAGAGTAGGATCTATAAGAGCAAGGTATATTACTACTAGCACCACTTCTAAGAGCTTTTATCAAATGAACAAGTCTCTGCCATTTACCTTCCCCTGCCACCACTCCTACAAGAGAGCTAGGCTCCATCTTAGCACTGCATCCATGTGTTTCAATTAATGTTCACAAGACACTGATCTCATTTCCTCAAGGGCAACATTTTTCTTCATAAATTTGCAAAGCCACCAAATACAATTTAAACCAGAATGAATCTCTCAAAAGCATCTCATCCAGAAGACCTTCTAAAGAGTACTATAAAATATCAAAAGGTATTTAAATGGACACTTGGTTAAAAAAAAAAAAAAGTAACAGAAGAATTATGTAATTCACCATTTTAATCTCTTCCTCTCTTGTCACAGAAAGACATCCATTCAACTTAAACAAATAAATATTGAATCAGTATTAACTATACTGTTTCTGGTTCAAATTTAATGGACATCAATTTTGTGACCTATGCCTAAACAAATGAAATGCTTGAGGAGGAATTTCATCTACAAACACTTGAAACAGTATTTTCACTTGTCTAAATGTTTCTCCTCATACTCCAGAATCGGGACCTAGTCATTAAAATAGCGATATTGTTTAAAAAAACCAAACAAACAAACCAAAAGAAACCCCATAAACAAACCTAAACTCTTTGACCATGCTATGTTTAACAATGACAACTGTTTTTTTGATTGATTGTTCTCCATCCTGATCTTTGAGCACTATATAACACTTTTTCAAGATTACATTCTATTAGGGAAGTCAATTTAACTTGCACTTATCTTTCTAACCACATAGGAGGGAGATGAAGATTCATTAAAAAAAAAGGCTCACTAAGGCCAGAAAAGGCCAGGAAAAAAGTGACAAAGTAACTCAAGCCACATTTAATTCAGCAGATTATGTTTAAAAGAAAAAAACAAAAACAAAACCACAAATCTGGTTTTATTTCTACTACCCCTCTGAGTAAGGTAAAGATATGCTTATTCAATGAAGTAATTTTATGTTTAAAGATCATCACAAGTGTTGTAACAGATAGATGAATTATCCTTTTGTTCATGAAAAATGATCCTTACTTGAAAAGAAAAATCTAATGTTTTGAAAAATTCCCTAACAACTTTATTTTAATTAAGAGAAATGTTTTTCATAATTTTTCTTGCTAAGTTAATGCCATTCTTCTACACTGACAAAGCTGCAAGACCAAGTTCCCTATTCCAAAATACAGTAGTTCATGCTTTTTACTCTACAGATCTGTGTGTGTTGAAGCTATCAAGTCTCATTCACTATCTTCCAAGTTCACATGTTCAGTCAGATGAATTTTCCACCTGTTTGACTCTAAGGGAAAGCATAGCAGAATGCCTTCCTTTTCTGATGTCCTTTTCCAGCTGTGAAGTTATTATCAACTCAAAAGGGATATATTTCCATTACAGTAATTTGAAATTTTATTCCAGAAGCCCCCATTATGCTAAAGTTCTAAATAAAAGTAAGTCCTGTTTATATGGTATTCTATGTGGTACCTTTGCTTTCCATTTATAGGGAGTCCAAACTCTATATAGCACCATGCAACAGAATTCATGCTGTCACACACAAACCCCCCAACCAAACAACAAAAACACCCCCCAAATCAAGACACAAACCTGTATTATGTAATTCATCTTATTCCAATTCACTAAACCCACTGCTCAGATTATAAAGCAGATACTAAATTTCTCACCTTGAATGTCTACAAAGGCTTTCTGAGTTTCAGGACTACACTTATTCATGACCAATGAATTAGTTCTCACATCCTCCTGAAGCCGTCACCAATTTAAGCACAAAAAACAGTGACAGCTTTCTTAACCATCACCAATCAACTTCTTTCATGTCTGATCTTATGAAATACAAAAAACTTTCCCTGAGGAGAGTAGGATACAACAAGCTCTTTAATCCCTCTGGTCCTCCCACTGCAAACCAGTTTGATAAAGTTGATAAGAGCAAAGTCACAACTACATAATTACAACTCCTTTACTGCCCCTCCATTTGAGCGAGTTTGTAAATATTGCACATTGGTTCTAACTGGTTTTGTTACTGTCTCTTTTTTTAGTACTCTTAGAATAAAGTATATGTGAGCAATCAAAACCATTTGGTTTCTATTGCACTTCTCCCAGTATGTAACCTTGTGCATTTCTGACTTACAGGATTGTGTATCATAAGGGAATGGAAGAAATACAAAAAAACTTTCCTGAAATGGATCATAGCCTGCTTGTATTTTATGCGATATAACTGATATTTCCTTCTTTACCATTTTCTGCATTTTGGCAGGAAAGCAACAAAGAACTTGACTACAGCAACTTGGAGTGTAGTAGGTAGGCTACATAGCCCAAGATAGGAAGTCTTCTCTCCTCATCCTTACCCATGTATTTTCCTTTTCCCCTCACTGCTTAGAGCAACATTTTTCAAACAGTGCACAGACGAGGCAGAAGGTCAAAGTTGTGTGCTCGAATACCCTGAGGCTGATAAAAGTACCAAGTATAGTGTCTCTAGTTTTACAAACAAGATTTCTAGCCACTTGAGGCATGAGCAACATGCTTACTTCTCAGTAAGGATCACCAATGTAAAAGATTTAATTAACACCCCTGGCCAAAAAATATAAAGCACGTGGTGGAATTCTTCCCAAATTGAACACACAGATAAATCATTCTCTTCGTCAACTTCCAGCTATACCACAAGAGCGGAGACAGAAGATTCTCTTATTCCTACATTTTTCTTTCCTACCCTTATTCTCAACACTTCCTATGCTACTTGCTGCTCCCTTTCCTTCCCCGTCCTTCAGCCGAGAGCCCCTGAACAGGCAACATTAACATTTAAGACTACCAAGAAGCCTTCAAATTCACAGTTTAGCAAAGCTTATGCAGAGTGGCAAAAAACTCACACTCCTAAATATCTGTATCAAGCCACAAAGTCAGATAGTTAATGAGTCTACCTCAATTTCACATTTGAACTATTATCTCTGCAACCACTGGGCTAGGAGGCTTTGTTTTCCTCAGCAAAGCTGAATCTCTGTAGATGTGAATTTGTCATACACTTTTATAGTTCATAGGTCCCACCTTGAAGATGAAGGCACCATGGCCTTTCACACCCCTTACAAAAACACCATACATTTTCAGCTCTTCCCTGGCAAACCTTACTGACCATTAAATCAACCCATTCAGTAACCCATATTTATTTATCATATTTTGCACTTCAGCCCCCTGATGAGGGGTACTCACTGAAGTGAAGCATCAGTATCTAGAGGTTAGTAGAGTGTGACTTTGGAACCACCCTCCCCAAATCCTTGCTCACTAACCAACTTGCTTTCTTCTATCACTCATTTCCTTTATTTCTCCTACCCCTCTTCCCATAACCTTTTTACAGCTACATTTGGCGGTTGCCTGCCAAGCTGCAGACCCAGTAGACTGCAGCAACACATCTCTGTTTCTCCTCTACAGAGACCAGAGCAGAGCAAGCTGCCTGCCCCACACACTGACAACCTCAGCCCACCACCCAGGCAGCCTCTCCCAGCATTGAAGAGGCAAGAAGAACATGCAACAGAGGTATTTCTTGCACTAAATATACTTGTATAGGCATGGGATTTGAGGTTGAAACATTCAAAGACTCACATGAGACTTTGGTCCAAATTCGTACCACCAGGATGGAATATAAGAAAGGCATCAATGCCTGTTCTACCTTCGGAGTTAAAAACATGCCCTCCAAAAAACTGACCAAGAATATCACACTTTCATTTCCCTTTCCAGAGCGAGAGGATCCCAAGTTCCTCCTTAGGAGTCAGAGCAGCATGCCACAGCAGCACACAACCACACTTCCATACCAGGAAAAAAACCAGAAACCTCCAGCCACCCTGACCTCAAGCTCTAAATACCCAGTTCTTTTTGCTCTCCAATATTCTGGCTGCAGCACAGGATACCACCATCAGATTATTTCCCCCCCCACCCCCCGAGAGAAACTCAAAGACACAATCCTTCCTCTCCTAAACTTCCCCTCTATTTTTACAACCCTGCTTAAGTGAGGGATATGTCCTCTCCAGGTGTGTCTGTTGGCAATCACTGTGCTAGCAGGAGCAGTGATGAAAGCCACCTGAGCACACTGGCTCTGAGACCACCTTCACCTTTGCAGGGGCTACACTGCTTCCTTTCTTGCGTGTTGTTAGTTGAAAATTATCTAGAAGACAAAAAAATGTATAAATCATGCTGAGGACTACATGAAATGGGAGGAACATGGAAATCCAGAAACTAAGAATTTGTATGTGCGGCCATAAAATAGAAAAGGAAAAACCTGCTTCACATTTATTTCTCCATACCTTCAGAGTGGCTATTTAGCTAAGAGAAAAAAACCTGGTTTCTCAGAGATTAAGCTCTCCTCAGCTCTGGCTGCTATCGCAACTATACCAATGTTCAGAAAGAAAACATGAAATTTAAGTTTCATTTACTGGTTTTCCAAGTCCTTTGCAAGCAAACTTTAAGAATAAGCTATCAATTTCATTTTTCTGTATCTCCTAAGAAAGGAACAAAATATATCTGCTCGTGTCCTGTTCCTTTTGGAATACAGGCAAGTACTATCTTACAACCACCAGTTAAAAAATAGGAAGAAGGATGTCTCCTCTCTTGTCTGTTCTACATTAACTCGTTCTTTTCTTCCACTCTGAATTCCGTCAAAAGGCCAGCATCTTTTTTCATACTTTTTAATACAACTAGACTGTGTTGTAGTGTATTTACTTTAATTCTTTATTGCTGCTATTGAGTATTTGTGTCTTTGTGGGAAGGAAAGAGGATTTCTCTTGTCTTGCAGCTGAATGCAGCCAACATTTCAACTAGTTTAATGAACTCAATTGAAAAAAACAAACATCTGGCACTGCAAAAGTTTTCCACACACCACAAGACTGACTCAGTACAATTAGCTTTTTGTATTCCAGTGATAATTGTTATAATGCCTATAAAATACATTTTTTTTCAAAAAGTTCATATGAAAACAGGACAAGGGAATCACTTCTTCTTTCAGGAAAAAAACACTAAGCCAAACTCCAGAACTTGTCACGTTTCAGTGAAGAAGAGTGACATGACACTCTATTCCCAGTACATTTGCTATCAATATTACACATACCATACCTAGAATGTAGCTGGCATGTAGCATGCTGTGCAGATAACAGCATGAGTTGTACTTGTAATTAATGATGGAAATGCATGATGGTCAAGAATAATGGTCCGTGTTTTGCCTCATGCTGACAGAAAAGGCATATGGTACTCAAAAGCATGTCTCTTCCACTTGTTCTTTCATTTACAAAATTGGAAAGACATTTTTAAAGATATTTTTAAAATGTTTAAAAATATATTTAAATGTTCTGAGAAAAAACAATACTTGAAGATTGCTTCCGTAATTCTGAAGCCATGCTCTTCCATCTGTGTAAGCAGAGCAGGGTCAATGGTTGAACTAGATGATCTTAAAGGTCTTTTCCAACCTAAACGATTCTATGATTCTATGATATGGATGTTAGACTTCTTTTATAACCCTCAGTGGAATCTAGTTAATCAAGGACAGACCTGGGATACACATCATCTTGCTTTAAAGTACCTAAGATAAAGAAGAAACTGAAACCCACATACACTGAAGTATACCGAGACTTTGAACCCAAGACACCCAGGCTATTCATGCTTTTCATGTTTATAACATGAACAAGCTTAGTCATTAACTTGTAAAATCAGAATAAACATTTTTAAATGACCACACTGATTTTTGTGTGGAATTTACACTTAGCCCAAAAGACCTTCGTCCAAAATTTGGAGAACCTTTCCAATTTAAGAGAAGACTAGGTTTGGAAAAGTGGTTTGTGAAATGCACATATGATTAAAATGTGAAAATCGGTTAATTTGGGATACTGGATTTTCTTTACGTGCACCTTTTGCCCAGGAGCAACTACTGAAATGGAGTTCATTATTAAAATAGTGACAGATCTAGGTCAGAAATGCAGAGGAGGCATACTTACCTAATATGACATAGGAACTCACATAACTATACATCAATTAGAAAGAATTATTAAAACTGTCCCTTGGCACACCACATCATTGCTTTAGGACTTTCAGAAAAACTTGCTGCTGCTTGGGGCAGCTTGGAGGCACTTTACAACTCAGGCCACTAAAGTAACTGCCCAGAGGATCCCTTGTAGGGCAGCTGCTCCATTGCCTAAAAACAGTGTTAACGCAAAAGGAAAGGGAATGAAGATATAAATTTATTAACTTTTCTTTAGACACTTTTCTGAGTATAGTGAAGAATTAGCCCCCAATATTCTGAATGATGAAACAGTAACAGGCATAAAGGCATATTTTCAATTAATGGAAAAGTTTACATCTACAATGTCAAACTCTAAGAATTATCATTTAGGGACAAAATGCAAAGCCCCTGACACTTCCATTTCATGAGCATGTTAAGTGGAAGAAGGAAGATCCAGGCAACTACAGGCGGGTCAGCCTCCCCTCAATCCCTGGGAAGGTGATGGAGCAACTAACCCTCCTAGAAAGCATTTCCAAACACAGGAAAGACAAGGAGGTGATTGCCAGTAGTCAGCATGGATTTACAAAGAGATTTACTTAGGGGTGGCAGAGAAAAACTGCCATGTTTCTGGAGCTACTCAGGATTTTAAGAAATAAACAGAAAAGTTCTTTCTGTGAAAGGAGTTAGTGTTTACACACACAAACACACAAAACTATGAGAACTTGCAGCACGGAATTCTCACAGCCTCTTAACAACTTGCAGCCTCTGTTAGTGCACTTTAAATTAGGCAAATTTCAAATACCAGACAAAAACTGATGTTACTCTTAACAACCAAAAGGGTGGCTGTAAAAGGCAAGCGTATTTTCTCCCAGTGATTTTAAAAGTTGTCCAAAAGCATCACATAAGAAAACCAATGTCATTTCTCTTTGAAGAAAAATAAATTACTTCCCAAAGTCCAAAATGAATGACACAAATTTTAATTAATAAAAATAAATATAAGAGCACAATAACCATGGGACAATCACTCTGTTCAATCAATTTTTTCTACTGCAAACAGCATAACCAGAAGCTTTTCAGTTCAATGCAGGGTACTCTGCTAGAAACTTGAGGAAAAAATAAAAAAAACCCAATGCTTATGCCTCGTATGTCCAATCATTTGACTGTTATTTTCTCTGTTAATGGTGAAAAACATTTTTTCCGTATGTATCAGGTACTACAGCATCTCCTCAATTCAGTCTAATAATAGAGACCAAGGATACTACACACATTCATCAAAGTAAACACGGGTGACCTAAGTATGTAAGGCCATCCGTCTGCTGCAAGTTTCCACCCTGCTGTGGTCAAGACAGCCACCTGACAGTAAATCTTTAGCACATTACTTATTCGTGGTATTGACAAGACATTTCCTGCTGAGAGCAGCTGAATGTTTGTGCATTAGTACGCTCTGTCCCTTATCATCGCTACTGGATTTCCAAGTCCCTTACATGGGTAAAGGCAGACATTGCAGACTGAGCAAATGGGGAGACGAAGTCTTTTTCTGGTGGAGCTCTCCAAAGATAAACACTCTCACAGCAAAAGCAGAAATGGTTTTATTCTCAAAGAAATAACAAGAAGAAGTCAAGATGTTTTCTACCAGATTGTGAATATAAGTCATGAAAGCAACATACTTGGCCAGATCTGGGCAGCATTTCTCTCTGACTTGTGAGATTTCTCCAGGATCCCACCACTTCTTGACAGCACTCTTACTTCCTCTGCTCACACCGAGAAAAGCTGATGTGTCTCATGCGCCTCAAAGGTTGTTGCAGATTTCTGGTGTAACTTGCAGTTAAGGTTTTGGACATTGTCAGCACTAGTCTCACAGGACATTATGAATTGTAAGTAAAAACTATAAAATCCTTTTCTACGTCTGTCATCCTCTGGGTGACTCCAGACAGTTCACACAAGTGTTTACAAAAGTCCTAGCTGAAAAGCCAGTGAACAAAAAAGGCAAAACCCCCCCCCACATCTGGGGAAAGGCATGAATTAGCAAAAAGCTCCAAAAAAGAGCAAGAGCAAAATTGTAATGTAGGATATTGTGCAGTTAGAACATAACAGTTCGAAAGACAGGAGGCATGAAATACATTGATATAGAGTTAATTTTGTGCCTTCCTTTACATTTTCATTTGTGATCCCTGTTGTATAAAATCTAGTTTACCTGTACCAACTCCTGAAATTCTACAGGCAATTTTCTCAATGTTTCTTTTCCATCAATGTTAAATCTATTACCATGCAAAACTCATTTTTCTCATTCAGAGAAGCATCCACAGCTTCAGTGAAGTTCATGTCTACTCTCCAGACTGCCAGCTTGCCACAAGAATCAGATTCTTGTCAACCTGCAGGTCCTGACAGAAATTTTTTATGAATAAAACAGAAATGAATTTTTTAATGAATAAAACAGAAAAGGTGAAAGCGATCACCTTTTACATCATTGGTAGTCTCTCAATTAGACTTAAAAGATGAAGTTTCTAACTCAGTTCTCATGCTGAGAAGATGACTCCTCTGCTCTATGCTTTGCTACAGAAAATGTAAATATTTGGCCATTGTTTCACCATCAAGACAATCTGTCTCCCTCCTGTTTATTCTGTAGTAACATACTGTACTAGTAATGCTGTTATTCATTCTCCCATTTATCCTCCAAAGCCACTAGCAAGGATTAATTACCAAGGATGAGTTGCACTAAGATTCAGAAGTATGTAAGCTATACAGTTAATAGTTGAGAAGTGGACTAGAGAAAATATTGCTGAGCAAAATTAAATTTCACTGAAACAGGTCAGGTACCAGAGGTATCTGCTGGTTCTTTAAACAAGGAACTTGCCAATCATAATGAGTGACAGTGTTATTATTAATTTTGATGTATGTATACTTACTGTATGCTGCTACATTTTCCTTCTATTCATTCATTTTTTAACTTTAATTCTGGTCCACCACAAGGACAGCGCCCTCAGGCATATCACATGTAAAGGCTGACACCAGGCACTATGCATCTAAATTTTTCTCATTGAATTAAAAGCAATGGAGTCCCTAAGGCCATTAAGTCTGTAGTTGGTACTGTCCTCTACACACAGGCCTCCCTGCTGTCCCACCAATCTGGTTTACACATTGTGATCTTGAAGATGTCAGTCATGTGAAATAGCAAATCTCTGCTAATACAAACCACCTTGGGTATATCAGTCCTTTCATGTTTATTTTATGCAACTTTGCCACCACTCACGTGCTGCAATCTATTTACTGTTTGTGAATTTAAAGGAGCTAGTAATTGCTGCAATGAATGAAACTACGACACAACACTCTGCAAAACTACATTGGGTGGTAATGTTGATAAATGCTCTGATTGTTCAAAAATGAATTAAAATATATATTTCCAATACAGCTGAATTTAACGCATGCTGTAAATATTCCTCCAACTTCAACATATTTTATAATCCCTCCTGAGTACTTCCCAGATATGTCCTGGAAGCTCAGATTTTCACAATCTATGTCGACTAAATTCTGCTTAAGGAAGGACTGAATCAGGGCTATATTGAGGATGGGCACAATCAGTGCTGAACAGTCAAAAGAGCAAAACAGCTGCAAAAGAAGTAAAAGGTTTCAGAATGCCAACAGCAATTATAGCACTACCAGATAATTTGGAAAAGGGACCACTGGTTCTGCTGGGGGCTGGAAGTTCTTTTTCTTCCTAACTTCACACCCCATAGCAGAACCAGGTTGGTGAACTCCAGTGAATTTTACCTGTGACAAAAACCACATGGCAAAGCTTATCTTAGTTAAAGAAGGTAACAGCACCTCAGTCTTCTCCTGGCACCTGAGGATTCCCAGCACACCTATGCACAGATCTCCTCACCATTTTGCTGGAGGGAGAAGTGTCCTCAAAGAGAAGACAGAGAAGACATGCGACCTACTTCCTGCTGCTCCACCTCCCCACCTTGGATGAGGGCAAGTCCCAGAGGACAGAGCTTAGGACTGTGCTCACAGGTACTGCAAAAGCAATGCCTGCCTGTTATGGGATCTCAGGCACATTTAGAATAGCAATACTACCCTCGTATCAAATTACTGCTCACCCGTGAGCTGCAGGATGCTGTCCTAATGAATCATTATTTATTAATTTTATAGCACAATACAAAAAGCCCTCAGCTTCCTTCCCTCACAAATCAATAGCATAAATATGCAGCGTTTACTGGCAGGAGCTGATCTCTATTGAATTCATGATCAGCATGAGAAAAAGCAAAAAGCAGTATTTTTGTGTTATACCGAAAAAGTCCCCAGCAGGAAGGATAAAGAGGGCAAAGATATAAATTCTGATAAAAGAATGTAGATGACATTAAAACTCCATATAACTTTAATTAACTACATGCCTTGTTATTTATTTTAAAAATAAAATGCATATATATTGATTTCCTCTTTGAGGTGGATGTTCTACAAACAAGATAGCACAAAAAGGCAGGGATGATGGTCCATTACACACATAGAAAGAAAAAATTGCATAACTTAACTGTGACTCATTACAATACTGGTTTGGCATTTCAACTGAAGACATCTTATTTCTGTTTTGTTGCTAATCTACAGAATGTTCAGTGATTTTCCAAGCAACACTGGGAGTTAGTTAGTCATTTTTATGAGTAGAAAACATCAAGGCATAAGATAGAATTTCAAAAGAACTAAAAGAAACATTTTAGTAAGAAGAAAAAATGAACAAATACACCAAAGAAGTCACAAACAACTTGACAACTAAGTTCACCTTATTAGAAATATTTGGGTTTTTTTTTAAATTTCTGTTAAAAGCTGAACCTTCTTAGTGCATATGTGCTCTAGTAACCTAGAAAATCTAGACTGAAAAGACAAGGGTTCAACAACAAAAAAAAACCCTAAACAAAAAACAACCCAAAAATTCAGCAGTACTCTCCTGGTGATTTTTTCAGATTGTTGCTTTCATGTTCTCATGGTGGCCATTCCTCTTAACACCTTGGTTCCTAATGTTTCTCATCACTGTGAATAGGATCCCAAAGAGACTTTAAACCGTAATTTTGACTTAAGATCCCAATTTAAAATTCCCTCATCTGTCTGTAAAAACCCACCATTTTCTTGCACTTGTTTGCATTCTCAAGTGGAATTTGTTTACATCTTTTCTTAGCTACAAATTTTCTCTGACACAGACTTTGGGTGAGTATTAAAGGAGGTAAGAGTGAAGTAGTTGAACTATGAACTTAATTTGCCATAAATCAAAATCTCTGATTGTGCTTCTTTGCTTTAGTGACAAACACAATTCTATCCATGAAAGACATTCTGGGAAGGACTTTAAAGAATCAGACATAAGTCTAAGACATATTGACAGACTTCATACACATTCAGCAAATCCCATTGATTACAACCAGGCATTACTCCCATCGCATAGAGGTCAGCACCTGTGTACAAATTTGCCAGCTGGGGACTTCCTAGTTCTCAATGTTAAGAAAATTATTAATACTGACTAGGTTTCGATCTAGTCATTAATCCTTGTGCAAACTGAGGTGTTTTTGTCCCAGATCATGGGTTTATATTCAGAAATATCTGATGAACTTAACAAATGACTAATCGATCCACTGAACACAAATATTTATCTTCAAGGATTTAGTCTTCAAACCAAGTTTGGAATTTGTGATCAGGCTCATCTCCAAAAGAGGACAACTCCGGAATCAGGATTTCTGTTTCAGAAATCTAGCTAAGTGCCCTGATCAAAACTTCTAATGATTGTCTCTGCTCCATGATAAGAGGAATGCAAGTATTCTAGAATAGATACTGTTCAGAGATAGACTGCATTCGCATTATATTTATAAAGCTTAAAAATACACATTGAGGATCTTTTCCTAGGTACATTGAACTATTAGTTCTACAAATAAAGGTACTTTATATGACCTCCATTTGGATTGTATGATGTCATTTCCATATAATTCCCTTCTCTAAGCTTACCTGCTACTACAGAATAGAAAATACTGTCCCATCACCAGTCTAATAACAATTATGATTAATGTAATTAAAATGGAAATTATCCCACAAACTTCAGAAGTCTTCTGCTTTGTTTTCCTCTGTTAGTATGTTTCAATCATTTATTTTTACTTCCACTTTAATAATTATTTTATTATTTCATATTAACTTGCTTTTGATAAATTAAATTCAACACGCCAAGGGACCTCAAAGCAAATTAGCTCTTAGCTGCATCACATTTTAAAGATCCAAAACAAGATACTGCTTTTCCCTTGGTGGCCTCCATAAATATACATCAGACATACTGTGAAAGGGCTGAAGCTTGGCAGCTTTAAAGTTAGCTTTCTATAACCAGAAATCTTGTACCACAAATATCTGTTTTACTTTATTTTCTGGTTCTGCCCCTCCCCTCTCCTGAAGATATTTAGAAGACTTGGCTCTAAATTCTTTCAGGAATAAGAAACTTTGAATCCAATCTGCAATTATATACCATTGTCCTGGTTCCGGCAGGGATGGGGTTAATGTTCTGGCACGGGACACAGGTATTTTATACCAAGTGATACCATGCCCAGTCCATAGGGGGGAACTGGTCAGGGCAGGGGGAGGAGGTCGCGGGTGGGGAGCAACTTCCCGGGTCCAGTCAGTGAGCGCTGGTACAGTAACCGTGTTTGTACATTCCTCCTCAGTGTTATTGTTCTCCTCTTTCCTTTGCTGTTCTGTTAAACTACCTTTATCTCGACCCACGAGTTTTGCCTTTTTCTTCCGATTTTCCCCCACTGCCGTGGGGGTTGAGCGAGCGGCCTCCTGGTTCTTTGTTGCTGGCTGAGGCCAAACCACGACAACCATGTAAGTTCTGTTAGTACATTCTGTACGTTTTCAGATTACATGAATGACTATTAGAAAATCTTTTTTTCCTAATTATATTTTTCTATATCTTTTTAATTTACGTATACATTCTATAAAGATTTCAAGGTTTAAATTCAAGCTGGTAATAAAAAAAACTTCACAAGTGAAGTTCCCACTAAAACAAAATATCAGAGGCAGCAAACGTGTAATTTGACTTTTCTTTCCATTGTCCTCAAGTCCCTGGTTAAAACATATAAATATTATTTACAGCAAGGCAAAACACATGGCTTTTCCTTCATAAGGGAGAGTCCTAGTGACCAAGTTACTCAGGATTTTGTTTGCTTGCTCTTCCTCTGGCACCATCAGTCTCACATTGTTGGCTGCCTAATGTCACAGTTCAGTCCAAGTCATGACCACACAAGCCTCAGGCTCACATGCAAAATAGGGTAGGCACTGAAGGCCTTTTTCTTAGAGCTGTCAGTCACATTTTTAAACAGCCTCAGATTCAGAAAGGCAGGAGAAACAAAAAAAAAAAAGGAAAGGAAAAAGAAAATTAAAAAAAAAAAAAAAGGTTTTCCATTTCTTAGGCAAGTTTATTAGCCAGTATATTAACAAGAGTTGCCTACCGCTCCCCTTCCAGTGCTGAAAGAAAAATTCAATCTGTTCACCTTAAAGGGAGGATTGTATTCAGCACGCAGGTTCCTGACACAGGGTGGAAAAAGTCATGAAAGTAAAGGAGAGGCACAACTTCAGGCACACCTCCAATTTTCCCGCTTTTAGGGCAGGTCTACATTTGCATTTCAGTTCAGAGCAGATGTTGCTTTTCAAGTGAATCCCAGGATTGTCCCACTTACATTGCGGCATGGTCTTGCAGCATATAAACTTACTCTCAGCCTGAGCTACAGTGAAAGATGTCCCACCAATAATGATCGGTTTGTCCATGAAGTCAGTCTAGAGCCAGTCTAAAATAAAAGTCCTGAAAACACAGACAGTGCTGAGCCCAAGGTCTCAGCATCAGCCGTCTTGCTTTCTGGTCCCATCCATCTTGGCCAGCCCTACCTGCCAGTGTAGGCATCGGCTGAGATATCCTCTTGCCACTTCCATCCTCACATATGCCCCTTCAGACCACCAGTGGATCAAGGATCAATCGTGTCAGAGTATCAGTCGCACAGTATTATACACATCAGAAGCAATCCACTGCTCACTTGTGCAAATTTATACCTTAGTGTAAAACTGGTGTAAACTAGAGCTGATTTTTAGGATTGTTCTCAGTAGAAATTTTACTATCAAGATGAAATACTATCATATCACTGTAGCTTTCTGTACCTAAGTTAATCACATATAATTTAACTATCCCTTATGCACTTCTCTCAATTAATGTTTGCAAGGTGCCTTAAAATTTTCCAGTAAAGGTGCTATTAAATTATTATTAGTACTTGATTTTGAATTGAATAACTTCATCTGTTTGACATACTGTGAGTTCACCTCCTTTTCTCCCTTCCTGCTCCTCAACTCATAGTAAAAACGCATGACAGTGCTACAGTCCCAAGAGGAAAGCAAGTGATGCTGGTGTTCACATGCCCTGTTCCCAACATTAAAGACTGGACTATTCCCAGAAGGGCTATACATTCTTGGACCACAGAGAGAAATGATGCTAGTGTCACAAGACTCTTCTGTCCACCTGCATGCAATCAAGATTAAAATACTGGTTTTGAATATAGGTCCTCACAAGTGGATTACCTATTATCAATCTGAAAGAGGCTACAGGTTACTTTTTTAGGTGAAACTCCTTCTTAAAATTTGCTGTTGATATGTATCTATTTAAACATATTCAAAGTATAGCAAAGCTACATCATTGAGAGTCTTGCCATCACCAGATAGTCCTTTTCTTCATTTACTTTGAGGGATGATCTATTAAGTTCTGTAAGAAAAATGTGCTACTTGGCACCTCTGCAGAGAACTATCTGACAAATAGGCGAAAGATGACCTTATGGCTCCAAAGAGCTCTTGAGATAATTGATCGACAAACACACACATTAGCAGACAGCAAAGCAAATTATAACCAGCCACTAAAGGCACCAGTGGCTCAATAAATGATTTCCTGACATTTCAGTATATTACAGAGGCAGCATATCTTTCCTTTGGGGTTCACATCACAGCGGGTCTATTTTCTTTGTAAACTCTAGATGGAGATGCACAAAAATAAAAAAAAAAAAAAAATCTAAACAAAGCTATAAATATAATGGCAGGTTTGACTTTTGAAAATGAAAATGTCTTGCTAGGCTAGTTGCTTAAAATCTAGACTATGGCAACAGTTTTCTGCAGGTTTTCCTGTCTGGTACTTACATGATTGTGTGGTATAGTACCGTATATAATTTCCCAGAAAAATAGGAAATAAAAAGCCCTACATTTAAACTGACAGGATATGATTAAAGTAACTTTTTGTCTCCTTGTCATCTATACATACAACAGCAGTAGCTGAAACCTCTGACTGTTCAGATTGTTATTCTTCCTCCCTCTCCAAGTAAGCACAAAACCTCCCAAAATCCAGTTCTAGGCAACTGAATGGCTCAGAGCACCAACAATTCTGCACGTACATTTTGACCTCCCCAGTCATTGACTCAAATTTATGCCAAGTTAATAGTAACTAGAAAATCGAACAACTGTGCATGGTTATATATTTAAAATGGATGATTTCAGGTGAAGCCCTAGCAGACAGCTGTCTGTATAATCACAACTGTTACTTTCGCTGGCAGTTTCCAAACAGGTAAGATTGAATAGGCCACGGAAACGGAACTATTTTCTTACTTCTACAGACATACTGGTGAGCCAGCATACAGGTATTTGAATATCTACTACAGCAACACTAAGTATCATAGAATCATAGAATGGTTTAGGTTGGAAGGGACATTAAAAACCATCTAGTTCCAACCCCCCTGCTAGGGGCAGGGACATCTTCCACTAGACCAGGTTGCTCAAAGCCCCATCCAGCCTAATCTTGAACAATGCCAGGGATGGGGCATCCACAACTTCCCTGGGCAACCTGTTCCAGTATCTCACCACCCACAGAGTAAACAATTTCTTCCTAATATCTGATCTGAATCTACTCTCTTTCAGTTTAAAACCATTACCCCTCGTCCTATGATTTCGTACCCTTGTAAAAAGTCCNAGTACTTCCCCATCTCTTTATGACAAAGCACTCCAAATGGCATAACTCTGTTTCCCAACTTGTGGAATTTCAGGAATTAGTCTGAAAACAAAATTTTGATTTATTTTGGATTTGTGAGAAAAAATTGCTTCTATGACTGTGACAGCACCTTCAGTTTTCCAGACATCTCCTAAGAAGCGGAGATAATGGAATGTTTAGAAGCATCCACTAAAATTTGTTCACACGAAATGTAGTGAAAGATCTCATCTCCAGGCTTTGGCATACTTTTTTACAGAATGGACTTAATCAACATAGCTTATTAAGACCTGGATCGAAAGCCACAAGTCACAGTGACTACTCAAAATTGGGAAGCCCTTCATATAAAGAACCTGAAACAAAACTGCCTGTGCTCACTTCTGATCTGGGACTTTCAGCCTATGTTTCACAGTCACACAATTGTCAGAGGGAAAACAGTGACTGCCATTAGCACAGTAGGGCAGATCCTGTCTTTCATCTAACTGTGTATCAGCTTGGAAATCTCCACTGGGAACAATGAAACTATGTCTATCTAAAAAGCTATAATTAATTATGCATGCTTATCTAGGGTAAAACAGTGCTAACAAAATTCTACAGAAATACCCAGTTTCTGATCTGTATGAATGAGATGTCTCTCTCTGCATGTATGTTCTTCCATCCAAGGGATGCATTAAGAATCATTCCATCCACAAAAGAAAAAAAACAGGTAAAGCTGATAGTAAGAGCAGGACGTGGAACCAAAACAGAGGGAACCTGGTCTTATTCTTCACAACAACTTTGGGAAAGTTGCTCCTTTTGCTCAGGGATATTATTTTTCAACTATTTCCCTTCTTCGCTCAGATTTGCTTTAATTTTTCTTTTTCATCAACTTCTATTCCACCTACAAAGTTGCACACACATAATGTAATCCTAAGTAAGTAAAAGTAGGATAACAATAAAAGCATACATGGAACTCAGTTGACTCATTTATCAAATATTTATAAAAAGGAAAGGTAACAGAAATGTGGCAGAATCCATCTCAGTGTTTTGACACTATGATATAGCATTCATTCCATGTCTTGCCTTTTGTTGCTCATTTTGTATGTGTCTTTGGAAACTATTTTTTTAAGCAAAGATGAGTCACTGACTTTTATCTCATTTCTGGTTCTGAATAAAAGCAGGAAGAAAATGGCTTGTGATGTAAAAAACATTTTTTTTAAAGAAAGAGACAAAAAGTTTCAAAATCAGCCTAAGTTACCAGCTTAGATTTCTAAGCCAGCAGTATATTGCTTTATCTTCATTATTTTATCTACTGCTGCATCATAAAAGAAAAAAGATGAACATGGGCAGAAAAAAAACCAGAATTGCAACCAACAGAAATAACAATTTTTAATTTTTTTATTTCTAAAGACCTTCCATGCACAAAAGAAAATAGCTTAAAAACATTTTACAGTGCTGGGGTCTTTTCCACTCCCTTTTTACTGCCTTCTCTAATGTATTTAATGATGTTACTAACCAGCATGCTACAAGCGAAATACTGATAAAAGTCCCACAAGGAGAACTGAATTATATTGAGCTCTGTAAAAACTTCACCTGTTTGGGTGGGATACCTCTTTGCACAAATCCTTCACATTTCAGAATCCACTGCCTGCTTATTAATGCTAAAATACATATTTTAAATACATTTTTTTAAATATTAGCACTAAATAAAGACCATTCCAAAATAATCCTTGGTGACAATTGAATGCCACATATGGACATGTCTCCATAAACAGATAATAGAGGTGGAATTCCTGGAATAAGATTTCTGATCTTGAGTATCAGGAAAGGCAAAGCTTCTTCTGAAAGCAGGGAATGAATATAGCTGAGTTACGTTGCGAAGTGCTCAGCTGGGCAGCAGATGCCATTTTGCATGAGTTTCTATGAATTCCTTTTACAGAAAGCTGATAGGATGTGTCAGGGGAGGGGAAGACGTAGATTAAAATCTACCTACCCGGGTTTATGATTGAAGCAGCGTTGCGGAACTGCCAGTTCATTAGCAAAAGGCCCACTCTTCCTTAAACATATCTTTTTTTAAACTGAGATGGATTCTCTTCTCGTTTATGGGTAAGTAACAGAATGATTAAGTAAGGTCTGAGTCATTGTATTGAAAGATTCAGGAATTTCTGTTTGCAGTACATTTCTGAGAATAATTTGGATCAAGATCAATGATCATGTGTTAATCTTTTCTATGTTTGGCATTATGGGTATTTGTTCCATTTCAGAAATCAGCTGGACTGCTAAGCAGGTAGTCAAAATATTAGTTTAGATGGACATAGAATAAGGACAATAATCTACAACTAATACATAGGTGAAGAATCTATTCACTTTGCAAATGGCAAAACTGCTTACGGAAGCGTCTAAAGGAAACCTGCTGAAATGGCACACAATTCAGAACATGAAATAATCAGAAACAAAAAAACAGTGTCTCCCCTTTGCAGTACTGAATTAAATGAGGCTACCACTCAACTGAAAGAAAATTCCTGTATTTTCTCTCTCTGCAACTTATCTTCAGTACTGTTCATCAGTGTATGCTTGATATCAGCAAACATGGAACAGATTCTACGTTACCTTCAGTAGCAACACTCCTTACCCTAAGCACATTTTAGTCAAGTCCATGAAGTGAAATGGAAACATAATGCAGCCTTCTGAAACAAATGCTTTGGCACAATTGATTATCTATGATCAACGCAGTGAACTCGTACCACTACTACCCAAACAGTGTGCACCACAAATGCTAGTAGAATTTGTCTGATGGAACAAATGGAGGGAAAAAGCAACAGAAATCTGTGAAGTTGCTCACCCTCTTCACACCTCTGGGGAGTTCTGCATCTGGTTTACTCTAGAATGTAAGTTTTTCTATGCACTCACCCAAAAGAAAGCGTAGTTTTAAATCTATTGATAGCTAGTTGAATAATTATGTCGCATAGAAATCCAACTATAGAAGTGCTATGTGTTTAACATGCGCATCCATTTCTTGAAATGAAGGATCTAGTCACTAGTGGTTTTCTTCCAGCTAAAGTTTAAATAAATATTCATTGTAAAACTAATCAATTTCTGTTTATCTTCTTCCAATCTGCCAATTTTGAACAGTAATGAAAACAATGCTATAAGCTGAAAATAAGGTTTAAAGTCATTGAAAGACATTCCTTCTAATGAAGAGCAGAAATGCTTCTTTGAGTCATTATTTTCCTCAAAAGGACACATTTTCTCATGCAGTGGAATGCCTCTATTCAAAGCATCACAAAGTGGAAAAGCATGTTGGATTCTCCATCACAACAGTATTTCCATAGGAAGTAGCAGGGGAAGTTAAAATAATAGTTTAGCTGGGTTTTTTTGGTTTTGTTTGGATTTTTTTTTTGGTCAATGCCCAGAAATCATTACAGCTTGAAATTACTTTCTTTTGTTGGTGTCTTGGAGCCTAATACATTCATCATTCCACACAAAGAGAAGCAAGGGAACCCCTAGAAGTATAGCTATACAGAAAATGCAACGCATGACAGCTTACTTTGTCAATGTTCAAATATACATATGTTCTTCCAACCTAATGGCATACTTTCCATATTCAAGCATATTTGATACTTTTTAAAGCACTATGTATTTTAAGTTTTTTATCATACTTTTTCCACAGAGGAACAGAGGACATAATACTGCTGGCTGAGTTTGAAACGGGGTTGTCCTAAGGAGGTGTTAGGAAAATGGTGTCTCTTCCTCTAACCTGCTGCTTGATGTTGAGAATTAGGAAGCATTAAAAAACTCAAGTAGTGAGAGGTAGCTACCCAGAAGGCCTGAAAAGTACACTCTTTCTACATTATGTTTAACATATTTATATACATATTAGTAGTCGTGTATTTTATATATACACTCAAATACCAAAATACATACCTCAAAATAATTTTCAGCTAATAGCTGTAAAAAGCCTGAGTGTAGTCAAGCAAACACTGATATAAATTTTACAAATGTTCTTCAAACTCTACCTGTAAATATTCAGGGTGCACTTTTAAACTCTTGGGTTTGCTCTAATCTTAAGAAATTATTGTTCAAATAAATCCAGCTGCAAGTAGTAATTCAACCAAACTCTAAACAGATACAAAACCAAAATGCAAATTAGTGTGAAAAAAAGAAAAAAAAATAATTTCTGTTTTCTTCTGTCTTTTAGAATGCTAATTATATTTCTGTTAAAACAGACAAAAGAGACACAGGAATAAACTGATATACTGAGTACAACTCTGAATTTTAAATAATATAGCATCCTGATGCCCTCAGCAAAATCTTTTGATAACCTTCGGAATATATATATATATTTAAAATTAAATTATAAACCTTCCAATATTTGACTGACAACCCACTTGATCCACTGGATGTTGTTGCTGGGATACCATGAAAGCCACTTGCTTCTCTTAGCAGTCAGACCTGCATATAGTGCCACATGTATTCTTCTTTAATCCTTTTCTAACTTTTATCTAACCTTTCACCTAGTACAGTTTAAGTAAAAAAGAAATGTTTGTTGGGATTGAGTGCACCCTCAGCAAGTTTGCCAATGACACCAAGCTGTGTGGTGCGGTCGATACACTGGAGGGAAGGGATGCCATCCAGAGGAACCTGGACAGGCTTCAGAGGTGGGCCCGTGCAAACCTCCAGAAGTTCAACAAGACCACGTGCAAGGTCCTGCATGTGAGTCAAGGCAATCCCAAGCATAAACACAGACTGAGCAGACAATGGATCGAGACCAGCCCTGACGAGAGGGACTTGGGGGTGTTGGTAGATGAGATCAACATGAGCCTGCAACGTGCGCTCACAGCCCAGAAGGCCAGCTGCATCTTGGGCTGCATCAAAAGAAGGGTGGCCAGCAGGCTGAGGGAGGGGATTCTCCCCTTCTNATATGATGATCTATATTTATTCACAAGCTGAACAGGAAAAGCTATGATGAAATTTCATGCCAAACCATACAAGAGAGAGCAGGATCACACTCTGTAAGAAATTCATTTTCCTTTTCAAGAGTTTGCATGGAAGATGTAGATGATGATCCTCAATTTCAAAATATGTCAATAATATCCAACAGTTTTCTGTAAATACTCAAATGTTGAGGGAGAAAAATGAGACAAAAGAAAGAAAAGTCTTCCATTGAACTGCAATCATATCAATAGCCACGTGGATATAAATTAAATAAAGTTGCTCAAGACTATTTGGAGAAGTGTTACATTTTAAATACAAATTTAATTACCATCTAAGAAGCAGAGCACACCCCTCAGAGCTTTCTAAGAACTAACATCAGAGTTCCATCAACAAGAAAGAGAGAACAAAGACAGGGAGGAAAAAGGAATCAAATCAATAATCTTTTGAAATGCATGTCGCTGCTATGTTTCTTTCTTACTGTTAGGATTCTGATATAATTACACACTCAGGATTCTCTATTTCCTATCAAAAGTTAGTTCTATTCTCAGCCAGTGGACAGAGCACTGATATGATAAATAAAAAAGTGGCCAAATCACATATTTTGTAAAGGTAAAATAAAAGAACCCTGTAATTCCAGCACTTCACTTCCAGATATTGAATACTGAAAATGGGTAAATGCTGACTCTACTTAGAATGGATAAACTCCATTTCTACATGTTTGTAAGAGAAAGCATCTCTGGAAAAAACAGTGCTGAGCTCTTCAGATAAGAACACTAGAGCTACCCCTAAAGGATCAGCAACAGATAGTTCAAATGCATCCTCCAAGTACAGATATTTCTCAAACTTTACAAGAACGCTTCATTTACAAAACACCCATTTTCAATTATTCTCTCTGCAAAGACAGACTCTAGTCAAGCTTTCCTCAACATCCAATAATTTGCCAGCAAAAATAACCATCAGCATCCAAAGGTTTGGTATGTTAGATATAACCTTGGTGGTAACACATTTATCATCGAGACAAGACAGACTAAACCTTACAGTGTGGTTCATTACAGCTAATGCAGTTTATCACAGCTACCAGTAAGAATGGTAAGAAACAATATTGCCTTCAAGAAAACTGAGTGTTTAAAAACTTCTTCCAATCTCATATTAGAAAGAAAGTTTCAGATCTCTAGATTTACATGAAGAAATGAATCCAGAATGTTTTGAATCATCTTGAGTTTTAAATTTCTGTCTATATTAATGCAGTATAAATTAGATGTTGAAGGACTTTAGAACAAAAACAGAGTACTGGCATTGATGAATTGATTCTTCAACGATATCAGAAAAGAATTACTATTTTTCAGAAACAAAAACATTAATCAAATCTAACCAGTTCTTGCAAAGACTTGTGGTTTGTTGCATTTTTGTTTTATTTTTTTGTTGTTTAATATAAATTAACATTATGCCTCTGCTAAAGCTCAATAGCATGCCACAAGTAAAATACACAGACAGCTACGAATTCCTTGTTATCCTTTGGCAAGAAAACCTTGACCTAGGTAAAACTCTTTTTGAATGTCTCATTCAGCAAAGATTGAAGCTATTAGTAATGCATTATGACATTATATCAATTTAAAGCAGATGATGTATTTTGGTTTTAAGATAGAAGGCTTCTACAGATATTATATTCCTATCCTCTGCAAAACTTTGAAAGCAGAAGAGCTTTGTTTAAGCCAAAGCAGAGAATGACTAAACAGACAGCTTTTCTCTGTTTTCCTGTTTACCACACGGTTAATGAAGCAGCAGAGAAGTACAGGTTTGACCATGAAAACACTGGGAACAAAGCTTACAACTCTTAAGTTTTCTAAAGAATTGCATGGGATTTTCACAGTCTACCTGGATTCTGTAATTTTTCAGATAAAAGCATTTTGTATTTATTAGTAACAACCTCAGATAACCCAGTTTATAAAAAGAGTATGCCTCCTTAAAGTGACATCGCTTGCACTTGAGGATACTACTCACACCTCTTGCTCACAGGTTAAGGAAAAACACATTTGTTAAAATTCCTCCTTTCAGTGATTTCTTCCATGTCCTACCAAAGGCATAAGGTTTTACCTTCCTCTCCTATTAATCCCTCTTCCCCAGCCCAAGTCACATCCCAAATGGTTATTGTCTGATCTTTTTGGTAGGTAGTTTGAAATCTGTAATGGATTTGTTATTATGAATGGCTGCTTTGATAAGGCATTCTTTGTTTGTTGCTGATACTGTTTGTGGATGAAAGTGTGAGGGTAAGTACTTGAAGTTCTAGAACTGTGTGCATGAAAAAAAATCTTTTGAACAAAATGAAAAAATAATTTTGCCATATTCTACTTGCTGTATAACCGATAAAAAGCCTCTCATCATTCAACATGTAACTCATGAGATGCAGGTGCAGCACCCCCATGAATAAGATAGGATTGTTTTCGTGCTTTTAGCCTCTGGTAGTATCTTAGTGTGTTGAATATTGAGAATAAAGACACTTTTGCAGGTGGAATTCACTACTAGCATCTGACAGCATACAGTTGAATTACTAACGCGATTCAACTCAATTACCTATTTTTTGAAATGTTCTTTTGTTTAGACCTGTTTAGAATTAAACATGTTTCTTCCTCTCCATTAATTATTTTGGCTACTCTTTTAATGTACCTGCAATCAAAAACAAAGGACAGACTGCTTTCATTGGGATGGTACAGAGATCCCTTTTTTGTTTAGGAAACAAGTGTATATTTCTGATTTGAATAACTAAGCTGAAACATTGTGACACCTGTGTTATGTATCTGCCTTTGCATCTGCTGCCACTTCTATTTTTAGAATAATATCCTTACAGAGATGGCTCAGGACTCCAGGTGAGATGGCTGCACTTAATAGTGATGTTCAAAATTCACCTTCCATACCTATGTTGTACATAGGTCCATATTTTATCTGTAAATTTGAATTCATGCAAGTCAATCAGTAGCTTTTACAGATAAGACTACTTAAAGTGTACTAACTATGTACTAACTTTAATGTGTGAAACTGTGAGACTTTTCAAGATCAGGATCCCAAAGACACTTTCCAAAAACACCAAGGCTGTTTATTCTGTTTTACATATTGCCACTCTCAAGAAATGAGAATAAAGCAAATTTCTATGTTGGCTTTCTTTACTAATTTTGACAGAATTTCCTTGCTAAATATGGTTTTCCGTTACTTCAGTGAAGGGACAAGCTGCATGAGGAAAAAACAAACAGCCCTTGGCTGAAGCAACATAGCCAGCAAACAGGTCGCCTAATAGCGTCATTTTGGTATTATTTACTACTAATAATGTTTTTTTTCTGTTATCTCCTCCTGAGTCATTCTAAGTAGTTTCCTCTACTGGTTTAATAAAAATCGTAGCAAAGATGAGCTTGAAAAGCAAGTTTTAAGAATACACAGCTATCTGCTACCTGCCTTTGCTGAAAAGCAACAGACAAAGAATCTTGGATCTCGGAGAACATAGGATCTCCAAGAGATGTGCTAATGGCAATAACTGATGCTGAGAGCAACTCTTCTGTTGTACCTCAGCAGCTGCTATTTTATGTAGAACTGCCAAAGGAAGCTTTTGTGTTGATCAAATAAGAAGTGTTTGATAACTGACTGAAAGCATTTGGTGGCATGGTACTTCAGAACTTGTTTATTTCTCCCCAGAAGTGAAGTGAAAAAAGGAAGTATTTAAAAAAATAGAAATACCAGAATACAAATTCATAAGAATATAATTTTGAAAATGACAAAACAGAATATTTCAAACAGTTCCAATCAAAACAACTCAACTGAAATGACATTTCTCAAGCTGAACTGCTTTATTTTATTTCACTGAAGTGATCAAACTATTTCAGTTGAAATTATTTATTTTTCTATAGAAGAATATTGCCTTGTAAAAAAATGTGTTTTCAGATCCATATTCCAAGATCTGTTACCTTATTGGACAGGCTACCAACCAGACTGTGTCCTATATAATACACCCCACAACTCCCTCAGAGCATTCACTATACAATGATGAAATCTGCATCGAGTCCAGCCCAAGGAGAAAAGGGAAGTCTGACTGCTCCACGCAGGCAGATAATGACTTAAGAGGAGACTTAATTTGATATTTTGGTCACTGGATAAAGCACAAAGCATTTTAACTGAGTTTAGACTGCCACTCCACTGCTCGCCCTAAATATTCAATCCAGACATGGCTTCAATAAAGGAAATCATGTCTGACAAATTCGGTGCCCTTCTATGATGGGGTTACAGCATTGGTAGATAAGGGGAGAGCAACAGACATCGTCAACCTGGACTTGTGCAAAGCATTCAACACTGTCCCACGTGACATCCTGCTCTCTAAAATGGAGAGACACGGATTTGACGGATGGACCACTGGGTGGATAAGGAGTTGGCTGGATGGTCACATTCAAAGAGTTGCAGTCAACGGCTCAAAGTCCAAGTGGAGACCAGTGACGAGTGGTGCTCATCAAGGGTAGGTATTGGGACCGATGCTGTTTAATATCTTTATCAGCAACATGGATGCTGGGACTGAGTGCACCCTCAGCAAGTCTGCTAATGACACCAAGCTGTGTNTCTCCAGTAGCTAAAGAGGGCCTCCAGGAAAGCTGGACAGGGACTTTTTACAAGGGTACGAAGTCATAGGACGAGGGGTAATGGTTTTAAACTGAAAGAGAGTAGATTCAGATCAGATATTAGGAAGAAATTGTTTACTCTGTGGGTGGTGAGACACTGGAACAGGTTGCCCAGGGAAGTTGCGGATGCCCCATCCCTGGCAATGTTCAAGACTAGGCTGGATGAGGCTTTGAGCAACCTGGTCTAGTGGAAGATGTCCCTGCCCTTGGCAGGGGGGGTTGGAACTACATGGTTTTTAATGTCCCTTCCAACCTAAACCATTCTATGACTCTATGAATATATGAATTTGTAAGCAAAAACTACAACTAATTTCCTGTTGGAAATTTCTGTTTGGAGAAGTGTTGTTTTTCATTACGAAATCCTTTTCATGTACTTCCAGAAAGCTTAATTACTGATTTTCAGTGCAACACTGCTTTTTTTTATGGCTTATTTCTATTTAAAACAAATAGCATGTTAAATTCAAAAGCATTCATACAGAAGTTAAAAATAAAAAAAACTAGAAGAAAACCTAACCAGTTAGATGCAAGGAAGTTCTACTCTATCCATAATCCTACTTCAAATGGGTCATCTCTCTCAATCTTCATTCAAAACTGTAGCACAAAAATATCTCAAAGCAGTATTTGTTGATAGACAGATTCAAGTCAGGGAAGGAGAGAGAATTCTCAAGTCAAGTGTCTGCACCTGACTAGACCCCTTCTCTACCCCAAGACCTTTTATTTGCCTCTTTGTGTTTTGTTATGGTTCTTTCAACTTCTGACAGCACTAATAAAAAATGGAATTTATACTAAGATTTACTAAATCATTATTCCTTTATAAGGCTGTTTTCATTATAGATTTTCTTTCACAATACTTCATAAAGGAGATCTGGACAGTTGTTCTCTGTTTCATGGTAAAGGAACGAGGGGTTACGCATCAGGTGAAGACCAGCTGGGAAACGAAACAGCTTTGAAAAAAAGGTTCCTGGCTCAAAGTCTCGGTATCTTTGAAGTTAAATTTTAAACTGTCAACACTATCCTAATCTTGCATAATGTCAAGTCAAGAAGTTTAGGGCTTTGTTTTGCTTTTATTTTTTAATCACTCTTCTGACATTTGATATAGCTCTCTACAGTGCCTGTAGATTGTGTCACTTTAGATATAAGTGACTACAAATGCTCTTTTCTCTACAGCACAGGAGATAAGCTCAAATATTTATCCTACCAAATTATATAATCATATTCAAGAGTTGTAATTCTAAATTAATCTATCTGGTGTTAATGAAACTAGACAACTTTGCCGGCTTTGTATGTTATCTTAGATTTGGTTAGCCTAAGCTGTTAGAATTTGAAAAGATGGCTTGCTTTTCCCCAGGGGAAAATATCACTCTGTTAACAATTAAAATTATAATAATTATACAAATGTGTGACAAATTAAATACAAATTTTGATGTAGCATAATGACAAAACATAATGAAAAACACTCCTGTACATACCCTCATGTTTAATGTCTAATAACTTTGAGAACTTAATACATTAGGAAATTGGAGTTAAAATATTTAAATTTTGATAAATATGCTTTACAATTACTTTTGATTAAAGTGTAAACTAATATAACAAGAAAATGTTAGTTTAAAGGACCTTAGCCACATAGTATAATTTTTATCACAGTTCTTTTCACATCTTGGTTCAACGTACTTTAGGTTTGCGTGGTTTCAAAGCACAGTGCATGGGTTATCTATTCTCTTATTTTTTCCCCCTGAGTGCCTGAGGTTAACAAGTTGTTCATTGATTTTTATGTTTATGTAATGTTCTCTTATATTAAGTGGGCAAATTCTGTATCCTAGTGAGCAACTGAAGAAGTTGATCCACAGATCTTATTTTTGGCTAGAACATTTTAAATCTCCCATCCACCACAGAAAATCCCTGTGTTAGTATGAAATATGAAAAATACAGGTAAATTCACATAATTTGGTTTTAATTAAAAAGCAAAATATGGGATTATTTAGAGCTCAATCTTGTAATATATCATTCTATCATAACAGTTGTATTTTACAGAAGCCCATAATCTAGGCACTGCATGTATATGCATTATACAAATCTGAACTGATCTGGGATTCCATGTGGAAATATATGTGCCCACGGGACTACATGGGATCGTATCATCTTTAATGCTGGGCTGATTAGCAGACTTCTTTTACTAGTCTGAGATTTTGGATCACAAGTAAAATTTCTCCCTGTGTAGAACGTCACTGTAGGAGTTCCTATCAGTTTGTATAAATTCAGTTTCTATAAATTAAGCTTCCTCAGAGCTGTCAAAATTGTTACCCTACCCCCCACCGCCCCTCACTCCTCATTCTAAGGGCTTTTTATTGCCTGGAGAAACCATGCACATTTCCACATTCATAAAAATGTTTCTTAAGGTGAAAAAGGAGTTCTTCAAATACTGATTAAAAAGTAATTGCCTGAGGCCTTGAATGGAGCAGTAATGCTGAAATCAGCATTCATTTCAAAGTTTTTAAAGATGTGAAGAGAAATAAATCCACATCTCTTACACACTTATTGCTAAATCACATACCAGTACACTGATCTCTCTACCCACTACAGTGCAATCACCACTACCTATAGAAATACCATAAATTAAGTATAGCAACACTAGCTGCTTCTTGTGAATAATTTGTCCGAATTTGTGTGCCTCAACAGTACCTCACTGGCCTTAATGGAATGAAATCACTTGCGTGATCCAAAGACTTGGCCCTGAAATATGGAACTTTAACATTCATCTTTTATACAGACACAATGGCACAAATGCACAATCATATGGTTATGTGAAGAGGTGATGACTATTTGCTAGCTCTCAGATAAAAAAGTAAACTACCTCAAGCTTCTTAGTTAATCCATTATTATAAATAGGCTCAGTAGCGAGTACGAAGACTGTGACTTTTCTCATCTTTGATCTACCAAGGCATTATTATAGCCCTCTTTCTTCCTTTATATTACAGATGAGGATATACAATAAAAGAGAAGCTTGATCTATAACAGAGATGAAGGATTTTCCTCCATGCAAGGTCTCTATTCATACAAATAATCAAGTAGCCACATTATTTAGACAACATTGAAATCTGATTCCTTCCAAACTATTAAGAACACCAGAACTTGCCAGCATGATGACAGCTGAGATCAGTTTGGGGTAAATATTCTGACTACCTGTAATCTCTAAATGTCAAAAAGATTAAATACAGAAACTTATGTGTGAAAGTGGGAGAGAAACTTGGAGGAGGAAAAAGTATTTTCAGAGCCCAAGAGACACCACTGGCAGATTTGCTTCTGGCATCACAAAGAGTACTTAAGGATGTAGAAAATGACTGGCACAAGAAACAGGAGGGGTGGGTTTTGATGAGGTTCAACCTCACACACCCAAATTAGATCATTCTGCTCCTAAAATCGCTAGAGATGCAAACAGAAACCTCATTTTGGGGTTCCAGGTCAGCACCTGGGAGGACTCTTTTCTCATTGACCATAAAGGGATCCAACTGTAATGAAAACATCAACATTGATGCCTAAAATTATCAATACGCATAGAGAGACTATGGTAGCTATGCTGCTCAGTATGCCAACTACCTCCTCCACTGTGTCCTGGTTTGAGGCAAAACAGACCCAATTTTCTGTTCAGCTAAGCCTCTTCTAGCTACTGAAATTAACAGCATGTTTTGCAGAAGCTGTTAATTCTTAGAGTGATAAGACCCACGTTTATAGTTGATGCCAAGGAATGGCATGCAGAGAGGCTTCTGCTTATACTTACTGCCATAACAACCAAGGCCAGCCAACTTTGTTATCTGCCCCATTGGAAGGTCGGAAGTGGAAAAGTGTAGAGGGGTTGCACCTGTGGGGAGAAGCGGACAGGACAGGTGACCCAAAACTGACCAACAGGGTATTCCATCCCATCTGCCTCATGCTCAGTATAAAAGCTGAGGGATCAAAGGGTCAGCCCTCTTTCTTCAACGGCTGGCGTCCGAGGAGGACTCTGTTCATCTGCCTTTGATCCCAATCCCTGCATTCCTGAATCCAGGTCTGGAATCCAGTTCCCATCTGTCACTGAGTCAAGTCTGGGACTTCCCCAGTGCCTGCCGGTGACGTGATCATCATCCAGGGAGCTTGATACAGTTTTGTATATATTTCATTGTTTTATTTTTATTTTATTATTAATATCTCATTAAAGTGGTTTAGTTCCTTCTAAACTCGTGTCTTTCCCTCTCTCCGCGCTCTTCTTGGAGAGAGAGGTGGGGGAGAGCATCTGTTGTTTTGCCTCAGTGGCCAGTCCAGCCTAAACCACGACACACTGTCAAACTGAACTAGCAGGGCCACCTCACACTAGTAGCTGGGGTGGACCGAAAAGCCTCAGCTGCTTGCCCTTGCTTTTCTCCCACCTCTCCTTGTCTAATCTAAAGCATGAACAAGAGGACTAAATGCAGTGCCAGCACCAGCTATCCCCACTTTAGTAACCAAAGGACAACGAAGGCAAAGTGGCTGAGGAGTTACAGTTCACTCTCCCTTGGCTTTCCTCTTCCACTGCTCTACCTTGGTCTTGGCAAACTATACAAGCTTTAGGTGCCACATAGCACCACAGCTTCTTTCTAGGTATCCTGCACCTGTTTTTGCAGTCAGTCCTCATCATCTCATCTGATTTGAAGCACAGTAGCACCTACCAATGCCTATAATCACGTACAACCAAAGACAGGATACATCAGAGCAACCACCAAGTTCCTAGAGCCAAGCTAATAACCCCAAGCTTCTTTTATAAACATCTGGGATCTTATTTGTATGATTCTTACCCCAAACATCAAAATTTATCTCATTCTACAGCAAACGTGTTTCTCACCTAAGCGCTCACTTATCTTTCACCTTTTTGCCTTTACAGTGACAGAAATTCACATTGTTTCAGATATTCTGTACAGTTTGTACTACCCCTAATGAAAAGGAACTCTGGGCACATTATGCTCATTGACATTGCTGGTTTTTGCCAGGAGAAAAAGACTCTGTAATTTGGTCTTCCTGCTGGAGGGCACTGTTGTAATCATTTACACAAGCTCCAGACCTTTCTAACAAAGACATGTTTGGAATAGCCCCTTTCACCCAGTTTGCAAGTGCCTCACTCTCCACCAACATTTTAAATTACCATGTAAATTGTAATAAGTGAGACTTTGCAAATGGGTGAAATGATGTAGAACATTCAATTACAAAGCCTCTGCATGAGCCAGTGGCAGCCTCTCAAGGTTTTGGTTTGCCTTGCAGGACGTCCCAGTTTGACACTCATTCATGGCTCCATTCTAAGAGACATTTAGCATAATACGGAGGCAAATGCTACAGAGGCAGATGTCCTACTTGCTACAGAGCCACTGGGGAAAAGAAAGCGCGCATTACCATTCAGCAGTGCCTGTGGGTGAACAAAGTGCAAACAAAATCTCAAGGAAGACTCATCCAGACAGCCTGGACAGAAGGAATGAGCATGTAAAGTTAAAACAGCGAAGAAACATAGCATATACGTATTGGAAAAAAGAGTAAAAAAAACAAAAACTTTTCAGGAAGGGTTGCCTGTAACATTTTCAGGCACCTATTTTCACCACATGCTTATCATTACTTAAATTCTGTTGCAATTTCGAAAAAATCCTTTTTAACTTCAAAAATAAGAGAACTCACCGTGACTGTCAAAATGACAAATGTACCATGACAAATCACAATAATCACTCCAAACCAAAGTAATAAAAGTACGCTAAATTTTTAAGAAAAAGCTAAACATACAATTACCAAGTGTAAGTAGCTACAAATTGTATCTATCCACTGGTACCTTTATTGTGATATTCACAGCACAAGAAAAATAAAAAATTCTTGGCTATTATTATTTACGGGACAAATGAACTAATTGGGTTGGGAATGGCAAAATATCAGTACAGTGGTGTGAGCATGGACACTGCCAAGGACTGGATGCAGATCCATAAACCTCACAAGAAAAGTATCATGACACCTTTAATGAAAAGGTAATTGCAGAGTTTCATGCATCTGTTCTGCCCAAGTAACAGGAGTTTCAGAATACTGGTAAAAAATAGCCAATAAAGACATCAAGTAGAACTTGTTAATATATTAAATGTGTTCAGTGTTGAAGAATTTCTAAAATGTTATGATTTTCTGATATTTAAAATACAAATGTTATGATGATTTTAATGCAGGATTGCATAATAAGATTTAAAAAAAACCAACCACAGTAGATTAGTTCTATTTAATTTTAGCCAGAAATGTTTTGGTTTGTAGTGGAAAGAATTCTCCTTTTAAATATAAACAGATCTACCTATAACTCAACGTTAACCATAAAATGGAAAAATTATTATTTCAGGAAGAAAATCAGTAATATTTGAAATATAAAATTTTGTTTGTTGAAGTCTCTGGTTTTGTTGTTGGTTTTGGGGCAGTTTTTTTGAGGAGGAGGACAGGGAAGCTAGAAAGTGTTTTCTTTCTCTCTTTCATTTTATCTGGGTAACCCAAAGCACTATTATTTAAATAGCTTTAGAAAGGAACACTGGCTTCCATGCTAAAACCTAAAATGATTAAAGGTCTTCCTTACAAGGTTACCTCCAGCTTTTTCATATAGACTGAAGTCAACGCTATTTATGGGTGATAGTGTCAGCAAAAAAAGAATATAGCTTTTTTTCTTCCTTGTAACTGAATCTCTTAGTTTATTTTACCTTTAAGCAAGATAAAAATATGGCTTTGTTTATGATTTCACTGGTTACAATTTAATCCTCTGCAAGATCATTAAAACTTTCATTTGCAAGTCTGCATCCAGTTTTTACTGCTCTTTTAACCGAATCCAACTTCCAAATAATAATCTCTTCAGTTCTGAATTTTATATTTGCATTAAATACACGTGATTCCTTCTTAAGCACACAGGATACTCTCTAAATTAATGTATAAACATCATAGACTGCCTCAGGCTCATGGAAGGTACAGATAGTGTAGGTATAGAACACTTGCAGAGAGTATTTTAACTCATATATACCGGAAGAAATGTGAATGCTTAATATTATGCCAACAGATGATTAGTAATATTCCTGAATCTGGATTAAATACTAAAGGATAGCAGATATAAAATAAACAAAAGTGATTTATAATGCCAAGAAAAATTACACAAATTAGAAAGATTAACAACATACTTCCCACGCTTATAGAGTAGTTTCATGTCCTCAATTAATGATGGTAGTAACTTAAATAATTATGAAATTATGTGGTATTTTTCACCCTGAAGACTCCCAAAGCAATGTGTAAATGCAATAAACCAAGAAATGGGTTATGCAAGATGTTCATTTTGTCCCCCACTGAACACCGCTTTTTCCGAACTAAGTAACAGTTGATTGCAGAAGTAATTGTACATAGTGTATAGCTAGTAACTTCAGCTACAACTAAAAGGGATGGTTTTAAAGCCACTTAATTTACACTGTTACAAATGTTGGCTATGACTATGAAGTTATCTCTAGAGAAAGTGTCAGAGATTCTTTCTTCTTTGCCAATTATTTCAACCCTGTCATCCTATTGCACCCTTGAGTACACACCTTCTCTGATAACCTTTCCTGTGGAGATCTTAAACATGGAAATTCTGTGTCATATCTGTGACAAATGAACTTGGAGAAAATTCATTTTTGGCTGTAAGGTCTGTTTATAGGAATACAAATTGAAAATAATTAGTATGTTTCAGGGCCTTAAAATGATGTATCGTGTAGCATGGATGTGGCCCAGCTATGTCATCTGGCTTAAGGGTCAGAAATCAGTTCTTAGGCCTGTTTAATTTATAAGTATGAAAACAGCCATTGCAACTTTGACTTGGTCTCCCAATCTCAAATGCTATCTTAGCTACCGTGCCAGCTCTACTTAGCATATTTGTATTGTGGACAGTATATCAGACTCTCAGTTTAGGAAACTGGAGTTGCACTGGCTCCTGAAGACTACTCTCCAGAATTTTTTTAAAAAAAAGAAAAATTATATTCATCTATGAAAAGTCAGCCAACACACTAGATACTTCAAAGGATATTTTGTTGGAAATGACTGCTATTATGGATGACTGACTAGGTAATGTTATCTGCATGAGGATACATTCCTTTTTTATTAATATTCCATACATTTTTCCTTAGGAACCAAATTCTTGGCAATTACCATTCTCTGTTTAATATCCAGTTCGCTGTGGTAGTATTTCCTTACACATTTAGACACACACATGCTCTAAAAAAATCCAGACCACAGATTTTCAAGAGGACTGATTTCTATTTCCACTTTTATTCAGGCCATGTAACTGCAACTGCAAATTTGTACTTCTTTGGCAGTTCTTGACATTTTTATGAAAAACAAAAACTTTCTGGGTGTGCTGTAAGCATGAGGCCAGCATTCAGATAACTTCAGCAACTGAAAAGCAGCATTATATTGCATTTCTGTAGGTCCTGGAGAGTGGAACAAGAAGTACCATGCAACTGACTTTAATGGAGAAATGAAAAATCACAAGATACCAGTCTTAGTTTCACTATTTTCAGCTATTGTGTAATCTCCTAGATGGCAGAAAAAAAAAATTGTTCATAATGCCTTCCCACTTTCTAAAGCAGACAGGTAAGTTTACATTTTGCTAAATATCCAAAGATTACGAGTAAAAATATATTTCTTTGTGAAATTAAGTTAATGTTCTATTAGTTTTTCCCAAATTTCTATACTTAGAATTGTCAATTAGTTTAATACCATCTATTAAGCCTATTAACTTAAATAAATGTTATACAATTTATAAATATTTTGTCCACCATGCAATGCCAATATATTTTACCTTATTAGTTAATTGATATTGGGAAAAGTAGTATAATTATGGTGCAATAATCAGCACTGTAGGTATTCAAGTGTTTGTTTGTTAATGTTCTATATTTCCTCAAATCTCAATTGTTAAAAAAAGGAAAAGAAAATAATAATGCTTGAAGAAATGTGTTATATTGGTGGCATAAAATATGAGCAACAGGCAGTGTCCCTTATTACAGGAGAAAAATTAAGCAAGCTGATGACATTTTTCCCTGTTTTCTGCCCTCTGAGACATCCTAGACTGGAAATCTTATTCAGGAATCTATAAGCTTCATTCCATGCAGGTGAGAATGGGAGAAAAAGAGCAATGAAAGATTAAGGTGAAAAGTGAGACTAGACAAAATTAAAGTATGCTAACAGAGTGGTAGCCCAGAAACCAAAACAATAGTCCCCAAATAAAAGAAAAAAGAAAAAAAGAAAAAAAAAAAGGAGACAGAGAACCATCTTTACCCGCCACTTCTTAGTCTGTTTTCTGGGTTTACAGACAAGACATGGTGGACCAAATACAAATTTAAAGGTTCCTAAACATCAGCATTTTTCTCCAGGCAATACAAATCCCTGAAAGACATGACCAGCTTGATAGAGTACCCACAGGGTTTGCTCACGTGGATGCTGCTCACTCAGTGCCTGACAGCCCTGTGCGGACCAGTACAGGGCTTTCAGATGCCCCATAGAGGGAAGGAGGCTCTGGGTGGGCTCTGCACCAGCATGAATTTGACCTTTCACACGCACTTGAGGGATGCACCAAACACCTGCACATCCCGGTGAAGTAGACAGATTGAGCATGAAATCACATCTAGCCAGTGGAAATGAATAGTCATCACTTATGATCCTGGTCTTTACCTTTCAAGTACAGGTTTATTAACTGAGCTGCTGAATTTAGACACTAAAACTGCCTAACTCCCTCCTATTTAATTTCCACCTTGTGCAAGCTCAAACTGCCAAAATGATATTGCCCTTAGGATTATTTTTTCCAACAGTTTCACTCTTACAGGTGTGGATGAAAAGGACAGGTGATCCCTATGGGAAACATTATGACAAATAATCAGAGGGAAAATTCCAGAACGAAACAAGGCAGGACATGTTCCCATGCACCTGCTGCCTTTCCCATCATACAAGCCACCAGAGCTGGAATCGTGAAACAGCCAATCGTGAAAACTAAGCCACAGGAAGCAAAGCACTATTGCTGCTGATACCGTGTATATTATAAGAGCACTCACATGATGTCGAAAGTTGCTCACTAATGAAATTGCCCTCTCTGGAAGATCTTTTTTAAGAGCAGAAGGAAATGTTGGATAATGCCTCCATGGACAGTTGTGTCCCACCCAGCCAAAGGCACCAGGCAAGGGTGGCCAAATACAACACATTTTTAAAGCTTCCATCTTTACTTCTACATCAGTTGCCTGAAACAAGGCTACCAAAGAGCTTTAGAGGAGGAAGACATATGTGGAATGTGTTTGGTCAGATGTTTCAAGTGCTACAATAAACTTCAGGCTACCTGAACACAAGGGTGTGAGCGGAATTGTTGCACCCAAGTGCTATAAACAGCACCCACTTTATACTGAAAACCATCACACCGACATGCCCTGCTGTGTAACAGGAGTTCATAGGCAAATATTTGGGATGAGATATAAAACCAAGATCGATGGTCATTGATGGCCATAGTTAAAAAAGAAATGAAAAGCCAAGGAATTGTTAAAGAAAGAAGAAAGCCAAGTAACACCTAAACTTTCAAAAAAAATTTCCATCAGCATTGGCTGAAAGACGTAACCTTTCCTTTTTGATGTGGCAGTCAGTGCAATTATCTAGGAATTTTTTACTTCCAGTCTGTATTGTTGCTACTTACAGCACAGTACACAAATGGAATTAGTACAGCTACAGCTAATTATTTCAGAACACACTATTTCCTCATTCATTTGCCTTGTGGGGTCCTTCACAAAGAGGCAAGCATGATCTTAAGATGCACTGGCTACCAGTTCGTTTTCAAGCATAACTCAAAACTCAAGGTTCACCCTTGGGAGCTGAACAGCAGAAGCTGTGCCCAGTGCATAGCCACCAAGGGCAGGGCCCTCTGGGCACAGGGGCTGCTTCGGGGCCAGTACCCCAAAGGCCTTCCTCCAAAGGATGCTGCGCAGAGGGGTGGTGGGCAGGGCTGCCCTGTCACCCCCATGTCACAGTGCCACCACCCAGCAACGCAGCAGTCACAATGCCCAGGGGCAGGATAATAGGGAGCATCCTCCCATGTCTCGCTGCCAGAGATGGCCTGGAGGCAGCCTGAAGACATCTGGGAGGAAGTCCTTGAGGAGCCAGTGGAATTACTTGGAGGGGTCTGATGGAAGAAGACCGAAGGCTGGATGAGGCTGATGGAGGTTCTTCGCTACAAGGCCAGGTCCCTGTGGGGTCACCTCCAAAGCTCATCTGAGTGATGGAAATCTTTTTCAGCTGGATAGCACTAGCAAGACCAAGGGAATGCCTTCTGGAGGAGCACTGCAGGGCTCTCCGCCCTCATCCCCTGCAGAGCCAGGGGCAGCAGCTGTAAGAAATGGGATGCAGAGATGTTGCCAGGGGTCCCAGTGCTTTGGAGCAGCCACAGGTGCCCTGCCAGGCATAAGAAGGATTCTTGCCCGCAAGGTCGGTCAGGCCGGGGACCTATGGCCACTCTTGGAAGCCCCCGAGATGGCTCCAGGTTGAGGGAGAATAGGGCTTGGGCATCCCCTGGGAGGCGGGACCAGCCTGTGGGACGAGGAAGCAGGTCTTGCTCCCATGCTCAGGGAATAGCCGATCGCCAGCGCTGGGGTCAGGAAGGAATTTTCCCCCAGGACAGATTGGCACTGGTCCCTGGGGGTTTTTTGCCTTCCTCTGCAGCATTGAGCATGACCACTTGTCAGGGCTCCTCTGCTCCATTTTGGCTAGGTCACTGCCTGCTGCTCATGCACCATGAAGGTGGCCTTTCGTGCCCTGCAGCTGGGGGGAGGAAGGCTTTTTTTCCTCCATGGTGGGCTATCAAGTGTCCCTGGGGGTTTTTTGCCTTCCTCTGCAGCACTGAGCAGGGCCCCTTGCCAGGGCTCCTTTGGGCCATTTTGGCTAGGAGCCTGCTGCTCCTGCTCCACGAAGGTGGCCCTCGTGCCCCGCATCCGGGGGGAGGAAGCTTTCTAGACTCCCAGGGTGGGCCCCCAGGGTGGCCCCCGGGGGTTGCTTCTTGTCCTCTGTAGCACTGAGCACAGCCCCTTGTCAGGGCTCCTCTGGGCCCTTTCGGCTCCGTTCTTGCCTGCTGCTCTCGCACCTCCAAGGCACCACTCGTGCCCTGGCGCTCTCGGGCTCTCTTGCCCATTGCAAGTTTGGAGCGGGAGCGAGCTCTGCTCTTCCCGTGGCTCCATTTCCCCAGGGATTCTTGCTTCTGCAAAACAGCCTGTGCTTGGAAGGGCTCCAGGCTTGCTGCACCACCAGGAGCTGCCATTTTCCAGCTCTCCCTGCACGCAATACAAGCACAGGGCAGACACAAGACTGCTTGTCATGCATCACTGGGCAAGAAGTAGAAGAGTGGAGCACGTTTTGGAAGGTAAAAAGCGTGCGTCTCATCGATATGTGTCATACTTTGGAAAATCCCCCATGGTACCACACACCTCTTCTTCTTCTTCTTTTGGGTGTTGTTGGTACCGATGCTCATTCTTGAAGTTCTCACTCTTCAGGAAACAGGGGCTGCTTGGCCTGTATTCCTGCTGCTGCTTTCTGCAGCTCTGTGGCTTCCCTTTGCC
>VYXH01005681.1:0-11878 GCA_013397275.1 Burhinus bistriatus
AGCACTTGCTGGTGAAGACCAAGACAAGAAATTCATTGAGTACATCAACCTTGTCCATACCCTGGGTAACCAGGTTTCCTGTTTCCTTCCAGAGAGGGTCCATATTTTCCCTAGTCTTCCTTTTATTACTGACATACCTGTAGAAGCTTTTCTTGTTGCCCTTGACATCCCTGGCCAGATTTAATTCTATCTGGGTTTTTACTTTCCTTACCTGATCCCTGGCTGCTCGGACAATTTCTCTGTATTCCTCCCAGGCTACCTGTCTTCCACCCTCTGTAGGCTTCCTTTTTGAGTTTAAGTTTCTCTAGGAGCTCCTTGTTCATCCATGCAGGCCTCCTGGTATTTTTGCCTCACTTCCTCTTTGTTGGGATGCATCGCTCCTGAGCTTGGAGGAGGTGATCCTTGAATATTAACCAGCTTTCTTGGGCCCCTGTTCTCTCTAGGGCTTTATTCCATGGTGCTCTGCCAAGCAGGTCCCTGAAGAGGCCAAAGTCTGCTCTCCTGATCCAGCGTAGTGAGCTTGCTGTGTGCCCTCCTCACCACCCTAAGGATCCTGAACTCCACTATTTTCATGGTCACTGCAGCCACGGCTGCCCTTCGTATTCCCCACCAGCCTCTCCTTGTTGGTGAGAACAAGGTCCAGCATGGCACCTCTCCTTGTTGGCTCCTCTGTCACTTGGAGAACGAAGTTATCATCAACACATTTCAGGAACCTCCTGAAACTGAACATTGAAACAGGAACATTGAAAAGAATCAACGTGTTCTCTACTTCTCTTTTATGAACCTGTTTAGTTATCTGTTTCATGAGGAGACTGTTTCCAGTACATCTCACATCTCACAATGTTCCCGTAATCCTGGGAACCAACAAAGAAAGGGAAGCCCAGACTTTGTGGTTGTAATTAGCTGTGCACGTGGTTGCAATAGGCAAGGTTTGTGTTCATACAGATTTGTTCTCAGAGTTTTACTTACTTGAGGAAAAATTAGAGAAATTGCCTGAAGAAATTATGCCAATTGTGTGATCACAAAAACACAATTCATACAGAAGCCTCCTTCAGCCAGGATTAAGATCTTTTCTGCAAGGATATACCCTTGCATATGGAATGCAATGAAAGAGGAATGACCTTAGTGAAATAGGCTCTGAATAGAAAAGCACAGTGGAGTGGAGAAAAAAGCCTCTTTCTACACAAACTTTTGTGTTGAAATCATATTTTGACTGCTTCATTCATTACATGTTGCACTGTTTTAAGATTGCCAGGGAAAAATGTACCACCAGAGGATTCTAGTATATCCTTAATATCCCAAGGGTAATCTCACATGGTATCGTTCATGTTTTTCTCGCAGATGGCATCTATTGCTGTTTTTAATAATTCCCTGAGGTGAAATTGGATGACAGAGTCATCCATTCAAACTGTCAGAAGGAGAAAATTCAACACATATATGATAAGTGGATGAGAACTTTCTTGTTTGTTTTGCTGTTGACATTTTGTTTATTTGATAACTTCTAGCATGCAGCCATTGGTGGGATCAACTCATGACATTATCTGCATTGTCCTGCTGTGCCTAAAGCTGTGTCCAATTAAGGAGTTTTGATCTACATGACTTTTTACAGGATGTTTTATTCCAGTTTCTCAGTTTTCATGTTATTGAAAGTTCAGTTTCAGATTCATCTGAAATATACCTCTAATGCTCTAATACTCTGGAGCTAAGAAATATGGCATTTTATTTAACCAAAACTCTGGATTTCAAGATTGCTAGCCTACTGCAATCACGAGTGTTGGTGAGAGATTAGATTAGGCTAGGTGGAACTCAGATTAGGTTTATGTTGTAAAAATTTTACTTGTCTGCAGTGTGAGCATCTCATAATTTCTTAATTATAAATGGTGTCATCATTCACCTTATAATTGTATTACATTATTTGCTTTGCTTTTTTTTCTCTTTTTTCCCTCTGCATTCTGTTGAACAAAGATCCGATAGTCAATTTGCTTTTATTTCTTTTGTGATTACTGTTACCGCTGATGCTAAAAGACTCAGTTGTTGTTACTGAAGTCGACCCCTTCCTATTGCTTGTGTTATTTTATCCATGAGTTATGTCCTAGCTAACAGTCAATAAACATTTTGCGGAATGGACTATTGTTCTCAGCCAATCTGTACACAGCCTAACAACAGGCTTAAAATTAATTGTGACCCCTAGTATTACTGCGAAGGGAATATTAGCATAGTTAACATTTGTAAGATTGTAGAAAAAGCTGGGTTTTATTCTGGTTTGCTGGCTGAAAAAGACAAACAAAAAAAAAAAGGGGGTGGGAGAGGTTTCAGGTCAAACAATGCAACCTGAGACTGACTGATTTTTGTTTAACTTTAACCTTCTAAAAAGTCAAATGCTTAGACTGAGCAACATGTGCTCCATATATAATCAGTGGAAACAGATTTACTAAGGATTTTATGAACACCTATATAAAGATGAAAAATATTTAAAGGTAAGTCTCTCACTCTTGCTTCCTTTTCAGTAGCTTCAGGGCTAGAGATAAAAAGAATTGTTCCTAGAGGTGCAGATAGACCAGATATAATTGTTTATCTAAACAGTATTATTTATTTGGCCAAAGCTAAATGCAATGAATACCACCTTAAATGCCTAACTTATAGGGTGTGGACATACTTAAAAAATGTAGATTTCTAAATAAAATTCTCTTTAATTTAAAAAACTGGAGTTGAAAACCAGCTTTATTTCTGGCCAAATTAATTTAATAAAAAAACTGAATTAATATTTTATGTGGGCCTGATAAAAATTTCACATTAAAATTTGATCCAACTCTAGTGTTTATTATAGTTATTGTGTTATTGCAAGTCTTCATTTTGTTATAGCTGATTAATTGATTCTTTCAAAATAACATTCTAGTTGCTTATATATCATTATCTTCATGACACTCGCATAACAGCGTCCAAGTATTTATATATTTGTGTCAGACTGTAGAAACAGGGATGATATTTGGAGTGAACAATGCCTATGTCTGGTATAGTGTTGAATTTTCAAGACAATTTTACCTAGCACTCCTTGCAAGTATGTGAGCTATGTGTTGCTGAATAACAGGGCTCTTATTTATGTTTGTCTTCTAGCATTATTGACCAGGGAGGAGAGAGAGCTTATATGCCTTCAAAAGTATCTAGAGAAAAGTAGTGCTGGTGTCTAAGTCCATCTATGGGCACTTTGAGCTATCAAAGCACTGCATTCTTATTTCAAAGACCATTTCTACCTATAAGATTCATTGGACCAGGGGGATCTATGTGCAGATCACTAGAATGGCAATACTTTCAACACAGGGGCTTTTCAAGCTCTAAGTACAAAACCCAATAGAGCGGACATGGCTTGCCCAAGATCACTAACTCCTCACATACAAAGTCTTCTGCAAGACTGCTGATACAGCAATGCCCAGGGTAAAAGGGAAAAAGTAAGATCAACTTTCAAGTGTGCAGCCCTGTCCTCTGCCATACCCAAGAATGATGGAAAGAGTCGGCATCATTGCTTTTCTAGTGACATTTACCTCTGCCTCCAAAATAGAAGCACAAAGTCTGGAAGTAAAACACGAAGAGATTAGAAGAAGTACAAATGATGGTGAATGCATGAACACATGCTACTCATGCAATTCTGTCTGTACTTTGTAGCTCTTGTGACCAATAGCAGCTACTATAATTTGGATTTCAGCTTGGACAATCATCCAAACCAGACACAGCAACTTCAAGACCAACTTAGTGCTTTTGGCATTGAAATACAGTACAGAAACCAGACGGTTTTCTTTAAAGTGCTCAACGAACTAGTGCCTGAGCACTTTAAAGACTCCTTTTGTATCAGAAAATAACTGCAATAATAGAGATGGTAAAACACACAGTACTTAAAGCAAACCTTTAGGATCTGGAAAAAGGCATTTTCCATTAAGGACATGTGCTTATACATCTCACATTAGTCTTTGAAGGAGAAACAAATCAATAATTAGATTACAGTGCTCTGGACTGTAATCCAGACTGTAATGCCTACTCTCATGGAGGCATTATCATAGTTTCTGAGCTTTGGGCACTAATATTTCTAGAAAACTACCCCCATTTTAGTATTTAGGTGATTAGGACTATCGCGAGAGGAGACTAAGCACTAATGAATCTAACAGCTTAAGTAAATTAGCTTGTGACAGCTTCCTCCTCATTACTTTTTTCCTTCTGTGTTGTCATAGCACAATGTAAACTGCATGAATACACTTAATCACACTCTCTCTGGTGGTTACTGGTGGCCAGGTGGCAGTGAACATGAGGACTTTACCACACAGGCACAAAAAAAGAGCAAGCAAGTGTTAAATTATTCATACCTCATGAACAGTTGCATTCCAAGTTCACAACAGAAGCAGCACACTAATGATATTTTTTTATCTTGTTAAAGGGTTTGGGATATACACTGGACAGTGACACTATCAACAGAATCCAGGGAAAGGCACTTGCATTGGAACCAACTTAGCTGGCCTTCTTAAAGGTGGCTTACTAAAGGTAGGAGGGTATCTAAACGGAAAGGTTCTCTCTTGAGGCCTGAATCACACTGCCAGCAGAGTTGCTCTCAGCGGTACCACAGGTCACGATACAAACCTAAACATTTATTTGCTTTTTATTCTTGTTAACTATGAAAAAAAAAATGCTAAAATAATGTTTTTCTAAAGGAAACAAAAATATCAAAACATATGAAGTATCTAACTCATAAGATAGAAATTATCATAGTGACAAGGAATAGAGAAGCTTGAAAAGCAATATGATAGCAATAATTACATGTGTTGTGCACTACAGCAAAGGCATTTGGAGAATAGTTACTGATTCATAAATATGTGTGATCAGATGTTTCAGTAACACATGATGATCAGCCATGCATACAGATTTCTTCACAAATTTACTTCTAATAATGGAGGTTGGCTCTAAAGATTGCAGCAGTGAGCAGCTGAGCATTTTACACCGTGATAGAGAGAAATTCAGGCAAATTATATAGGATAAACTGGTGGTGTTATCACCAAAAGTATTTTGGCCAGCTGGTTACTGCCTCACTGGTTAAAAAAAACCTCTTATGGCATACTATATCCCATATGTATTAGGACTAGTTAAATTATCAAAGCATAAATATTTGCTTGGTTCATATGTTCCAAGGTAGCCCTTAAGGAATTAAATAGACAAAAATAATTGCAAGCAAAATAAAATGGAAAAGGGAGTTTCCTTATGCATGGAAATTGCTATCAACTATTCTTTTGTTTTCACTGTTTGGGGTGGTTTGAAGGAAGCACACAAGAAAATTCTTATGAGCTATAATTTAAGCACAAAAGGCCGTTTTTATATCTGTGTGCATAGTTCAAAAGGACAAGCCGAAGTACACATTACTGATCTGTATGGGAGCCGTGGCAGTAATTTAAAGGAAAGTCAGCATCCGGAATCACATGGCTATGAATCATGTGAGCCAGTCAGATGTCACTGCATTTTGACTCTGTCATTGCTCAGGTACACGCTAAAGCAGAATAAAGCTAGCACATTAAACTCACAAGGTGCCATGGTTTCAGCTGGGATGGAGTTAACTTTTTTTGCTAGCAGCTGGTGTAATGCTGTGTTTCGGATTTGGGATGGGAATAGTGTGATAGTGCACTGGTGGTTTTGATTGTTGCTAAGCTCTCAAGGCCTTTTGTGCTCCTCGCACTGCCCCGCCAGCGGGCACAAGAAGTTGGGAAGAGATGCAGCTGGGACAGCTGACCCCAACTGACCAAAAAGGGATATTCCATGCCATATGATGTCATGCTCTGTATATAAAGCTGAGGGAAGAGGAAGGAAGGGGGGGAACATTTGGAGTGATGGTGTTTGTCTTCCCAAGTAACTTTTATGCGTGATGGAGCCCTGCTCTCCCAGAGATAGCCGAACACCTGTCTGCTGATGGGAAGCAGTGAATTAATTCCTTGTTTTGCTTTGCTTGCATGCACGGCTTTTGCTTTACTTATTAAACTGCCTTTATCTCAACCCACAAGTTTTTTCTCACTTTTACTCTTCCGTTTCTCTCCCCCATCCCAACTCGGGGGGTGAGTAAGTGGCCACATGGTTCAATCGCCGGCTGGAGTTAAACCATGACACAAGGTCTTTGAAGACTCTCAAAGTCAAATTTGAACAGTTTGGTGCATTTTCTGTTTTTCTTGCCAGGGATCTCTCCTTCCAATTTCTTCAGCTGCACAGATCCCAGAACACACAATCCAAATTGGTTCCAAAGTAAATGTTGTATTTTCAAAAAGGTTGATTACATAGCCTACAGAAAACTAGTTAAGGAACTGGCATTCTTCCTATTATATGTAATATACACTATACACCCAACTTAAAGCCAATTTCAGCTTTCCCTCAAGTAGAATTCAACATCTCATCTTGGTTGTTTTGGTGTGATGTTGAAGACAATTACAGTTAAGTTACATTCTATTTCAATTGGTATTTCCAAGATCTGAATTTGATCCTAATGTCTTCTATGTAGGAATTGTTTAAGCAGGACAATTTCGTAAGATGAATGAAAATTCCTACATGAATGAGGAATTAGTCATGTAAATAAGACGTTTAAGACACAACCCCCAAACTATAACCACCCAAAATGGCCTTCCAGAAATAAATATTTTGTAATTGATGACACTCCTAAATTTACAGGACTTTTCCCTATCTTTTAATAAAGTAAACTCCAATGCTCTAATGAGTAAAATATAACAAATTACATTTTCGTTGCCATAGCAACATAGTTTTTCTTATATGTTCCCAGGCTGAATGCTTTTTTCTTTTCCCTTTGCTTTGTTTTAGCAGGATAAAGGCCACAGCCATAATAAATGCAACTTCACTTTTCTTTATTATAAATAAATGTAAGAAAAAGGATATATGATCTAATAATAGAATATGTTCTTAATTAATTATTGGGTGCCATTATTTTGAAGGCGTAATGTTTCTGACAAACATAGTGGGTCCCTGCTCCACAGAGTAATTAATAGTGTTGTTTATTGTACTATAAGTTTTTCTCTTTTCTCAGACACAATTTGTTAAGTAAATTAGATACTGAAATGCATATGGGCTTAAAAGATAGTGACTAATAAAGTATTAGCAAGGATTTAATGGTACTGAAATAGCTGGAGAGAAAAGTAGTTTTCTGATGCAGTTTCCATGGTAATGACTTAAAGCTTTCAATACTGAAGGAAAAAATCATAATTTAAAACCTGTATGCTTGTGTGTGTGTGTATATATATATTAAAACAGGGATGCATCAAGCATACCAGTACTCTGTTTCAGACAAAATCTTTCAGAATTTGCTGCAGTCCAAAGCACCACCAGTGGACAGACATTTCTGTCACAGAACATCTCTCACCTCTGCAAGAGCCAACGTGCTTTTGCTCCTCAGTGGAACTGAGATTGTTTTACTAAATTCTTTTATATTTTAAAAAATCCACTGTAAGAATTCATTCTGTCTATATTAAGCCTAATTACACGTAATCATCTAGCTATAAACAGGTGAATCATTTCTTCACATGTTTGCTGTCTAAATTTATTAGCCCATCAAACCATCACTGTGAGTCATGTGAAATACTTCTGCATCCCTGAAATTTGGTCCTCTTGAGGTACGTCTCAATACATCAAACTGATATAGAATAACTAATAATAAAAAAGACAAAAATTATATGCTTCATATTCCCAAATTATGTCTTAAAATTTCTCTTTCAAATAATCAAAAATAAGCACTTGTATTATTATTGCTTCTGAGAATAAGCACCCTCTTGTCAAATTTTCTTTCCCATGTGTGGCAGATTAATTTAAAAGTTTCAAAATAAAATTTATAAGTTTCAGTTTATAAATGATTCTTTCAGTTTATAACAACTGTAAACATACCCTTTACAATTTTTCTATCCCAAGTAAAGCTTTAGTTTTCATGTCAGAAAAAGTTTGTTCTTTCAGCATTTGGATAAAAGGAAGTACAGCAAGTTAATTTAGACAATATTGACTATAAAGACTAGTGACCAGGAATATTCTGGCTGGAATTTTGCTTGCTGAAGGCTGTATGAAGATAGACACTGTTCTTTCAACTAGAGTCAGAAGATTCCACCTAATGGCTTCAAAAATCATGTGTGTTCTCTCAGCTTTTTACAAGTCCCTGTGTTCCTCATAAGAAGAGGATGTCAACACTTTATTCCATTACTTTGTGGCTTACCTTTGAAGAAGAAAGCCATCCAGAACATGAAGTTTCTCTGAGGAATCTAATTATTCAGTTGAAAAAGTGGTAATGTTCATTATAATTAAATGCTCATACAAATAAGAAAAAGCATCTAAAATCCTTAATTATTTGTTTTCTTTTGTCAGTAAATTTATTTTTAATTTTTTATATTTAAATAAAAATAATATTTATGAAGTTGTTCTAAGACTGCCCCAAAACCAACTACCCACCACCACAACAGAATCCTCATAATGGCATAGAAACATCAGAAATGAAAAATTAAGTTCCAGTTTATAGACCTAGATTAGAATGGGGTTTGCATTATGATGTGACCTAAAATCAAATACCTGTGAAGTTCTATACACTGGAGATCAAGGGAAACTGTTTTTTTTAAACTATATTTTTCAAATACTTTAAAATGATAAAAACAGCTAGAACTGTGAATATGATTTTGAACAAGCCAATTGTTCATTCATTTTAGTTGATGATAGCTGTATTAGAAATGGGACTAAAAATATAGAAATGTAGACTGGGAGGTGGGCAGGAGTTCTAAATAATCTCCAAATCAAAAACAGGGGTTCAAATTTCTATTGAAATTATATTTCAGATTATTAACAGAGAGATCAGGAGTCAGAAAGAATTAGACTGAGCTCAATCACTCTGTAATTAAAATTTGTCATTGGTACAATTATATGATGTTCTTCTGCGTAAGTTATCTAGTACCTATATATTACGGAAACGTTATTTTCATATGAAGAATCACCTTTGAGAAAATGGATTATTTAATTCATGTATGACAGCGTTAAATCATCTCAAGCCTTTTTAAAATGGATGAAATGGATCACGGGGCTTTCTTTTGCACGCAGCTGAATTGCTGAAAGGGACCTCAGTGTGCAGAGGTTAAACATCAGAGAGAAAAAAGGACTCTAACGTTCATCATTTTGTTATGGGAACTCTCCTGCTCTAGCCCCGCCTGTAATGTCCAGTTTTACTGTTTTTCGAGGCTAGCTTAATGAACAAAAGTACGTAACACAGAGACAGTAAAAAGCAGCTGTATTACCTTTTCCAGAGATCTGTTGATGGCTTCTAAGCTTTTTTTGCAAGTATTTACTGCAAGTATTATATTGCCACAGTACTGAAATGCTCTATTGCAGTTCAGTGTCTTTCATGTATGCTATAAGGAAATCTCACCCACACAGAATTCAGCCGTATAGCCAGATTTGTAGAGAAATAATGAAAATAATCAAAATTTGCAGACAAACTCTCTGATAATTGTCAAGGACAAAAGGATCACAGCTGTTTTGATCCCTATTTAACATGTGAATGTATGAAGGCAGAATTGAAGTACAGGCTCATTTTTTTTAAATGCCCTTTTTATGCTTACATTTTAGAGTGGGACTAGAGAGGTTGTTGGGGAATGAGCTGACTTCTGCCAGGAAATTCAGAAAAGATTTGAGCATCTAGATTATTAACAACAGAGAGATTCCTTTCTTCTTTCACGTATTCTTGTAGTTCTGTTCATTTATATTGTATACATCTTTTTTCAACAATGAAATATCTACCACTGACTGAACCCATCAAATGTCAGGTGCTGCTTTATATTTCAGTTACTCAACTAGGAGGAATGGAAGCAAGTGTTCATATGTGCTGACTTTAGGCAACCACTGTAGCCCACTGAGTTAAGTGTGTAAATTTGGGTTGGGTGAATATTCCTCCCTGATGATCCTTCAAGACAGCTTAGTGGTAATAAAATGTACCAGAAGCAGGTAACTCTGTCTTCGTTCATATAGAAGAAAAGCTTTATCTTTAGGACAAGTTTTTAAGTTTGCCTACATGAAATGAGGCACAATTTTAATGGAATAAGGATTGAAAAAATTAAGAAAATGGAGCTGAAAAGTTTGGTAAACAAATCAAGATATAAACTTCTTGATGATATAACCAGACAAGGTATTCTGAGTTTAGACAGAAGAGAAATAAAGACCTTAAATGCTTAAAGTATCATATCTGACATTTCTTTATCGGCCAGACCCTGCTGCTCTGTGGAAACAGAAATGAGCTGTTCTTCCCTCATTCAAGCAGCATATTAAATCCTGCAGTCAGATGTGCTTAAGGCTAGGAGGAATCATTAGATCACTTAGTTTCACCATTAGTGATCACTTAGTGTACGTCATGCAATTTACTAAGTCTAAAATTTTTAATTAAGCTAGGTTCTCACCAGACAAAATTTGAAGTAAGCACCTGGAACAGCTGTGACATTATTTCTTATGTTCAGTTGGTGTTATGTTAAGGAACATACATAGCTATCATCAAAAAGACACACTAACATGTTATTTTTTTCATTTACCACAATGCTGACTGTATTTTTTATGATTCAGAGGCTTGTGCGTTTGTATTCTTAGTGGATTTTGAGGGAAAAATCAGCAGAAAAAAGCCTGAGGAGTTCTTAAGAGATGATATCCATATGATGATAAGAAGTTTACTATATTCTATATTTTAGAGAAAGGTTAGAAACTGAAAGCAAAACCAGCATCAGAACTTTATCACTTTAATCAAGGAGGAAATTCCTGTCTGACTCTAAATTAAGTGAACAATATGATCCGGAGTATATAAACAAGGCAAATCAATCAGACCCTCTAGAGAGACTTTCATACCACATCCAAAAACTTGTCTACCATAACATTTGATTTCCTTCTCTGATTTGCTGAGGCCAGTGTCTGATGCTTCACACCATGATACAACAATTTCACAAATACAACTTTATTTATTTCATTGTAGTTGCTATCTCATAGCTCATAGCTACATGGCTCATAGCCAAAACTCATGGTTCCCTGATGTAAATCACTGTTACAGTATATACTTGCTCTGCTCATTCAGGTTTGCTAAAAAGAAAAAAAAGGCAAAAGAGAAAAGTTAACTTTGAACAACAAAACCTTAAGGCAGAGTTTTGGTTTTTTTTTTTCTGAATCCATTGTATCTTTATGATAAATCAAGACACAACCTACCATCTTGATGTTTTGCACAAGATTAAGTCTGCAAAAAAACATAAATTAACACCTTATCCTGTACTCTAATTTTAAACTCCACATAAATGTCATTGTATGCCTGTACCACTGGTGGACTGTATTTTGATAATCATGACATTACACCCTAAAAGATGGTTGGGAGGTGGGGGGGAGCTAAAAGCACAATGTGCACAAACATCTCGACAGAGTCATGAATTACCTATCCACTACTTCTCCAGGCTAACTCACCTGAAGCTGCCCGTTTGTTTTAACTGTTAATGGAATGGAAACGGCAGTCCTCTAGTTCTTTTTAATTTCTCCAGTTTTCCAATATTTACTAAATGTTAACATTACAGTTTCATAGAGCTTTTCAGCTGTTTAGTCCTAGCTCTTCAGTTAGATATGAGCAACCGATATAATTTACCTGGACTTTTGCAAGGCATTAGACACTATCCCGCATAATATCCTAGTCTCTAAACTGGAGAGACACAGATTTGATGGATGGACCATTTGGTGGATAAGGAATTGGCTGGATGGCCACACTCAAAGAGTTGCAGTCAACGGGTCAATGTTCAAGTGGCGTGCCGTGGCAAGTGACATTCCTCAGGAGCTGGTACTGGGACCAGCACTATTTAACATCTTTGTTGGC
>VYXH01005681.1:13701-81292 GCA_013397275.1 Burhinus bistriatus
GCTGCCATTCAGCGTGACCTGGACAGGCTGGAGAGTTGGGCAGAGAGAAACCTTATGAAGTTCAACAAGGGCAAGTGTAAGGTACTGCACTTTTGAAGGAATAACCTCATGCACCGGTACAGGTTAGGGGCTGACCCGCTGGAAAACAGCTCTGTGGAAAGGGACCTGGGAGTTCTGGTGGACAACAGGATGACCATGAGGCAACAACATGCCCTTGTGGCCTGGAGGCCAATGGCATCCTGGGGTGCATCAAGAAGAGTGTGGCAAGCAGGTCGAGGGAAGTTGTCCTCCCCCTCTACTCTGCCCTGCTGAGGCCACATCTGGAGTACTGTGTCCAGTTCTGGGCTCTCTGGTTCAAGAAGGACAGGGAACTGCTGGAGAGGGTACAGCAGAGGTCTACAAAGATGATTAGGGGGCTGGAACATCTTTCTTATGAGGAAAGGCTGAGGGACTTGTGCCTTTTTAGTCTGGAGAAGAAAAGGCTCAGAGGGGATCTCCTCAATGCTTATAAATAGTTAAAGGGAGGGTGCCGGGAGGGTGGCACCAGTCTTTTTTCAGTGATGTCCAGTGATAGGACAAGAGGTAACGGGCACAAACTGGAACGTAGGAAGTTCCATCTAAAGATGAGGAGGAACTTCTTTACTTTGAGGGTGGCAGAGCACTGGAACAGGCTGCCCAGAGAGGCGGTGGAGTCTCCGACCCTGGAGACGTTCAACACCTGCCTGGACACCATCCTGTGCAACCTGCTGTAGGTGTCTCTGCTCTGGCAGGGGGGGTGGACTAGATAATCTACAAAGGTCCCGTCCAACCCCAGTGATTCTGTGATTCTGTAATTGATTTTGCCATTTCCTACTTATTTCAGAAAAAAACCTGTTGCTTATTGTAGGGGTTTTTTTCTCTTTCTCTTTCACACATACTAGACACACACACTTGTCTGCAGTGAGTATATTTAGGTCCTACATGACCTGTACACATATCCATGTACCTTACATGTATACAGGTTATACAATGGAAATGGCTAAAATAAATTTCATAATAATTTTTTTCAGTGCACCAAACTTGAAGGCACTGCTAATTCTTTAAGCCAAAAGCTATACATTTGTGGGATTTGGATACTTGTTTTGTATTCCTTAGACTGACCAGAGACTAACTGAAATGCACTGAAAGACAGACTTAAATCTTAATTTTGTATTCTTTTGCTACTTACTTTTTTTCAAACAATTTCCATCTTCTGTTTTATTTCTCTAATTTCTGCACTGTCTTTGGTTGTCTAAAAGGAACAGGAGGTAGAAAATGCCTGATGTGAGTAGACATCTGTTGATGTAGTAAGCTTTCCATGATTAATCATTTTTTTAATAACATTAAAATGATTGTTCTATTATTACAATTATTTTTCCATTTTATTTAATTCACTGGTTGTAAAACTGAGACAGCTCTAGGATCAAGTTATCATTCTCACACATACAGTATGTTGTTCTAATGATAAATGATGGTTCCTTTTGCTTCAGCAGTTGCTCATTATGTTGATTCATTCAACAGGAAAGGACAATTGTCAATGGATTATTTGGTGACAAGCAGTGGTTAAATTACCTTTGATTAAATATATTGACTTTAAATATTTATTCCTGTTAAATAATGCATTTCAGGTCAAATTATTCAAGTTACTCTTAATGAATAATGTTATGAATTTAACACCTCTGTTTTGATAAATGGATTGTTTGAAAACCAGCCTTGTTTTGCCCATATTTCTCAGATATCTGCATTGTAATCAATAAGTTGAATGAAAGTTGTTCATCAAAAACTCTGAAATACTTTGCTGAATACACATTAAGTAATGTAGTATTCACCAGTTCAGATGTGTGTTTACTTGGCTTATGCATCTTTATTTTGAATACTTGGAATAGGTAAATACTGAATGATAAACCTTAAGTATTACATTTCAGGGAGAAATTCTCAGATGAAAGGAGTTATCAAAAAATCAAAGCTCATGTTTTCACTGTATGTGTTTTTCTAGACCTTATCCAAATACTTGTCAGTAACAATTATTATTATCAAATGAAATAGAATATCACTGAATTTGGTAGTTTTACTCAGAAGTATTCACTCAGCAGTTCTTCCCCTACATTGCAACTCAGGATTTGTACCTCTAACATTACAATAAAGCTCATTAAGTATAAAATGTGGGTTTATCTCAAATTTGTCCGTACTTAGTAATTCTATCAAGCTGAAGAGTGAATTTCTCTCTGTTGGAACTTATCCAGGGTCTTTTATGGATGCAGGCTTTTAAGTATTTTTCACCACCTCAGCATAAAGTGTACTGGAACTATATGCTCATACATTACCACTGCTACATTTGAACCACGTGAACATGCTATAAATCCAGATTAATCTGCTCCAAAGTAACCAATTTCAATACTGAAGGTTGTTTCTTATTAAATTTGATTCATTTTAATGTTTCTTCTCTCTTTTGTTGATCCTCATTCTGAAATGCTGTGTACCTATCTCTATGAAAGGCCAAGTCTTTATGGGTCAAGAATCTGATTTGAGGGAGCAAAGTTTTGTTCTTATGGATCACAGGATTGATAAAATTTGTCTTCAGGATACACTGTGTTATGTATGTCCTAATAGGTTGCCTGCATTTTCTATATATTGGGAGAACGTGAATGGACACTACGGCTGGCTTGCGAATTGCACAATTCAGAAAGACAAAAAGATGGGGCTGTGTAAGTTCTCCATGGCAACTCAAGGACAGAAAATCAAGCAGGTTTGGACATGAGATGTTAATGCTACAAAATGGGCATCTTGTCCATTGAAGTTGTACGTGAAGCTTCTCAATGGCATCATGCAACAGAGGAAGTCACTTCTTTTAAACTCAATAAGAAAGATTGCTGGGGCTAAATCACGTAACTTCGAAGTTTTTATCACATAGTTGTCATGCTACTACAGTTGTTTTTGAATGGTTCAGTCTTGCCCTGACAGTGCTGGAGGGCAAGCATTGAAGTAGAACAGGTGTGGGTGGGAGATATGAATTTAGAATAAGGATATTTTACAATTTTATTTCTTTTTTTTCAGCCTTTACAAGTTTAGTTCCTTGAAATATGATTAAAGATGATAAGAGATTAAAGTGATGCATTGGTGCATCTAAACTCTAGACAAGAAAATAGTCTTGTAATTCTTTCCTAGATATGGATACCTTTAACGTTCTAGAAGAAGAGAGAGAGAGAGAAAGAAAGATAGATTGTTGTTATCTAATTTATATCAGAAATGAGGAGATGAAACTGAAGAAGGAAAACAGAAATAAGGGAAAGTATAAACAGGCAAAGTCGTTTGTTCAAAGAGTGCTCTCCTAGAACATAGTGATACATATATACAACCTCATTAAAGATGACTTCAGAATCAGATTATGGCTTTAAATGTTGTTGAGGAGACAATTATTGTTAAAAGGGGGAATTAGTAGCTTCCATTCCCAGCTCTGCCTTGCACTGAGTGCATCAGGGAAGATCAGTATGCTTCTACTTTCCTGCTAAAAACTGAATCCATCAGAAACAGAGTATGATAAAGAACTTATCTGCATATTTTAAATAGTGAATAGGTCCTGTGCAAGGTTTTAGGCTGAACAGAAGACCTATATTTTAAATGCAAATCTCATATTTTTCAGCCTGTGGTTGTGCCATGTGGATAGCAGTAAGTCCTCTTAGTTTCAGCCAGTGAATGTAAGAAATAGCACCACAGAATGCTTTTTATTAAAGTACAGATCAGTCTCCTCTGTATTTTCCCTAGAACTAGGTTGAACTGATTCAACTCTCATGCTGCAGGAACCACCTTAATCAATAGTCACATTGTCCAAAAAAAAGTATTTTGTCAAACAACTTAATCCTCCTTGTCCAAATAATATATAATACCCAAAAACCAGAGAGCCATGTACATTGCCAAAGATTTATTTTTTTCAACCCTGTCTTCTTGATCAATCAAGTAACACAAATCCCCCAAAATGTTCTATTCAAGTATCTTGTTTCAAGTAATTTAAAGATGCAAAATAAACCACTAAAAAAAATCTTAACTGATTTTCTGCCAATAACATTAGCTAAAGTCACATATCAAGGAATATTTCTGCCTTTCACAGGCACAAAGTTTAAGTGTAATGAAATAAATATCATTGAAGGATGTGCAATGTTTTAAACAGATGTATCTCAAACACTCAATGAAGAGCTGTTTTTTGGGTGCATGCTTAATTCAGTCTAGTCTGCAACTCTGCCACTTTTACTTCCAATTATTTCATAAGGCCATCAGCAGTAGAGACTAAGAACTAACATGATCTAGCAACGTATTTTGTGTTATAAATGTTATTCTGATATTCTGAAACGGCCTTGGTCCAATTACCTAACTTTGTTGTCCAAATTTTCCCTTGATCTTAATGGGACTAGTAATATTTGGCTGCTTATCTGACAGAATTAATTAGCTAATTTTGCAATTAGTATATGATTATCCTACTGTCAACAGGAGCACATGAGCTAAAGCACAGCTTGCTTCCACGCTGCCTGAGTTAGTACTGCCAGCAGAGGATGCTTGGCTATCTACAGAGTCAACACTGTATACCTCCATACCACACCACACCAAGGAGAATGGAGCCCATATGCATCCCTGAGCTACCTTCAACTGAACAGGCAAATTTATACGGTACAATATACAATTAAACAGGAAGAACAACTTTCTCTAACTCGATCAAAATAGCATAATCTTCATAAGTAAGATTATTTCAGCCTGTGGCTACACTACTGGTTCCAGGGTGAGTCTGCTTGAGGTACCTCGCACAGTGCTCTGCTGAATAACACAAAGGTCCTCTCTGTCATCTGAAATTTCCTGTTGTTATGATTTACTGTTGCTGAAACCCATGCAGCTCCTGAGAGAGGCAGAACAATGTATCAGAATCTTAAATACAGGGCTAGAAATGTGTCTAGATCACAGTTAAAATCAGTGAAAGGTGTCTTTAGTATAATTGTTAGGAAAGGGAGAGTAGATACAGTTTCTAGGCACTGGTGGTATCAACTAAAATACCTCCACTCAGTATGTCTCACCTTTCTCCTAAGGAATTTCAGATACATAATTACTGGAGAAAACATCCATTGTTTAAATTCTCTGCCCCTTTAACCCCTTTTTCCCCCATGCCTATCTGCCAGATCTTTCCACAGATAACTGAATAACAATATTGCATATTTAATCCAGAAGTCTAGTTGATGGGAATAAAACTCACTTCAAGAAGAGTTTACTTCACCAAACCCCTGTCAACTATTAAATCTTCCAGTTGTCTGAATCCCTTCAGAACAATAATCAAAGGGAAGTGGGCAGAGAAAGGGTATTGAGGAGGGAAGATCATTTTTTATTTGTCTTGTCTTGTTTTTCCTTTATAGTGAGAGATTACTGAGCTGGAAGAAGCTATTAGAACCCAAAGAGGGAGGTCTGATGCCTCCTACTTACTTGGTAGTGCCATGACTGTATCTCATTCATATTCTAGTGGATTGGCCTTTTGTGGTCTGCTGAAAAGCCATAAAGGCGATGACAGCAAGAATGACTGCATCACAAGTGCACCCTTTCTCATTTCCATCTCTGCTCTCCTCTGAGACTGACATTATTAGAAAGTCAAATGCAATGGCTGCAGGGGTTCTTGCCTTTTTTTTTTCTTTTTAGCATTTACTTCTCTATTTCATGCCACAATCCACGCTTACTGCATTCCTGTTCACAGTCCAGCCACTTCCCAGTGGGCCCACATCAGTGGAGTCTGTCTCTCTTGCTCTCTGCTTTTTGTTTGAATTCATTTCCTCAAAACTCAGCTGTTTTTGCAACATGGAATTTAAGCTTGAGATATTTCTTTAATGATCTCATTCACAAAAAGCCATAGCTTAAAAAAAAAAAAAAGTTAAACAAAGAAAAACAGTGAAAAAAAACCCCTTGCTATCCATACACCGAATTAACCATCATGATGATTTTTAAAATGTATTTAAACCCTAATGCCTTGTTAGGGATTGAGGCTCAATAGAATTATAATCTTATTAAAGGATATCATTTGACTCTAATGATAACATGCAACTGAAGAGTGTAATTGTGAGTAAGTGGACAAAACATGCAAGAGAGATTTAACACTAATAGAAACATACAATCAAATGAACAGCTATGATTTGAAGATTTTTAGACAAATCTTATTTAGAAAACGTGGATATGAAATAGCTCTTTAAGCACCAGACAAATGTTTCCTAACTTGCTTTCAATAATAGGTATCATAGCAGAAACAGGGGAAAAAAAAAGAGGAACGGAGGTAGTGAACAGGCTAGCTAGTGACCTTTGCTGACTAGCTGGACATGAGCATCTTTTATAAGAAAACAGTTAAAAAATTTCTAAAGGTATATGTGAAAGAAATAGACAAAAGATTGATGTGGACAATTAGCATGCAGACAAAAAATAGAATCTCTGCACTAGAATGGTGAATGAGGAAGAGCACTATTGGAAGGATTGTGTTTTATGGAAGCATTTAAACAGTATATAAAGAGCAAATAAATGGAATGCCATGACATTTACTATGCATTGGTCTTTCTGTGCTGCATGGACATTAAAGAGCCTACAGCAATTTCACTGTCAGCAGGATTTGTCCCTGAGTCCTTGACCAAAATTTGTCTTCCTCTCTCTTGCTGTGCTGCATGCTGATTTTCCCTGGTCTGTTTGCCAGCGTCTACCGCTGAGGTAAATTTATTTCAGTGATGATTGTGGATACACAGCTGTAGGACAAAATGTTATACAGAAGTTATGAATGAAAAATGTTATTATTATTGCTATTATTATGTCATAAACAGAGAATTTGGAATTCCAGCTAGCATAACTTAAGTTCCAAGATCCAGTGTTTGAGATTCAGTGTTCTTGTTCTGCTTCTTAAAGTTACAAGCCTTAACAACTCTATTGGGAAATAGATTCAAAACTTTCCTATTTCTAGGTGCATGGTTAACTTTCCTTCATGCAACAGTTCTGGTTTTCTTCTTTTTAGAAGGTATAACATTAAAAAGAAAAAAAGACATTATTAATTACAGCTAATACAAGAGCATTGATATAACGTTAATTACATAATATTGTTTAGCTAGCATAATAGCTAATATACCGCCACTGAGCTGTGTAATAGGAATACCTAGCAGAAAATTTTTTGACCTTCATCAGGTACACATTTGCGCTCAGTGTTATTAAAAAATATGGAACACAATGGATTTCTTTCTTTGTGTATCTTCTATGAAGAACTTTAACCATGATCTTTTTATAAATGTGGCACTTACCACTGGGCTTACACTTCCCAACTTAGAAAGGTGCTTACTAGCAGATAGTAAGAAGAGTTCTCATCAGCTTCCATGAGAGCCAGTGGAATAGAAGACTTTCACCTCCTCTGTACATGTTTAGCTCCCTCCTCTTCCATCAAAAGCCTAAAGTGGGCAAGATTCTGACTTATCTTCTGTACACTTGACTTTCACAGTGCCCCAGAGTTGGCTTTTGTATCTTTGGAGATTTGTGCTAGTGTAGCAAGTAGTATGACTACTGCCTAGAGACACTACAAAATGCAGTATCTTTGGTAGGAATCTACCTCTTCTCCAAGTTCTGAAAACAGGGCACTCTTGTTTCCTGAGTTGGTAGCTCCCTGCACTAAAAAACCTGCATGCGCTCAGTCACTCTGCCTAATGTACAAATGTTACAGAGCACTTTAGCACCTGTCACCATAAACCACCCATGGCCAAAAGAGCTAACAGCGCACGTGGGGTACTGCAGCCAAGTGTGTCTAACAGCTAGTGGCCCTTCGGATACAGGAAGAGTTTCCGGCGAGTGATGCTGCTGCATCCAAGCACCAGCAGAGCCGGGCGAGCAGTTTCCTGAGCAAAGACAGCTTCCAAAACATGCAGCACCAGCAGTAAAATCTTGATGCTGCCGTTACCATGGAGACAACCAGAAAGAGAGACTCTGTGTGTGTGTGTTTGTGAAGGGGTGGATCAAGGAAGGAAAATTTGGGGGAACTTCAGGAACAAGCATTTTCTGGACTATTTTACATGGAGGGTGACCATTTTATTCTCCTTTACCCAGTCCTGCTGCAATTCCCCATCTTACAAATGGGCAATTGCAACAGTTCCAACAGTAGCTCTGTACAAAAGGTCAGGCATCTTTTGACTATGTTTGTTGTATTTACCCGTTTCTAAACAGGACACTACAAGGAGTTTTTAGTGCCTTGTCTTGGAGAGGCACCAGAAAAAAGCATGAGTCCAAAGACACGTTGCAGCTGAATTGCACATTACTGTTTACCAAAAGTAACTAATTCTGTCCTATGGTTTCACATTATATAAAAAACATTTCCATAACATTCCTTTAGCAACTGCATGAACTCTCAGTGAAACTAAGGACTCCAAAGGTCATTGTTACTGAAGGAGGCTCGGTAGAAATTCCTTTCTGCACTGTCCTTTCACAGATCATTTCTGTTCTTTATGTGCTGTATTCTGTCCCTGTGATGTCTTTGCCATTACGTTAAACGGGTGAACTTTGTATCCAGACCTTAGAAAAGGTTAATGGTTATTACTGCTATATGATATAGGAGGTAGAGTTCAGAATGATAGTTCAGGTTCATGCCCATACCTATTCGTGTACACATTTGTCTGAGTATCAGCTGAGCCTCAACTGCCTCCCTCTATCAACCCACCTCAGCGCTAATTTTCCAGTTTTATTCATACACAGGGTCACAATGCCACATGCCTCTTGTACCTGTTAAACCTCCCTTGCTCTTGGATTCATTGTCCTTGATGGAAAACAGCCAGTATGTCTCCAGGGCAATGCAAACATTTTTTATTTTATGGTTGTTTAATATGTCAGATTAAACCAGGATTAGCACGCAAACGTCCAAAGGGAAACAAAATCATTGCCAGCCCAGTTGTTGATATACTATTTTCCAAATATGCCAACTTTGAAAGAACCTAAATGCATTTTATGTTAGAGAAATAAACAGAAAACAGGTATACTTGCTGATTTATCATTGAATGGCTGGCAATGAAGTTATGCACTATCCAGTCATAGTTGTTTAAGAATTTATTTTAGAAAAATGTTTTTTTCAGTTATTGATACTTTTGCTGATTTAAATAATTTGGGCTGAGAATTTCCATTAAACATTCTGTTATCGGGTGAACTCATCCAGAAACTCATTTCAAATAAGACAATCCAGTGCCTTATGAGATTGTATCTTGTTTTGTCCAGATAAAACATTATTCCACTTTCCCGACTTCAAACTTGTAGTGTCTCCATCCTTGCTGTGGGCTTGAGAAAGAAGTTTCGGTTTTGGTTTTGGTTTTATTTTGGTTTGGTGTGGTTTGTTTGTTTGCTTGTTTGTTTTCTGAGGGGGGATGTTGGGTTTCTTCTGTAATCACTGAAGTCTTCTTGTGTTTAAAAAAATTACAAATATATCTGGAAAAAAAGTTCCTAGTAAAGTGACAATTTGCCAGGAAAAGCAGTTCTGAAAAGAAACATCAAAGCATTTTTAAGAACAGCGTTAGCCAGAAGTGAAAAAGAAAGTGAAGGGGAGGGAGAAACAAAAAGGGTAGTGAAGTGAATTCAGAAAGCTAAAACATTTCCTTCTGCTGAGAACACTGACCAACAACTTGAAATGGATTCTCTAGTATGATTAAACAGGTAGGCTCTGACCCAGTACAGTGCCTGAACACACTGTAAACTTAGAAAGAACTGCCTAGTTTTTAAAATAGTGGTTTAGTAAACTGGATACATGAAAAGCTTTATGTATCCCCATAACAGATACTTTGTACACAGCTACTCCATCTTTCCAAAGAAACTTCAGTCTAAAGATGGAGGAATACTTTAATATTATTTGGTTATTATTCTTCCTCAATCCAGTTGAAATTCCTACTATAATTCACAGTGGAGAATATCATGTAGGTGTTAGGAGCTCAAGGAAGTCCAGGATACCTCTATGGAAAATACAGGACTGCTGTGTTACCTATAACACCTCAGAACATTTTACCGCTTACAAAAACAAATAAAGAATTTTCTTGTTTTTATATAACCCTTATTTTTTATATGTTATTCTTGATGAGTCTTTCTATGATTATTGCTTGAAAATCCTTTAATATATTGAAACAAATGCCTCTCAGAATTTCTTCAATGGAAGAAGAACTTTATGATGAAAATAAAGCCTATCTCTTAAAACAGAAAACAGACTGTGAGTCTGTCTGGATATATTGTCCAGGGATGCATATAGAATAAATCTGTCTTATATGATCACCTGGTTTTACATAAGAATAATTTTCCCTTGTGATGGGTATATGTGGATACAGTAATTTAAGAACCTTTCCTTGATAGCACGGATTGATGGATCTTTTTCATCTACCACTAGATGTCATGCACTGATATCTGTCCCAACGGTGTAGGCCAGGATTTAAGGCTCAGATATAGAAATATATGAAAATTCTTCCCTTTAAACCTTTTTCACTTTTTCTTGTCATTTAAAATGTCAATGGTTGCATTATTTCAATTCTGGAAAAGGAACCGCTATGTCTAGTGAAATTACAGGTAGCAGTCACCGATGGAATGCCAGACGTCCAGAAATATCAGGTAAAGGTAATGAAACAAAAATGCACAAGTGTCGTGGGTAAACCTAAACAAAAAATATGAGAAATATGACATCACTTGATTGCTTATTTTAGCAGATTTTTTTTCACATTCTCAAGAAGAGCCTTATTTAAGTGATATATAATTGTGGACTTACATTTTTCTAATATTTGAGAATAGTTTGCCCAAAAGTAAACTAAGTATCTGAATTCTTATTACATAATGTCTACAAATGTTTGTTGATTGTTTTCATCTTTGTGTATGCCAGTAAGAAATATTATAACAATTTTGAAAGTGAGTAGAGACAAAATTAGAGGGCAGCTGGACCATTAACATTCTTCTTTCTCTAGGCAGTGAATTCAGGTAACGATAGCAGCCAAATTCACCTCTGGCATCATTTAGAAGGATGGGTTGTCCCATCCCCCACCTGCCCACACTTTATTTCAGGGTGCCTGTTTAGGGAAGATATCTCAGATATACAGTACCAGAACTGATAAAAAAATTTTCTTCAAAGCATTTTTTCCCAGCAGAAAATGTTCAATCAATATTTTTTTTTTTCTAAAAATGTCACTTTACTGGGAAAAAAAACAATATTTTTTTCAGTTTCAAGCCAGCTTTTTGGGTTTAAAGGTCATTTGGATTTTGTTTTTACCACATAAATGAAAAACAACTATTTTCAAAGAATAGTTTCTACAAAAAACAAAAAAAAACTTCATCAGAATTAATCATGAAAAAATAGCTTTTTGCCTGTGTCTTTGCAGAAGTCTTTTGAGATAAATTTTTCTATGCCATTTTATAATGAGGTAAAGTGATTTGCCTCAGTTAGTATAATGCATCAGTGACAGAAGCATAAATAGACTCCCAGCATCCAGATTGTCAGTCTTTTGTATTAACTGACTGTTCCCAGTTAAACAGCTAACAATATAATCTTAAGGTCCCAGCTCACCCGGTGCCTGTTTGTGATTGCCTGTTAATTCCTCCTCCCAAAGATATGTATAACACACGATTTAAAAACAGACTAGATATGTGGAGAACAACAGAAAACCATGGAAACAAGATGAGGTTAGTGGCACAAGTCCATGCACTATATATATATTGAATGTTGCAGTTACCTCACTAAGCAACAGCTTAATATATGGCACAAAAATAAATGTTAGAACATTTTAAAATCCTAGATTAGGTAAAAATGACATAAAAAGGCACAGAAGCCCGGTACAGTGGCAGTAATGGTACTATCTTGATAAAAATCTTTGCTGCTGACAGAGTTGGTCCTGATGCTGTTTATTAGATTCTGAAGTGGCTCTAAAGGTCATGAAAGCCTCTCTATATAACATGATTATAGTATAATAGAAAAAGGTAACTCACTCAATCCCCCAGTTACTGCTTGGTTTTATTGAATTTCAGTATTCATTTCTGCTTAATTAGAAACAAAATTAAATTTATTTCAATGCCAGGTTGTTGTCACTGAACTTTCAAACCACATTAACAAACAACATGAACATTTGCAGATAATATTTATATTTTGCAAGAGAATATGTCTGCCTGCTTTTTGTCACCTGAGAAAATGAAATAATTGTGATTGATGCCCCAGTCCACTCCTGGTGGGTAATGGTGAATGGAATGATGTACACTTAAACTGAACAGAGGTACACTGTGAGTTAGAAGAGACTGCGACTTTAAATGTTGCATTACCATCTCTCACTATAAAGGAACAAAATTCACGTTAGTAAAAATGAAGGACTTCATAGCACTGAGTTGAGCCATATATGTCAGAACTAGTAGGAATGCTGATGAAAGTTCAAATATGCCGAGTATACGGAAGTTTGACAGAACCTGGCAAAAATTCTTCAGCTGAAAAATCTTTTGTTGGAAAATGTAGATTCCTCAAAATCAAATATTTACAAGAGTTTTCAACATTACCAAAGTCCTGACAGAAAGCCAGGAAGGCTCTGAAGAAATGTTGCCTGCCAAAAACCTGTCAATACCTGACTGGTAAGCACTGCCTGTTTTTCTTGGGAGCTGTTTTGGCCAGCTGCTGAGCCAGGTCTGAGTAGGGTGGGGCTGAAGGGCTGGCTCTTACCCAAGCTTTAGGTTTAGGACCCCTTGTGCCAAAAGAGTGTTCCTTTCCTTTCTGTCAAACTCATGCACACAAAAGGATTCAGGTCCCTGGCCTCTCTTGCTGAAGCCTTCAGATTCGGGAATCAGCACTTTCAGGCCTTTTTACTGCTTTTAAGGTACTACCTCAGCTCAGGCTATTATTCTGTTTTATTCTATGCTATGCTATGCTATGCTATGCTTAAAATGCTGCAGGAAGAAGGCTTTTGCATGCAAGTGCATGATTTGGCAAGCACTCAGCTGGTTTCCTACAGAAAATTCTGCCAAAACACTGCTATATTTGCTCTACTAGATTGAGCCTGGGCTCTCACATTGCCCTGGTGATAAACCTTGGTCTTTGCCAGAAACTCTACGGTCATTCAGTCCTTGATGATCTCATGTAAGACAACACAGCTGTGACACATTATATGATATTTAACTTGTCACTATTGCCTTAAATATGCCTAACCAGGCAGTTTGTACAGAAGAGACCAAAAATCTCCCCAAGGAAGATAGTTGAAGATCCTATAGATATGTTCTTTTGAAACTTTTGAAGAGGTTTACACAAACTGAGTAATATTTAAAAGACAACCAGTAGCTACAATCTGTAATATAACATCCATCATTCCTGCACTTACCACAGTAGCTTCATTCCATACATAGAATAAAATATCTAAGCCTTTTTAAAAAAGAGAGAAGATATTTTTGCTCTTGATCTGTGACTATCTTGAAACTTTTTAATATTTCCCCCCACTATTTCACTCTTATCTATGAACACCTTTATATCAGACTCTTTGTGGTCCTAAATGTCTCTCTCCCAAAACAAGAACACTCTCACAGGCTGTAAGAACATCCAGTGTAGAAACCAAGCAATAATTTAACATGAGATGAGAAGGAAGTTTTTCAGTCATATTTCTGCAACAAATGTACTTCATGAAAGTTAATATTTATAGCTACACTCTTGTGATAATGGTAAAAGGAAATAAAAGTGCTGTAGGCTAGGCTTTCTGCTTATGCAAAAGAGCAAAGCACGCCAGTAGATTCTCAACGTACTATGGAGAATCAGAACTAGAGCACCTTTAACATAATAATCTCTGGCAAAGTCACAATTCTCTCCCAGTAGCATTTAAAAATTCTATTAATCCAAAAATAGTATGTATATATTGAATTATGAACATTATGAATACTGAAAATTAGTTTAGGTCCCAATCATTTTAAGTAGAAACAAGGAAAGTTGTCACTCTTTCCTTTCATCAAATAAAACAGTTTATAAAGCTATTCTTTTAAAATGACTTTCAATTATTAAATGTTGTATGATACTAAGGAAAGTCTCAAAAAGTTTTGAAGTAGCATGATTAGGCACTCGCACTTTTCAGTGAGAAGCAGTTGGATAGTAAGCAAAACTGAAAACAACATGCTTAGAAAAATAACTTAATTTCTATTTTTATGCTAAAGTATTCTATCCATCCCCTGAAGTGCTAAATATTACTGCAGAGAAAAGATATATTTATTGATTACTTTCTCATTATATCTGACATTGTTTTTCTGACCTTTGTGAAAATACACTTTCATTATGCCTTGTAGAAGAGATCGGCTAAAAGTTAATGGGATCATGTGAAATAGTCTAACTGATCACTGAGAATTGTGGTAATAGGTATTCCAGTAAGCACTGGAGCCCTGCTTAACAGGCCTCATAATTATTAAGGCTTTGGTTCAATTTGACATGCAAAGCTTTCCTTATTTATTGAATGATATTACCTATAAGCACAATAGTACAATGGCCTCTGAACTGGGGAAAGGAGTACTGTCAAGAATCACAAGAAGTTTTCATGATGTTTCTAGAAGTCACAAAGAAGCAGTGAGTGAATTCCCACATTTCAAAATTACACACGGATATGTACCTAATTATTTGTCTTATCCTGCAGTAAACAGCAGGTGTACTGAATTATCTATGCCTTGTATGATTCAAGGAAGAATTCTGACATCTACTTACTTCTTCTCACTCTCTGGGTATGTTGCTTTTTTCTTTTACCTAAGTTCCTCCCTTAAAGGGCTTGACAGCTTTGAACTACCTTCCCAAAGATCTAAAGCAGGCAAAAAGAATCCCAAAACCGTCAGTTTCTCTAATAAACAAAGTCACACACACACCCTCCCCCTCCAAACTGTTTAAAGTGCTGCAGAAAGCAATCGCAGAGGATTGGGGCAACAAGAATCAAAGTCAGCTTGATAGTAATGCTGTTAGGAAGTTGTTTTTTAACTGCATAAGAGCGTATGGTCTCTGAAAACACATGAAGAGACAAGCAGTTAGTAGCTCTATTCACTTCTCTAACTTCCCTTCCTCCTTAAAATTGTAGCAATGCATACTGTAACTGGGCACTTTAACTTAAATTTTCAGATGTTATTACTGCTTTTCTTTACATTCAGCTCACATGGGCTGAAGTCACCTCTGATCTCCGTGCTTCAGTCTGGCTGTGCTACCTGCCCAACATCTTAAGATGGTGATTAACCTACATGCTCTCCAGAATGCAAGAGAATTCAAAAACTTCCTTCTCATGCTGAGTTCTGCTTCTGTCAATCCCTTTCTTGTAGGAATAGCTAGAGGAAACATTTTCCAGATGGAACAAATGCACCACAATCAACTTGAACTCTGTTTACCCTCTGCTAGGAAATACCTCATGTAATGCTCACATTGTTTTGGCTATTTGAGTACAACCTTTAAAAAAAGAGGCCAAGCTATGAACAAATATTATCATCATAGCTCCATACCACTACTGAGGATATAACCTAAAAAATAGTCTTCTATGGTACAGAGACAGTACGTTGCATAAAAATATAACTTACTCTTTTTTTTTAACCATAAAAAAAAAAAAAAAATCATGATGTGAAGAAAAACTGATGGTGTGGCTATATATGTTCTTTACTCATGTTGTGATAAGTTAGCTAAGTGACAAGAACTAAGAATTTGCCTGTATGTCCCTAAAAGGCAAATATTGAACATTGCCTTCTGTCTGTGACTTTTCCTCACAGCTTCTTTATCTGATATTTGTCTCTATGCTTGAGTAATTCCCATTGGCACAGTTGCAGGCAAAGCACTACTGTCTGCCAAGCCTCTGAATTAATCATTGGTGAGTGTAGTTCCCCAGGAGTGAGAACCTGGAGACTTAAAATTAACATGAATCCATTTCTATTTTTTGTCGCTCTGGCACTGAGCAAAGTGCTCTAGAGCATGATCCATTGCATCAGCTCTGTTTTAAAAAAATAGACAAAATAAACCACTTCTGGTTTTCCTTTCTTTCTTATAGTGTGTGAGAGCTTTGGTTTTTTGTGTCATTTAGTTGTGCCAATTGTTATTTTGCACCATTTTGTATGAAGTCTGCTATTTTATGTGGGCATCTTTATCAATAGCTGTTCAAAAATAAACATTCCTAAACAAGTCCTGAAGTTTCCTCTGACTTTTATAGACAAACATAGCACCAGAAGAAAATGTTGCAGATGAACACTCAGGGTCGTGCATACTACTGGTGAAAGACACGGAGGCTAAATAAACCCAGAAGCACCTTTCTTCACTTGGATCTAGTGATTAGCCAGCAAAAAGGTAAGGCAGGAGTTTGATTTGTGCAAAACCTTAGGGTTCAGAAACTGATTATCTTAGAAAAAGAAGAAGTGTCTTAAAATTGCTGATAACCTGGGCTGGAAGAAGGGAAGGTTTAGGGCATTTGCCAGGCATGATTTGAAACACAGACTGTGACTATAACCTGAGTCAGGAAGAGGTAGGATGACGCAAAGGATAGAGTTGAATTCTATTGAGTGTTATAATCACCACTCCAGAATGGAGTAGAACTTCTTTCCAGCTCAGTTCTATGAAACATTCCCATTAAAATTTTGATTCCTTTGCTGAACCTATTCTGAAGACAAATTTCCAGTGAGGTCTATCCATTAGGCACTGAGTCTTAGATAGGTACTTCAGTAGTTTAGGGGGGGAAAAAAAAACACCTTTCATCCTTTTCATGGATGGAAAATAGATTGAAACTTGTAGCAATAATAAGGACCAATATTGAGACACTTAGTATCTTATTTACTTTATATTTTTAATTTGTAATTGGAATAAGAGGAATTTATATGCATAGTCAGGATATACACCATCCAGCATACACTGCTTCTGATCTGCTGTCAGATGAAGCCAAATAGATTTTATCTTTCCAGCTTCTCAGCACCTCAGATTCTGTTGACTTTACTGTATTCAGTATTGCTCCAGACCAATCCAGCACATTGCAGAAAAGAAGTTTTATGTCTTTTTTAGTGTTTAAAGTAAGCTCCCTAGCGCTTTTTGATAAGCTGTGTTCTCCAATTATCAATTTATTCTAGTTGGCTTTGCTGGAATGCCCTCTACTTTTTCCAATGTCATCTATGTAATGACAGGACCGTTATTTGTGTAAGAATTACAATAATCTGTCTTATTAAAAGCTCATATACTCCATTTCCCATACGTTTCCATGAAGTTATTAACTATCCCAGCTTTCATTGCTGAAAACAACACTGTATATGAAAAATGTTTCAAATTGTGCTCCTTGTGTATTCCAAATCATTTCCCTTTATTCTTTCTACTGGACTTCCTTAACAACTCTGTTGAACGTTAGCAGTACCTTTTAAAAAGATTTTATATGCTTCTATCAGTTCTTGCACATGGGAAATGATCATGTTGCATGGACTTCCTAATTGCTTCTGAAGATGAAATTGCTCTCCAATAATCTACATCTAGCAATTCCCACTTTCCAACACATGCCAAATAGCATGGCACCTATTATGACACGTGAAGAAAATAACAAAGTGGCCTACCAAGGAGTTTTACTGAAAGTGATATTTCATCTGTAGTTCAAAGTCCCAAATTTTAGAAGTATACACTAGCACTGTAATTCATTTTTTCATGTTTTTGTGTACTGGTTATTAGATAATTACTGTACATAAGAAGAATATAACATTTTAAAAAGTATTATTGGCATTTCATCACTATTAGTCAGAAATAACTTTTTGAAATATAAAGATTTTTGCTACCCTGTTATTCTGGTTTGGAACACTGATATAGAAGTTTATTTTGACATGACCTATTTCAAAAGGCAGCCCTTGCCCCACTGTAAATGTAAGAGACAGACAGATCATGTCCCTTCTGCAAATGTGAAGACAGCAAGATCTTTCTCTTACAAGGCAGGCAGAAGCATAAGACACAAATGTGAGAAAAGTTTTGTTTAAAATCAGACAATAAGGTAGCAAATAAACAGCAAGTGAGACAGAGTATTTCAATAGCGTGTTCTCACCATTAGGTAATTCTTGCTTTTGTTCCCTTCGCCGTGTTTAGTTTATATTCTGTAGAAAGAAATCTTACCTTCATTCCATTAGCACCTTGCTCTTTCTTAGTTTATTTTAGTGCTCCTTGATTTTCCTTTTGAGAATTTATTTTCAGTGAAAAGAACATTTGACCTTTAAGTCATTGGTTCAATTCTAGCCTCTTCTGGTAAAGTTAGTGAAGCACTCATAAGATGAAAAGTGCTATGTATAATTGCTAAGTACTATATTATTAGACAAAATTTGTTATCATCTGATAGCGTTTCAGTTGTTTATAAACTGGTGGCTTCATTTCAGCGGTAAGGAATGGGTCAGACAACAAGAACTCTCCTGGTAATTGGCAGTCCTGATATTGGTGTCAGCAGCTGAGCAAGCATTGCACGTTTAAGTACATGTCTTGCTCGTTGGTGTTGATCTTCTGGTGCGGATTGCAGGTGATCTGCACAGTTTCAGCGTGGACACACACTTTCCCTTTTGAAGGGAAACTATACTTTAAAACAGCATAGTTTAGATCTATAAGATCTTCATAATTTACACAAGAATGAAATATACTGGGATTTTGTGTATGTATGGGATTTTGCGTTTTAAAAAAACAAAAGGTACTGCTGAAGTTTTGTCAACCTTCCCTCACACTGAAGGAAAGCCTAGCTCATTAAAATAAGGAAATTATTAATAATAAACAATGCAATTATTGTGTTAGAATTAGACTCCAAAATCATAATGTCATGAGATTGACGGCTGATTGGCTGAGGTCAATGGAAAAAAATTCCTTACCATTTGGTCTCAGCAAAGAAATATCTTTATGCACAATATTATTTCTTTAAACATTTTATATTATTTGTTTGGTGGGGATGGATGTTATTAAGATATTAATTCTTCACTTAATAGGGGTTTACATAGGTGCTAAATTAAGTAAGATCTACTTGTCTTTTTTGTGCCCCAGTAAATCAAAGGAAATAATACTTCTAATGTAACTCAGGTGATCTGAGGTTCCGCTGCTGGTTATAAGAACTCAGACACTAAGATGATGAATACTGCTTAGAAGCTGTTAAATAAAGACATTAATTTACAATTAATAAGTTGCCAGCTCACTCCCACAAGTGATTGCTTCTCTTCCTTCAATTTCAGACCCTGCCACAAAACTCTCTCAACTCTCCATGTAGCCTAACTTTTGACTTAGCATGTCTCAAAAGTTTCACTGAAATTTGTTCTGTTACTGTCATTGCCTGCCATCTCCTATTTATATTCATATACTATTACTGCCAATAGACAAAGTAAACATGAGTCACAGTTATCTGTTAGGCTGCCTGTGATAGGCATTATTACAGTTGCTTAGCAGCCAAGAAGACAAGATAATACATAACATTAATACAGGGAGAAAGCAAATTTAGGCAGATACAATATTAATAACCAGGTAAGGCCCTGGTATGAAATGTCTGAATCATTAATTATCCCAAGAGATCAGCATCAAAACTTTGGTTTCAAGTTTTGGGTTTGAAATATCTGTATATTCTGTATGAATTTTTTTTCCTGCAAATATGGCTTAATTTCACAAAGAGCTTTAGCATTACAACACCGTGCTTTTAAGCTCTGTCCCTTCATGGCCTCCTAGGCTCCTTAACTAATCTACAGATGAGTAAACCTGATATCTTTACCATATAAATTGGTAGAATGCTTTCTAAAAATTAAATTTAGTAGCCACATGGCTTAAAAATTATATATTGGTGAAGAATCAGCATGATTTCTTAAAGGGCAATCATGTCACACAAATCTAGTGAAATTCACTGAAGGAGTCAATAGGCATCATACTGACAAAAGACATCTAGCTGTTCTGGTCTGTTTTGATTTTTCAAAAAACATTTTGCAAAGTCTTTCACCAAAGTCTCTCCAAGAAATTAAGTTGTCATAGGACAAGAAGGAACATTTTCACATGGATAAAGAAATCTGTAACATAAAGGAAATATGGAGGGACCATAGAATCAGCCTTTAAAGTGGAGGGATGTCTTACATGTGGTTCTGCATTGGTATCTGTGTTTTTTCACAAAATCACAAATTAATGAGCAGAGAAGATGAAATGAGGGAGATGACCAAGTTATTCATGGTGACAAATAAATTATTACAGGTAAGGAAGATGATAATCTGCAGCAAAGGAGGAGTTCACAAAACTGCGTAACTTGGTAATAAAGGGGCAGACAAAATTAAATATGAATAAATGTTGTGATGCATATAGAGAAAAAGATATTCTTACTTTTATGGAAAAGGGATCTAAACTGATTATTACTATTCATGATCAAGATCTGAATTTATAATAATAAATTCCAGGAAGTGTCAAGTTAATTATCAATAGTTATTGAGAAAGCAAATAGAAAGCCAGGAACTATTTCAAAAGGAATAGAAATCAAAAGAGAAAGCCTTGTTATGTCATAGTTAAATCCAGGGTACATCTGAATCTTGAATGCTTGTTCAGTTCTAGTCTTTCTATTTCAAAAAGAATATGATAAAATGGAAAATATGCAAAGAAGGCTGGAAGTGATGTTCAAAGATATGAAATAGCTTTTGTATGATGAAAAAAATAGGTGATTTAATAGTTTTCAACCTGGAAAAGAGCAAGGAATATGATGAAGGTCAGTAAAATTGGAAGTGGCATGGAAAAAGCAAATAGGAGTCTCCTCCAAAAGAAAAAGTAGAAAGCATCAAATAAAACTAACATAAGGTTCAAAATGAATACATGGAAATACTCCTTGATACAGTACCTATTTGACATGTGAAATAGTTTACCGGTGAATGTTTTGAGTGCTGAAACCCTTCACAGATTTAAAAAAAATGACCAGAAGAAAAAATATCCATCAAGAACTATGGAATACAAAACATTATTAAATTCAGGAAGTCTCTGAACCTCAGATTGCTGAGGAATTGGTAAGCATTGCAGGAAAGTAGATGGTAACATCCACTTCTCTAATGCTTACAGGCTGTCCTAGGCACCCATAAGCAGTCACAGCTGAAGAGTGGTTAACCTCTAAATAAGGCAGAAGAATGATTGTTTAACTTCCTGCCCCTGAAAGTGTGTAAGCATGAATTCATCCTTAGATGCTTAGTATAGTGTAGACTGAGATGCTTGTAGGAGCATTCAGAAGCAAATTTTTAGGTGCTCATGGAATTTTACTAACAGGAAAATGAGATGCTGTTAGATTATAAGCACTTCCAAGGGCCGCATTGCAGCTAAACTGAAAACTGATCACTGTCTCAGGTTTAGGTGCTTAAATCTTTCTGTGGGCATAGCTCAGAATATTGAATTCAGAGATTATTTTAAGACATTAGATACCTTGAGTATGGAAGGCATCCATATCAAAGCCAATATTTTAATCCATTTATATTCAATTTAAGCTCTACCATAGTAGAATGGGACTCTTTCCTCCCACCCCCAAATCACTTCATGTAAGAACTTCCAAAGCAAAGCAAGGATTAGGAAAAAAAATATTTTTAATTTAAGTTGCTGAAACTCTCACTATGTTTATGCATTCCTTTTTGGTAAATATGCAGTAAAATATGTAGTAGCACAGCCATGAACAGCTTCATTGCTCCCTAATCCTTTAATAAATGTCCACTATAAATCTTTGCAGCAGATTATGCACACATCAAATTGATTTATATAGTGGCTGAGTACGTTTAAAGTCCAAAGATACTATGTTGATAGCATTGCTTTGATGGTTATAAACAAAGATAAAGAAATGTGAGATTCATTATGAGCCATTTCTTATTTTCCAAGTCTCACAAAAGAAATTTCTGATTAGACTGTACTGTAAGCAGCATCTTCTTAAAAGTTATCTTTCCATTTTTTTAGATAAACAATTCATGGTCTATTTGATCTTCCAGTCTACATTTCCCCCCCCATTTCTGGTATTCTGTTGTGATTTTAACATCAAAAAAAGTATAGGAAGATACAGCAATTTTCAATTCCAGAGCTTTTAAGCTCACAACATGAATGTATCAACTTCCAAGAAATTCTTGCACTGCTGTAATTCTCAAAGCACACTCTATAGACCTTAAGGATTCACCCTTCTTGCTCCTTCGTTATTTAGATAATTACTACAAGCACTATTAGAAGCAGATGAAGACCTTAGAATTTAGAGGTTTAGGAGACTTTTCCTTACCACAATTTGTTAAAATTTGTATTGATTTTAATGTGAGATGATTGTGCCCCAGACGTTTGAAGAAAAACTGTATTGTTGTTGGGTTTTACTAGGAATAGCTCTGAGAAAGAAACCATTCCATATGGCAGAACAGAAATTCAGTTTTCATTCTTTATGTTTAGGTGCAATTTGTGAATAAAATGGAGTTATCTGGGAACTGGGCATTTGTGTATGTAGTCTGAGACTCCTGGAAAGGCATATTGTTTGAGTGCTGCTTTTAAATTCCTTTATTCCAGGACTTGTTTGCATATGTAAATAAAAAAAGTAATACTGTGGGCTTATATGAGGAAATTTACCATCATAATTAGACTGGTATCATTACACCAATATAATTCCCTTGTAGATTTATTTTTGAACGTAATTCATTTGTGTTTTTTTTTTTTTTTAACTGCAGTCATACTACATTAGTTATACAGTTTAGGGTTTAGATTAATAAATATCCCATGCATCTGGACCCTTAAAACAGCCAGAATCTGTATTTGATTTCTTTTGAACCGGGAAGCTGATGTTCAACGTCTGAGGTTCTATAATGAGAAATGACAGACAAATGTAACAAATGCCACATTTATATTAGAGTAGAAGGTTGGTCTTCAAATAACAGATAGCTATGTATTTCTATGTATTGCTACGTATTATTTCTATGTAATTATATATCATCTGAAAAAGAGATGTTGTTGTTATGCCTAATTTGGGTCTGATACCTGCACTCTGATCCTGTAATCCTAGCCTTACTTTGTTGAGATTAGGGCACAAGTTGTGTCTTGGAGGAGAGATGAAGGGTACTATATACCAGCCTCTCAGACAGAGGCCTTGTCCTCCTTTCTGTTTCGGTATAATCAGCCAGATCAATGTAAGTCACAGATGGTTTAGTTTAAAATTCTTGACTCCAAAGGCAAACAGAGGAGAAAAAGTGGATGGCTTTAGTATCATAATCTGCCAGCCAGGGCAACGCATTTGTATGTGAACACTTTTCCACTATTCTTTACCCGTAGTTTAACCTGACCTGTTTGACTTTGTTCTGGAGCAGAACAGAAAAGAAGAGCAAATGGCTGTCAACAGTCTTAACCGGGATGCATTGACACAGTACCACTTCAGTTCACTCCTGCAAAGACCAGAGCTATTACTCCCGCACCCATGTCCCAGTCTTTCACTGACCCAAGGACGACAGAGATAAAAAATGCAATGGGAGAGGGTTAGTGCATTGGCTGTGCAAATGGGTGGTAAATTTAGGCACAAAACCAATCTCAACCCTGGTGTGAACAAGCAGACTAGATATATACAGATACTGTGTGCCAAATCATTCATCTTGCCCTGAGCTTTGGACAATCGAAAGGGATTTATCAGTCAGAATGGAAACTACACAATTTTTGGTTTCTGCTTTTCAGCACAGATTAATTCCAGTTTCAGATGAATTCTGCTTTGAGATCTTACTTTAATTCAGACCTGAAATTCAAGTTAACAGTACAAGGAATGAACTAACAGAGACAGAAACAAAAAAACCCGTTTCCTTGAATTATTTTCCCTTCCTAACTCGTTTCTACAAAGAGTATTATCTGCAGTGTCTCTTATGCTATCTAATGGGAAAGATGCTTAAGAATCTCTTGGTGGCCGTGTAAAACACTAACTTGGGAAAAGGGAACCTCTACCATTAGTGACCATATGTCTCTTTTGGCACCAATGTCATCAGATCTCAATGTTCTTTTATATCATCACAGATGCATCTTATTATTAGTTTTAATTGAACAAATACTGCATCACATCTTGGCAATTTGGTCCTCCAGAGCACTGATAAAAAAAACTTTGGGGCATTGGTGCCAAAGGATGACACTTTTATTGGTTGTTCTCTGCCAGCTTCAGCAGTGTGCCTGCTGTCCCTCCATTCCATGTCTAGCCTGTGTTTCCTTCCTTTATTCTACTTTTTCCACTCCCCTGCCCTAGACAACACAAAGCTCTATCCAGTGATGTTGTTCTCTGCTAATCCCCTTGTTGCCTAAGTCCTAATACTTTGAGGAATCCCTTTTTAAGAATAATGAGCACAAAGGAGGAAAAGATGCTATGAAAATACACATTCAAGAGTAATGATTTACGTATCAGTTTATTTATTCATTTAAAAGAGCAAACAATTATAGAACTGTTTGCATTTCAGAGACACCGAAAGCTCTAATCAAATCAAGTCTTTGATTTTTAAAAATGGCATTAAGCAGCTCAAAATATACCTGCAGGTAGGGAAAATGAAACATCATGCTTGCTTTTTTTTTTTTTTTTTCAGAAAGCGGTGAATTCTTTTCAGTGATAATACACAGAATTTAATATTACAAGTGGCAGTCTGTCACCTGATGGAACATAAGTGGAAGATAGTGAAATCCTTTCCAGTGACTTTGAAAGAGGCTGCTCTATATTTACTCAACACATTTTTGGTAGCAAAGTCAACTTTATGAATTCCCAGTAATCTTACCCCCAACTGCACACCTCTCCCCGTAGCACTTTATTGCCTCTTCAGCTGTTTCGATACAACAGTTTGCAGAGCCTTAGTATAAACCAGATGATTGAAATTGTGATCAGAATTAAATAAACAAGCACACTTCTGGAGGATTTTTTTAAACCTGGATCATTTCGTAAATCTGCTTTACGACACAATCCCATAAACAGTTATGCTGACACAACTGTATAGGCTGCAAATTGTACTGGAGGACCAGAAATAATCAACCAGGCATAAGAACTTTGGTTCCCAAAGCACTTTTTTAGAACAGGCAATTAAATTCCATGTGAACTAAGACTCATAGAAAATAAGTTGGCTTCCCACTGGCAGATCTATCAATGAAACTCTGGAGTCCTAAATTCCACTTTCCTGCTTAAGTAAATACTACATCTGAAAAGAAAAGCTGCAGAACTTTTGCTAAAGGGCTTTGCATCAGTATAGACAACGGAGTTCTCCTTTTTACTCTGAGGATCTATATCTGAATTTAGGTACAGCTTGCAGTGAAACTCTCTGTACTAAATAAAGTCTGTAATAAATCCTTGTCACAGTATTTTCCATTCTGAGGAATAGATCAAGAAAGAAAAATCCATATTTATATTGGTTTTAATATGTATCCCAAAGCTCAGCACAAATATTGCTCATTGTTGCATGGTTGGCCCACATCACCTTTACGAGCTCCAAACTTTAAGCTCAGGGACAGTTTAAATGTGATCTTACCATTCACATGTTCTGATTGGCGTTAGCTATACTCACCCTAAAATTTGGATTATTGTTGGAATGTTTGTTTCTGTCTTCCATAGTGCCTTCCTTCTGTTGTTTTTTTTTTTTTTCTTCACATTGACCTCATTTTAAATAATTTTAATTTCTCCATTGATTCTAATTAAGCTGCTGTTAGGTCTTATGAGCTTCATTTAATTAAATAAATTAATTTATTTATTTATAACTTAACCAAATCACCAAGCTCGCTTTCCCAAAATCCCACAGCTCTAATAGAAAGAAAATCAAAGGCACTTATTTTAATGTTAAGTGCCAGTAGCATTGTGATAAAGTAGCATTGTGATAAAGTATCAGAAACCTGGCTAGCCAAATACTTTAGGGTTTTTTACACTTTGCTGCATCCCCTCAATGTTTAGCATATGACTTTTGCAATGCTGCTGTATTATGAAAGTCATCTGCTTCAAAAGGAAGCTGGAGGAACTTTTTTTTTTTTCACCTCCAGGGTTTTTGATACGTAAGTGAGCATTTCTGTTAGAATTATCTAAGACTCATACAAGAAGAGAAATCACATAACACATTAGGGGTTGCAGAAATAATTTCAATTTCTGATGTAATTATAAGATTGCAAAGGAAGTGCTTAGGATACAATGATGTGAACTTGGATCTCTGATCTGACTGTTTTGTTCAGTGAAAGATATCGAGTTTTAGCACTGTGTAGTATCTCAGAGGTCACAGGCATCAGTTCTATGACAAAACTGCAGAACTTTTCTTTCACTGTGCTCTGCAGTTCTCCTTCTTTGCAGTCAGGACATATTCTACTGCTTTAGAGACAAAGACAGTTCCTAAATATGCCTTTCTTGGTTACAGACATCCTGCAGTCAGATCCGCATTAATCATTTCCATCAACACAGCAAAAACTTATTAAGTGTTTGCCATACAAACAAGGTTTAATTTCTCCAGCTGGATGCTGCCAACATCTTTACAGCACACCGCTCTTGTCACAGTGGTTAGGCACAGTTTTAAAATATATTTACTTTAGCCTCAGGCTAGTGTAAAGCCTTTTTGTGTGTTTGCTTTTCTTTCACCCTTTCTCTCTCCCAATGTTGTGAAATGAAGGTGCTGATAGGGAAGACCTTGATGAGAAATGTAAAGCAATGATTGGTTAAAAAGTATTGACAAGAAATCTTTCCATTCATCTTTCCAATAAATTTATTTATAAGAAATAAGGTCCTTTTTTTTTTCTTTTTTTTTTGCCCCTCTTTTCTGCTTTCAAAGTCTCTCAGACAAATAACTTTCTTAACTGATTGGGCAAAAAGAGGTCATTGCCTGCACTTAAATTGTGTACAGGAGGCACGCATTGGGCCATGAAAATAACTGTGCAAACCAACCCTGGATTTCCACACAACCCCCTCCCCAAAACGTCTCCTGACTACCTTCCAACAAAAACATTGCCTGCACCATAATGTTATTATGGACCAAACCATAGCTATCTATTCTGGACAATACCTGAATCTTAAATACAGGCAGAAAATAATGCCCAACTCTACCTTGTAACACATAGTGTTAACTCTGACAATGGAACGAATTTTAAGACATTATATCAAAAATATATCTATGAAAAGGGAAGACAAGGGAGTTATAGTAAATTTTCTGATGACTTACCAACAGGAAGGCTATCTCAAAAATTATACAACATAGTAGTTTCTGATACATGTACCATAGTAGTTATAACAGTTTCTGATATATGTTTTCCCACCATAGGTACAATCTCATGGAAATCAGTAGGACTATTTTCAGAGTAAGGCATTAAATAAGGATTTTGGAATACTACTTTGTGCTGCAATTAAAAGCTGAAGTAAATTAGTCAGAAATTCACTTATAAGCCCAGAGAGCATGATGAGCAGCTGGAAGCGTTCTCTCACTTCAGAGAGTGACTAAAGACTGATCCATTCATTCTTCTTTTCCTGATCTAGTTCATCTGTACTTGCTTGTTTCCATTAAATATAGTTTTAATCACAAATCATGGTCCAGCTCAGCTGTTCACTCTGTATTCAGCCATACCACCCTGGGCAGTATTTTTATGAGATATTAAAAGTTAAGTAGGGTTGCACTAGGTCACCACCTAGGTGGAATGAAAACCCAAATGCTAAAATGGTTATTTAAGAGGCCGAGGTTTTTTTTTCAGCTACTACATGTCTGCTTGGAAAACAGCACTTACTTTCAGTAGGATATTTGGTCATAAATTATGGCTTTTCTTTATTTAAAATGACAGAACATCATTTAATTTGAGAAAAAAAATACAAACATTCACATAAATACATGGATTTATAGGATTTTTCTCTTGTCATAGAAAAAAAACCTTAAAAAAATAATTTAAAATAGTTTTCATAATGACTCCAATCAACACGTACCTCAAGGTTATCCTGGAAGTGCCCTATTTGGCTGAGATGTAAAATTGACTGTATATATTTATTTCCCTTAATAGACTAAATTTTTCTATGGTTTTCATAACAGAGCAAGTGATTTTTCTAAAAGACCATACCAGAAACCAGATGGAGCATGTATGGTTTGCTCCTGATATAATAGCTGTAAATTCATTTGAAGAGTCTGTTTCCTATTTGTCTGCTATGCAAAGCAGCAAAACTTTAGTCCATAAGTAACTGCCTTTAAGTATGGGATTAATAGTGTGGTACGTGTACCTGGGAATATATCTACAGTGACAAATAAAACAAGGCCAGGCACTATTTGCCAGCCCTAAGTCCAATGGGGACAGACTGTTTCTGTGCTTGACAGAAGTTGGCCCTGGGTCTGCTGTTGCTTTAAGTTATAGTTAGTCCTATTTTACTGTTCTAGTCCTCTAGGTGTAGCAATATGAGAGCATTGTTGCTGTGCATTAGAATGTTTTTTTAATAGCATGAACCTAAGGATAAGCACTGCTTGCCAATGGTTGTGGTATGAAGGCTTATAATGTTAGCTGGAGAAAATTTTCCAATAACATTGAATAAAAATGTAAGCAAATTAATAACAAAGTGAACAAAACTTGCAGTAGTCCTGTTCATCCTACCTGTTCAGAATGCTTTGTTCTCTCAGCCATACAAAGGTGTTGCCTTGAAGAGCACTGTTTCACACACAGCAAAGCTAAAGAGGGAAGACACTAAAAATAGTAAGGAGACTAGTTTGCCAGGACTGTGCCCAAGCGTTGCTTAAATTTTTATATACATATATGTATATATAAAAATAAATATATCTCCTGTTAGACTACATAAGTACACATTCTGGAAAAACACAGTAATTGTTTGAAATTAACTGTTTCCCATAAAGACCTTTTAAAATAGGACTATTCTGTAGAATTTTAAGAAGGACATACATGAATTTGCACAAAGTGTCACATGGATCCTCTAAACAGCTTCATTCAAGCTACCAAATATTTCTATGAAAATATTTTTCATCTAGTTGTACATTTGGGCCCATGGCTACAAGAATTTTTCTATCCAATGTCCCCTCAGTACAAATACAAACAAAAATCATTTACTACCTTTCCCAGATAATTTTCATGCAAATAATTGCCCAGGTGAAAAACAGGTGTTGGATTTGGTTAATAATTGCCATGTCTTTAAAACAAATTAAAGTGTCTGCAACAGGAATGTAGCACAATTTTTGAATATAAAGTGGAGACAGATCTCAATCTGTTAAAATATTTTCTAGAAATTAGCCAAAATCATACTTCTGATATTAATTACGCTGTTTTACAATTGCAAGGACATAAATGATACTGGAACTTCTTTTTTGGATTTCTAAATGCAATAGCTGTGATCCCAATCCCGCCTAGAACCTGAAGGTGAGATTCTTTCTTGCATAATGCAGGGCTGCAGAGCTGTAGTCCTCAAAGATATTTCAAGGCTATCTTAACTGGCAACAGGGAATCAATAGATGTCATAGGAGCACAATACCAGGTGTGATGGTATCTCCTTTAAGATGACATTATAGACAGTTGTCAGATAAAAGAAGATATGAATAGGAAGACCCTGCATACTGATGATCCTTAAGTCCTTTGGAGCTATAAAAACTTAGGCTGTACTGTGCAAAATTGTAGGTGCCCTGGGAACCAGATGGAAACTGAATCAAGTCTAGATGGGAACCAGTAAAGCTTCAGGATGAGACAACTGAAACAAGCTTAAAGCTAACCAGTGCAATTTTTCATCTCAAAGAACATTTTGACCACAGCCAGGGGTCTGAGCCTGTTGGTGTCTCCCATCAGTAAAAACAAGAATGGATGTTTAAACACCTGCCTGTGTGCTCCTCCACATACAAAAGTCAGAAGCAGCTGTAACTACAGGTTGATCTACCAAATTAAAAATAATGCATGTAAGCTGCCTTTTGAAGAGTATATCTAGCACGCACTGATGATGTTTCAGCAGTCATCAATAAGCAGTCATAGTGCACTGGCACAAAAAATGTTGACTAAACCTTGTCCTATGAAAGGAAAAGACACAGTTGGGTATTCCAGTCTTTGGTCCTTAAGCTGCTAATGTAATAGTTACAGGACAAATACAAGATATTGTTCCAAAAAATTCTCTAGTTTGGAAACTGCTCTTTTATCCCATCGAGTGTTGTGGTTTGGGCTGGGCTGGCCACTAAGATGAAAAACAGATGCTCTCTTTAAAGTCTCTCCCTTCAGAAAAGAGAGAGAGACAATATGAGAGAGACTTACAAGTTGAAAAGAAATTAAACTACTTCAATGAAATATTATTAATAAAATAATAATAAGAAAAATATTATAATATCAATAAGTAAATAATGAAATATATATAATACATACAATTGGTATCGAGCTCCCAGGATGATGATCACATCATCGGCAGGCACTGGGAAAGTCCCAGACTGGACTGGGAGCTGGATTCCAGATCTGGATTCAGGAATGCACAGATTGGGATTAAAGGCAGATGAACAGACAGAGTCCTCCTCAGATGCTGGCCATTGAAGAAAGAACGCTGACCCTTTGATCCCTCAGCTTTTATACTGAGCATGAGGCAGATGGGATGGAATACCCTGTTGGTCAGTTTTGGGTCACCTGTCCTGTCCGCTCCTCCCCACAGGTGTAACCCCTCTACGCTTTTCCACTTCCGACCCTCCAACAGGGCCAATAACAAAGTTGGCTGGCCTTGGGTGTTATAGCAATAAGGATAAGCAGGAGCCTCTATAAACATCGGTCTTATCACTCTGGTAGCAGACACTGTCTGAAGAATATGCTGTTAATTTCAGAGTTAGAAGAGGCTTAACTGAGAAGTAAAATTACCGAACAGAAAATTGGTTCTGTTTTACCTCAAACCAGGACATTCCACCCCTAATTCCACATCACAGATGTCATGATCAGATCACTACTGCTTGTTGTCTTAAAACAACCAGTGTCAAACCAGGACACTGAGATTAAAGCATTAAAAATAATGACAGCACTTGATTTCCTCATAAGATTATTATAAAACATAACTCTTCTTCCATGCACTACAAAAGCATTCACTCTTTAAACTTTGCAACACCCTTTTGAGCGATGTCCTATGTACATCTATCTGCCCATAGCAGAGAAAACAAAATGCAGACTTTCCATAATGGACTGAAATTTTACTACAGTAGTCTCCAAATTTGTGGTCCTGTATTCTTTGCACATGCATAAATGATGTTCTAGGACAAAGAAAGGGATTCACCTATTCTGTCTATGAATTTTTTTTTTTTAATGTGACATGCATTCCACTGTCTTTACCTGTCTCAGGAGACAGACAAAAGAAAAAACGTGGTGGATAATAGCAGGAAGGAAAAAGAACAGCACTGGAAAGAGAAAAAGTGGCTGTTAGAAAACAGTCCCAAGATGCTCATTTGTGGTTATGTAATACGGCTTTTTTATTAAAAAGGTTCTCAGTGTCCATACTTTTGCCAGCTGCTGCGTATATTGCTACTTGGACTATAATACCCAGGAAAGGTCATGCTGCCTTGACAAAACTTTGTACTTGTTATCCAGCCTGTGCGGATGGGTAGAGAAGAGCAGCCATCAGCTGCCATGCCAAGGTGTGCTCCTAGCTGCCCGCTAGCCCTGCTTTGGCTAGTGACCTGTTGCACGTCCCACTTGAAGCAATTTTCAAATCTTACTTAAGCCCCTAGTCCTTTAAAACCCTTAAAAGCCAAGGGTGTAGGTATTGCAGGAACAGGACATTTGAGCATTTGGGTTTGAAAGTGCAAATGAATGAAACATCAATAAACCCCACAGCACAGCAAATCAGTCAGGGCACAAGGTATCCCAGAAGCCTGAGACTGTTACCACTGGGATACTATCTAGTGAGGAAGAATCCAGGCTTCACTCGTATCACAGGAAGGCTGCAGTAAATTACAAATTAATGTTTTGAAGTTAATGAATTTAATTGATTTCAAGCTGAGTAAGGGAGTTAAGGCTGGTATTCAAACAGGGAGAGAGTATTTAAATTTAGCTATCATTAGCAGGCACATGTTACATTCAACAAATATCAAGATTTTTCACTCTTACAATATGTGGTGAGGCTACTTGAAGCCTTTTAGACTCCTGTTTCCTTCAGCAGAATGGGGAAAGACTCATAATTTTCAGACAGGATAATAAATGATAAATATAAGACTTCCAATTTTAGGAAACAGAGAGGACTATATAACTGCCCCTAGTGGAAGCTTATGCCACCAGTTAGGTTCAGAAGACTGAACCACATATTATGGCAGATTGTACTTTTTTCAAAATATCAGTATGTCAGGTCCAAGTCCTGAAAGAAAACCTTCTGATACATAACTGTCTTCTTTAGCAGAATCATTGCTTACTGGTAGCATCACACAGCCCTGCAGGTAGGATTAAACTGAATAAGCAAAGCTAACTATTTTAAATGTAGAAATGACAAAGAACATAAAGAAATGAAAAGGCAGGAGAAAAGTGCTATGATAAGCAGGTGCTATTTCATATACTTTCACAGCCACTATTTTAATGATTGAAAATCATTCTATGTTCTCCATCTTACACATAAAAGACTAGACAACCACACTGATTTCTTCATATAGTAATCAAACACAAGTTCTTTTTTTTTCAATACCACTCAGCTTTCTGCTGCTGTCTTTAAATGAAAATGTAGTATGATGGAATTTGTATGTAAAAAGCTTCCTTGATATTTATTAACTGTAAAACAAACAAACAAAATAAAATAAACTGAAGCTGTCAAAAACATGCAGCTATATTATCTGTTAAAAATCAATACAGGGCTTTGACTAAAGGACAGCTCTCATTCCAAAATCAAGTCAGTATTCATGCATTAATTTGCTTCACATTATCCATTACATAAATTATGATTAAAAGTATAGTAATAATAGCAACAACATTATTAATAATAATAACATAGAACTTACATTTTATTGAAGAGAAGTCTAGGATTATGGTTTACATCATTAGATTCCAGTCGTAATATGTTACAGTTTTTCTGTGAAAATTGTACAAGTGTAAGATAAATATGTGGGAAAACTAAAATGACAATGATTCTCTGCCTCATGCAGCATCTTAGACATCCAGTGCTTTAATGTCTGTAAAGCATTTAAAGATGTCTGCGAAAAATATAGTTTGTAAGTGCAGAGTATTCTTCTTGATATTCAAACACCATACACAGGTATGAGACAAACAGAGTTTCAAATACCATACACTAAGACCGAAGGTATATAAAAACTTAAGGAATACAAATTTATGCTCTGAAATCTTCTTGCTTACTGTTTATGTCTTTACCTATGAGCATTTGTGCAAATGATGTTTCTCTGGGTGAACTTTTGGGAACAGTTTTTTCTCACTTCAGTCTGTAGCATTCAAATGAACACATCTGCATATACACATGGCATCTGTTATTTCTTCAGGAAATGCCACAATCAACTTACAAAATGCTCATCATCCAGTCTTAGAGTAGAATTACAATTTAATCAGTCTCGTTATTTATTATGATTACTACTATTTCTAATTCCTTATAATATTTCTAAAACGTAGTGGTGGCTACAAGATCACAGTGTAAGACCTGATTCAATTTCACTCATATAAACACATAATAAATGTTGTTCCTGCTCCATGGGGCTTAAATTTAAAGCATAATTTCAAAGACAGAAGATGAATACCAACACCTAAACGAGAACTGAAGGGAAACAGCATAGAAGTAAACAGTGAAAGAAACAGCTGTAACGTAGTTTATTGGCAACTCCATTTCTAGGATAATTCCATATAAGGTTTTCTGGCACAGTTCAGCAAGTCATGCAAGTATGCGTATCATTCAAAAACGGAAGTTTGTCCAAGAATAAGTCAGTGTCCATACTATAGTCATAAGAGTAGTGCAACATAGTAAAGACAGACTTGATTTAGCCTTTAAAGACATGTTCTTCTGCCTGCAGAGCCTGTGGCTCCACAGCTGTCACTGTAAATCAGAATACCTCAAATACACAAAGGCATATTCACTAGCAGTTGAAAGCTGCCCACTAAAGAAAAATTTGCGTATTTTAATCTACTTACAGTTTTGTCTTTATAATTCTAACTTTATTTGAACTCCAAAGGATTGACCGTTGCTACACATCCATTTTCATTGCCAAATTTTCCTGCAAAATAGTTGGAATCTATTTTTCTTTTAGTTGTAAAACTAACGTAATATACTTTCCAGTGATTAAAGAAGTGATTTGAATGTGTTGCACACTGTGATAAATTTAGAGCTTGTCACCTTGGAAAGAGAAATAATAAGTGTCAAAGAAACACTTGGACAAATCACAGCCTCCAGTCAGGGTACTAAAGGAAAGGACAGGACATCTTAATGTCTGATCAGCTTCATCGAAGTATTTACCAACTCCCAGTTTTGCACATCTTTAAAATAATTATGAAAAAAGCCCCAAAGTTATAATTTCAGTACAGATATATAGTACTCAGGCAAAAGATATATTGACATCAGTCAAATGAAACCAGTAGCAGGGAAAGAATTGAAGAAACAGTGTTGTCAAACTCAGCAGAATGAAAAGCAATGGAAATAGTGTCAAAAAGTTACAGATCAGGAATATATGTGATTCACACTCTCTTGTTGTCTCTTTTCAGCTTTATTGAGGTCATCAATCCTTACAATAAGTGGTAAATCACTATTAATTCCTTTGATAAACATGGAAATCATGTTAAGTACAAACAAATGTTTTTGGAGCTGGTAGAACTGTCATGCATAATTCCATAAGCATCATATACCAAACAGTATATGACCTGGGCAGATGATGAGAAGATCGTAACTCACTGATCAACATGACTACCCTGATACCATAACAGCAACTAAGCATTGTGTCTTCTTTTTTTTAAAATAAGGCTTTAATTTTCCCCATTTAATATATATTTCTGTCTGCTAGGGCTTCTGCACCAGTAGGGTGTACTTTAATGTGATTTTTAATGAATAATTTGTAGTAGCAATTGTAAACTGACATCTGTAAACTAACTGTAATTTTATGTACCTTATTTTGAAAACAACTTATCAGTATTTATTTATCAAGCAGATAGGTAATTTCTATACCTAAATAATAGTGATTCTAAAATATTATTCCTAGTGCAGTCTTTCAAGGTTGTGTGTTAGGAAAAAATTGATCTACACTTTATGCCTAACACAGATTTGCTAAGGCAGGCTATACAGGATAGACCATGTCAGTGTCTAAACATGGTCTTGGCCACTGAAGTTGAAATGGGAGATGAAGATTCTCATGGAGTTGGGGGTGGGTGGGTTATTGCATTGTCTACAAACTGATCAGGACAACAGTTTTATCATATTCAGTAACCCTGGCCACCACTGTGTCAATGTTTGCCTTTGGCAGGAAATTCTCCAATAGGAATGGCAATGGTACTTCATTCTCTGGTTTTTTTCCATCCCTAACCAGGTCAGTAAAACCTCACACTGAAAATTTTATTATAGATCCTCACTCTCTGTCTTGGGTGCCTGGTGGAAGGGACTGAACTCATCACATCAGTAGCACCCAAAAGGAAATAGACTGGAAATATTTCCAATTCTTGCCACTGGTTTCTTAAAGGCACATTACAAAATCTTTCAACAGCCTTCTCGGTTCAGCTCTCTCAAAATAAAACAAATAGATGTGAAGATGGTACTTGGGTTTCCGGTTTCATTTCCTGTTCCATTATCACTTTCAGCTCTCAGAAATTATAATTTGTATTTATTTAATTTCTGTTGTTCTTCCTATCACCACAGACTAGAACACAAGTCAGGACTGAGCCTCTTTCTCTGCCATGTGATACAACAGAGACATTTAGCAATATTTGTGTACAGGGTGGGTGGGTGTCCCTGGGAACACCCAGTCCTGGGAATGCTCCCTGGATCATCCCATGTAGAGCTGCCTGGCAAGGGGACAGCTCTCCTTTGTACCGGTGGGCCCGGGAAGCTGGGACTTGATGAACAACTCATGCTCCTCCCCACTGTGTCAGCCTTCTGCCTTCCCAAATGCAGTAAATCCTTTCCTTCTCTACTTGCCTGTTTTGTGTGTCTTCCTTATTTTCCTACCATTATTTATGAAAATTATATCTTTCTCTAGTGCTAGTCCATTCATTGTCTTTCACACATGTAGGTTTAGGACATTTGAGTGGGAATAGATTTATATATTAATCTGTAATATCAGTTTACACTATTTCATTCAGACTAAGTTTTATTTTTATCATTGACATTTAGGGTAGCGTGTCACTATTCTGTCATTATTTCCTTCCTTGAGCTTCTCTTACTGAAGGGAAAGACAGATGAAAATTATTCATTTATTTATTGTTTCATACATTTTTGTTATTTTCTTTGCATTTTACGATTATTTTTTCTGAGTCAGAGACTGAGTATTTTGTTTGATAAATACTTTTTAAGGTAATTGCATTTTCCTGGATACTTCCCAGAGAATTTCACATCTTTCCTATAGGAAACATGAGTGAAGACCTAACGTGTCTTTCTTGCAATTAGATATTTTTCCCTCTAGATGTCTCATGATTTTCATTGCTTTCTCTTTTCTGAGATGCCTCAGCTAGTATGGCTACAGTAACTCCAATAAAGTAGATGAAGATAATGCAGAACTGGACCTTAGCTGTGAATGTGAAAAAGTGTCCTTGAAAAAAAAAACCTGTAGTTTGAAAAATTCTAACAGACCTTTCCTTGTTTTTAATCCAATGAACTGAACTGATATTTGAGCTTGCTTTTATAAGGTATGAATGATCACAGTTCAGATGTTCACAATCCTTTAAGAATGTAAAACTTCTGCTGGCAAAAAAAAAGAAGTCAATATGAAGGGCATGTACTGCTGCCTTTGTACGCTGTCCACATGTACACTGTCACTGGTTTCTTAAGAATCTATTGACAGTCTTACTTTACTTCTTACTGCTACTGTCCATGTTTCAGTAGCATCGTCCTGCTCGTATTTCCCTTTAATACATTTACTCCTGTAAGTCAGGTAGATAGGCAGCACAATGGTTCTTTGCAGTATTTGTTTTCATGTATTCCTTCATTATGGAACTCATTTCAGCTGGACCATTAAATAACTTCTAAGCCACAAGAAAGAGGCAGTTTATCCATCACATAGTGAATACAAAGCATTTAATGTAGATCTCAAATCGATTCTTTTCTTCAAATACTCATTTTTATTTATTTCCCCTCCCCAGGGGGCTTAGCAAATAAAATATTATATTCATGCCAGTGTGGATTTATAACACCAGGAGGGAGATGAAATAAGAGAGCTAAGCATACTGTATTAGCTATTATTCATAAACTATTTCTACTTGTCAGATGTTTGCTGTGAGGCTGAGAATGTGGTACTTCCCCTCCCTCTTAGTTTAACCAAAGCTGATAAGTTGCCTCAAGTTCACACATCATCACAACCAAGAACAAATGCTGTGACTGAAGAGACTCATTCCTGTTTCCTGGCACACTCATTCTGTGCCTTCCTCCTAAAGAAAGCTTTTTTAATATTCCAAAGGCAGAAACCCCGACTATGTCTTCATAAGCATAGAAATTTTCAAAGGGAAAAAAAATTACTCCCTCCTGGGATTTTGATCTTGGTTGTCTTTCTGACATTGTTGCTATTGAGAATAAAGCAGGATCAGGGCTAGGGAGACTTCAATCTCAGTTTAAATTTCTCAGATCTTTTCTTAAGTGAAGCTCTTTCATATTACCAAATTGATTTAATGTCAATATGCTGTCTAAAGTTCAAGTTAGGAAAAACTGATGTCATATTACTAAACATTTTAGACCTGGTATACTTTCATCTTTTCAAATAACAGACTTTCTCCACCACCCTCTCTCTCTTAGCTTCCTCCAAGCCCTCTATCCCCATAAAAACTCATCAAAGAATTTGGCTGATGATAGTTTCCAGCTTTTGCCCACGAATAGACCAACACATGGTCCTATGTGTTATTTTTTGCAGACATAATTGTTTTAAAATATCAAGGCCTGATAGCTTTTGGCAAGCTCATATGCTTTTTCCTTTGTGCCATTCATTCTACACATTTCAGCATCTAAAAAATTATGGGTAAAATTTACATGTGACACAGTGAAAAGAAGGGAAAGAATTTTAAATTGTTTTTAGAGTAATGATAAATAAAATGTGTAGACCATTTGATAGTTTTCAATCTGTGAATGTGTAATGATGACATTTTTAATTAAAAACAAAGAAAGATATGTTCATATGTCTTCATTACTCGTCCATGGGGGTTATTAACATTTCCAGTAAATATTCATACCAGTTGAATCTTGAAAATATCTATACAACAGCATCCAGAGATGTTCTGATTTTTTTAAAGAAAATCCTTAACAGATGCCACAATTAAAATGTGATATCAGTAAATCTGCCACTGGTAAGAATCCATTATGTTAATGGTTTGGCATGAAACAATAGAGTTTTAGAATTTCCTTTGACAATGGAAGCCAAATATCAGCTAAGCAGGCTCCAAAAAGTAAATCTGTGGATGGATTTTGACCCATAGACCTTCCACTTTCAGGATTTCCACAGATTGGGGTATAAGTGACCTGCAGACAACATATGATTTGGGGAAAAGTGCGTGCCAGGAGTGTATATCAATTATTAACAATCAAAATCCAAAATATAGCTGCCTTGTTGTTTATTACTGTTCATTTGTACATGTGCTTTGGAATACCTCCCTTCAGCTTTGGAATTGCAGATACAGAGAGTAATCTTTTGACCAGCTGTACCGATTTTACCTAATAATTGCAGGAGAATATTCTACACACCACTCCAAGACTTCTAGTACTTCTGAGAGCTAAATATAAGTGCGATTTGCTTTTAAAGTTTGTACATAGGTTCGCATTTATAGATATATATACAGCAAGACCAGGAAAACCTGTCGGGGATTACAAGTGAATAGCACTGGGTCAGTGAAGGAGATCCCCCCGGCCCTTTATTGAAACTGGCCTGTCTGGGAAGGATGGGGTTAAAGTTGTGGATTAGGAGGGAAAAGCAGACTTCCCACAAAAACTGCAGTCATGCTACTGAAAGTATCAGACTGAATTCCTCTTGTTACCAACAAAATTTGTTGGCAATCAACAATCAGAAGGGAGTTCAGCCATCATGGTTTGCTATAGAGCTCCCGTAAGCCAGGATTACACTATGAAGAAAACATTTCCTCTGAAAATTTCTTGATCACCTCAATTGTCCCTTGCTTTAGTTCTATTTGCTTCCTTTCATGTTTCTGTTTGTGTCAGGACAATCAGGCACAAAACTTTGAGCCTATATCTTCAGCAAAAATACTTGCAACCCAGAAACCTGTCAGTGGAACTTTATTTGATCCCAGAGTCTCAAAAGCCCCTGGGGGTATAAGTTTGTCACATTAAATACTCCTTACGGAGAAGTCAGTGTGCATCAGCTCTAATTCTTCATACCTTGCTTCAGCTTTCTTCTTTTTTACTCTAGAATGTGTACAGACTTAAATCTCACAGTATGCTGTCGAATAGGAATATTCCGTTAGGACTGATCTGCTCTGGAGAATAGCTCAGGTTTTGTGGTTTTGTTTTTTAGGGTTTTGTTTTGCTTTTTTTTTAAGTTTAACTTTCTGAAATTCATCATGGTTAACATCATTGCCACTGTTGTATTTAGAACTGGTTTGCTAGTGGCAAATGCCTAAAGCAGTTTTTTAGGGGGTTTGGTTGGGTTTTTTTGCTCCTCTTCTTCACATTTTGCCTGAGGGCGATAAAGGAAGGAGACTGGTCCCTGCATTTTCTAGAATACTATTACTTCTACAATAAATCAGAAAAAAGCAGAAGTGCTTTGGATTGATACAGTTCAGGCTCTGTGAAGGACCTTTTTCTCCAGACCATATTCTAAGCACAATGGAATCCTTTCTGACCTTCTAGTGGGAAAACTTATTGTCTTGAGATTGAATAAGGATTCTAGCTATTATGAAGGGACTCTCTCTTTCCCTTACTCCCAAGACGGAGGCTGGAGGGCTGAGGTTTGGGAGGCTCAGTGAAAATTGTACAGTACCTTCTGGCTGAACATTTTGGAAAAAAAAAAATAAATAAAAGTTCCACAGTATCGCCTGCAAGCCTTTGTAAGTTCTCAAAGTTTCTCTCACTTTCTGAACATGTCACTTCACTGCCATGAAGGTGGCCTGCCCCATCTATTCTGCAAAATAATCCTTTCCCTGAGGAGCTGGCAATCTCCCAGCAAAAACCTCAAGCTCTTTGTTACTTGGCACTGTGTGAAGATTGAAAGCGTGTCTCTATGACTGGTCCTATCACTGTAAGACAGGCACTATTAAGTGCTAGAAGGGATGAAATGCATGTATCTATCATGATTTTGACATCTTTCCTCATTTTCCCTTCCTAGGTAAGAAAAATCTGCATTTTCATAGTTGACAAAAAAAAATGCCCTGAGGGAAAGAAGTAGCTTTCACTCTTTTTTGTCTGCATTTGTTTTCTCTTAGTTTAGTGCCAGACTACAACAATGTGGGGTTAATCAATTATATAGTTTCACTATTCTTAATGATAAAGGGCCTTTCTAGAATCCATGCGTTCTTTTGGACACAGGACAATCTCGTTTGTTCCTTTTTTTTTTTTCTTCCTTTTCCAAACAAAATGCTGTATCATCCTAATAAACAGAGATTAATTAATGAAGAGAAAACTGGTAGATTTACCCCAAATGGTCCAGTTTTGCCTCTGTGTATCATGATTTATTGGCACTCCTGCTTCCTAGAATGTTTGTACACAGCAGCCAGTGGAAGCATTGGCTGACAAGAGGATAGCTGTTACGATTTTTGTAATACAATGTTATTTTTTTAAATCAGAAATCATTTTAATACACAACAACATTTTGATAACAAATGTATCGCATTTGATGATCTGCCTCTGAAAACTACTTCAAATCTTCATGCTTTCAGGCCTGGTCTCATATGATGGACTTCTAGGAAGCATGGAATTCTATCATCTTCTGGGACAGTAATGTCAGGAGGGGTGCAGGGACTAGATGATCTGTAACAGCTGCTTGAGCATGGGCTAGTTCAAGGTAATAGCCTTCCTGCTGCGAGACAGCCAAGCAACATTGGTCGTGGTTTCTGGGAGCTTTCAGTAGTACATGAATCTTTCCACACGTGAGTGTCAGCCCAGGTGCTTTCAAGGCTCCTGGTGCTCCTGCTCTTCCAACTCAGAAAGACAGTCTCAGAGCTCCCAGAATTCCTCTCCCTCATAGAAATTCACCTGGCTTTCTAGGACTTCCTGACCCAGATTTCCAGAATCCTCACCTTGTCTTGTCCTTCATCATTCTGTACATCCTAGATGTATTTTGAAGATTTGTGCCCTGGAGGTTTATGTAGCTCACTATAAAGTAGTGGGAAATTAGAAGTGATACTAACTCTGATGGTGCCTGACAATTGACTTATTTCATATTGAAAAAATCAAACACAAACAATAACACAATATAGTTGTTTTCCTCTACAACACTAGATCAGTTGTAGTTGTAAACATAAGTGCCTATTGGTATTAGGGATGGAGGAAAGAAGGAACATGAGAAAATCCATATAACCGTATTCAATACTGAAAACTGATACCAGTCTCTCAGTGCTCACACACACTGTGTAAGGAGAGGATTAAAAAACTGGCCATGCCATTCAGCATGATCTCTCTCCAGTTAACCCAAACATTTACTCAGAGTTTGACTCTATTCCCAGATTGGTAATTTTAATCACCATAGATGCTTCACTTGCTTGATAGGAGGGTTATAATCAAGGGATGAAGTGAACCGAAGAGCTAGAAGTAGATGCGTGCATTTAAACAACTCCTCTGCTAAATACAGTTGGTATGAGCCATTTTGAAAAGAGAGCAGGCTGAATGGATGACCTTGTGAGAGCCCTGAAAATATGGGACTACATAATCTGGCAGCGGTTTTACAACACCTAAATAGGTTGTGCTCATCCAGGTAATATTTTTAGGTTGTTTTTCCCCTTATTCCAAATGTGCTTTTATGTATTTTTAGTCAAGCTTTCTGTCTCCTCATGCTGAAAAATTGCTGATGTTTTCACTCTGCAGAAATTGAGGACATTTCTGCTCTCTATGGCATATGAATCAGCAAATCTTCCCCTTAAAAAAAAATCAACACTTTCAGAACAAAGCAGGAATAAATAGTGAACTTGCATTTTTTTTTTCTTTTTTTGTTGCTTCTTACTTAGAAAAGGAGAGGAGAAATTAGTCCAACAATCATATCTACATCTTGTTTCCAGAGCTCAGGTGGGATTTTTCTTTATACAGCTTATTCCCCCTCAATTGTTTGCATACTTGGATTTTGTCCTATTACCATTTCTGAGATGAATGATCAGTACAGAAAGTAAAATCTCGGCTTTTGGAGAAAAAAGCATGAATTTCAGATCCAAAGTTTTTCTGTTAGAAAAGATTAGGAGTTTATTTTGAGCATGCTTTTTCACATGTTTTCAGTATGCTTTTTTTCAGCTCACATTTGGTACTCTGCCCAATTTACCATGTCATACACAAAAAGGTTCCTTTTCATTTTTTGGTTTTATATATAACTATGTAGAATGAAAGTAACTATTATTTGCTTATTACTAGTGCAACTTTTTGCTAGTTTGGGTTGCTTTGTCAAGCCAGTAGCTATCAAAAACTGGGGTGATTTATATTTTTTCCACATATGTATGTAACTATTTCTTTGCCAGTAATTACATTAAGCACACTGATGTATAATCTGTAAGTGAACAAGGTACCAAGAAGAGCAGAGAACAACAACTGCAACAAAAAATCTGTTTGTGGCTTGCCTTCCTCAGTGTTTGAGCCAGAGTTTTATAGATAATGGACTTTAGGAGAGTTGATGACCAGTACTTTTCTCAAATCATGCTCCTTTATTGTGTTTCTAACTGGTCATCCAAAACATGAGTCAACAAAATGACATTATTTCATTTGAAAGGAAGGAATCCTGAAATTTCAATAATAAAATCAAGTAAATAAAAGTCTTGGAAAAGACTACAATCCAAACCTATGGAAAACTGCTTTTCACTTTAGTGGAAAGTGGCATTCTTATTCTGACTTTAAAACTTCAGTGATTTACTGAAGGGAAGGTGACAGTTGGGGACTGCACAAGCAATAATGCTATACGAGAGCATTGCTGCATCCTGAAACTTGCAAAGCTTTAACTCAAAAATCACATCTTCGTTGTGAATTCTCTGCTCTTTTTGTCCCATCTTCTGCTCACCAAAGCAGGAAGAAGTTAGGAAGCAGTATATGTTTATATTTTCACATATGTGTACTAATAATTTAACCTCAACCCAAGGCATTCTGCAGAATGGGGAATTATTTTTTTTAAAAAAGATTGTACAGTGATATGTAGCCACTCTGCGATAGCTTCTGAGAGCAGACAAGTAATTTAGCAAGAAATGTCAAAGAAATTTCTTTTGCCTTAAGTGAGAACTTATTTCAAGAATTCAGATTTCTGGGATTGATGGCCTAATTTAGAAAGGTCACACAGAAGAACAGACCTAAAAAAATGCCAACTATATATCTGCTTCTGGGTATGAGTTCTGTTCTTTGTCCACCTCAGTTTCCAACTCACAGAAAAAACTGTAAAGGCCCTATTGTTTTAAAGTCAAACTCAGTGGTTTACTAAATACCCCCAGTACCTCCTAGAGGTTCAGTGTACCCATTTATCCAGTACTTCCACCAGTGTTAGTTTAAGGATCATCTCAAGAACCAGGGCTTGTATTTTATCCAAACACAGGGATGAGAACCTACGTGGAAACTGAGATGGTAAATAGTCTATGATGTTCCCTGCTGGGGGGTTGTGTTTCCTCCTGCCCTCCTTGAGCACATGCCAGCCCACAAGGCTAACGGTGCCTGAAAACAGCTAAGCAGATAACAGCCAGATAGGATTCTGACCAATACCTCATCAGTCTCTTAATTCTTATAATTTCTCCAGATTTGATTCTTCCTTCATCTACACCATTTAAATCTGCAATTAATTCCACTGACAGTGGGACCATTGCACCGGTGCTCTTTGTGGGTAACTGAGTGGATAATAAGGCCTTTTGCAGCAAAAAAACTATAAAATGTGCCTCAAAGTCATTAACTTGTATTTTGTCTCTTTTTTCAGGTGATAACAATGATATGAGCATTATTTAAGGAAGTACGAATGCAAAGACAGTCTTTCTGTTCATAATCTATTACAAGAAAGAATAGACATAAAAAGATGAATGTAAGAGGAAAGAAAGTGAATATTTGAAATTGTTTTATGCTTCTTTGACTTGCCTTTTTTCTCATCTGTCAAAACAATATGGCAGAGAAGATATTAGGACTACAAGGCCAAGTGCAAGATCCTGTATGTGGGTTGGGGCAATCCCGTGCTGGGCAGAGAATGGATCAAGAGCAGCCCTAAGGAAAAGGACTTGGGTGTGTTGGTGGATGAGAAGCTCAACATGAGCCAGCAATGTGCACTTGCAGCCCAGAAAGACAACTGTATCCTGGGCTGCATCAAAAGAAGCATGGCCAGCAGGTCGACAGAGGTGATTTTGCCCCTCTACTCTGCTCTCGTGAGACCCCACCTGGAATACCGTGTCCAGCTCTGGAGCCCCCAACATAAGAAGGACAAGGACCTGTTGGAGCGTGTCCAGAGGAGGGCCATGAAGATGATCAGAGGGCTGGAGCACCTCCCCTCTGAAGACAGGCTGAGAGAGTTGGGGTTGTTCAGCCTGGACAACAGAAGGCTCCGGGGACACCTTATAGCAGTCTTCCAGTGTCCTGAAGGGGGCCTACAAGAAAGCTGGAGAGGGACTTTTTGCAAGGGCACGTAGTGATAGGACGAGGGATAATGGCTTCAAGCTGGAAGAGAGTAGATTTAGAATAGATATTAGGAAGAAATTTTTCACTCGGAGGGTGGTGAGGCACTGGAACAGGTTGCCCAGGGAAGTTGTGGGGGCCCCATCCCTGGAATCGTTCAAGGCCAGGCTGGATGGGGCTCTGAGCAACGGCAGGGGGGTTGGAACTAGATGATCTTTAAGGCCCCTTCCAACCTAAACCATTCTATGATTCTATAATTCTATGAAAAAATGTATCTTTTGAAAGAATTTCAATAATGAGAATAGAAACTGGATGTAAGAAATTGTTAAATACATTTCAGACAAAAGGGAATAAGCAGTGAGGAGAGAGTGGGCAGAGGACAAGAAGCAGATGTCAGGCAGTATTCACTGGTGATGATTAATGTGTATTCAATGTGCTCTTATATTTACGATGAGTCTTTAGTATAACAGGTAGACTAAAAAATGTTTTCAGGTGTTTGTGTTAGGGACACATGGACTCAACCTGTTCATATAATTAGTTTTACCCAGAACAGTTCGGAGCATGTAACATTTTGTCCAAAACCTTGCAATGGTGAATGCTTTGCATCCTTTATGTTCTAAAGGAAAGGTATTTGTAATGCATAATTCACAACCAGTCTCTCAACTGGCCTCGGATTCAACTCATGAGATCTGCACTCTGCTTAACCAGGTTTTGCAATGGTTGGCTAGTTTGTTTTTACTTTGTGCCATTTAATCTATTGACTTCTCCTGTTTAGTGTAAGCATTTGAGGGTTCAGTCCTTTTTTTTTTTTTTTTTCCCCCCATCTTCCTACTGTAGAAGAAGATTTCAGCTGCTTTCTAGGTCTGTTCTCATTTAGCAGTCATCTTCCAGGAGCAAAGAATAATTTCTCACAAATCTTCTTCTTATTTCACTGTTTGTCATCCTGCACACACATTATCTTGCAGCTGTAAAGGGTCACACATGGTGTTTTATCACATATTTTCTCTTTGACCTTTTTCTACTATTCATAAGAATTTAGAGTATCCTTGTTTATATCTTTTGGTGGTTACACAGTAAGATAGGCTCCTTTTAAACTTCCGCTTGAACAGTATGTTAGCCAGTGACAATCTCAGGCTCAAGAGCACTGCTACATAAATTTGTTGTGCCAATTGGTCCCCAAAGTTTTAACGGATTTTTTTTAATAATTATGATACTATTTTCTGTGGGACCATTAGACTGTGAATACCCTTGGGCTTAGAATTTTGCATTTAGATTTATACACTTCTAAAAAATATATAAATGCATGAAATCAAATTATGATTGATTATCTACCATTACCATAGTTGGCCTCCCACAGTTCTTGTATCTGAGACATATTCTGTAACTGTATTCTTTAACAATGCTATTTCTGTCTAGTGGAATAATAATGCAGAGCAAACGCATTATTTGGTTTGCTTTTGTTGTTTCTTTAGTTACTTTAAAAAATATATTTTCATGGGCTTAAGCTTTTCATCATTATCTTTCCCTCAAAAAGTATACACTGTCTGACATGCCAACTTTACCTTACATCCTCTATTTTCTAAAACAATAACAAACTTATTCAAGGTTACTTTACTTAAACATCAAGTTTTCATAATATAATAAAAAATCATTTGCTCAGTACATAATCAGTTCTCTTTGTCTATGTTCAATTTCTATTTTTTCCTCATTATTTTAACTCAGGTATTTAGCATACTGTCTCATGCACTAGTGCCTTGCTCATATGTCCTGCTCAGCTGCAGCTCCGACTCCACTCACAAGCTGCCTCTTGAACAATTCATAGTAGTTACACATTCCTGACAATAATTTCTCTTGCTCCTCTCCTTGTGTACCCTTCTGTTCTGGACTTTTTCTTTTCACTGTATGTTGTAAAATGTTTTTCCTTCTAACAAGCACACCAACTTTGTACAAAGGCAGGACATTGCTGAGGAGACAGAAATCTTCTTTGAACCTTTTCCATGCTGCCCATGCTTCTAGGAAGGTCAGCCTGTATTCGAGCACTATAGTCTCCTCTTACTACCTTCCTTCATGTGTTGTATTTCAAAGGATGGGATCAATTTCTCCCAGTCCTAATGTTTACAATGTAAGCCCTTCTCTTCAAGACAGTTGTCCAATCTCTCATTCTAGTCAATGCAGACCTATTACAGCCAATGTAATCTAAAAACCAATTCACTTTGTCCTAAGGGAGACACCAAAACTCGATCCGATTAACGTCCCTCCAAGCTATACTGACTGTTCTGCTTTTCTCACCTTTTGTAACATTTCAAAGTTGCTAAGGGAATATCTTAATAAACAGGAAAAATTATTAATTTGCTAAGTGATTGCACTGTAAGATTGTTTAATTATGCAGACAAAACTTTCTGTCAGCTTGGAAAATTTTGATTGCTATTTAAAGTTTGAGACAGTAACTTCGACAAACCCTTATCTCAGTTGCAGACTTTCAGTCATAATCTAGTCTTAAATTAGTAGTCCTCCATATTAATGGTCTTGAAATTATGAAAAACAAGTCTTCCTCTTTTTTATTCCTCATATGCAGCTGGTATCTTAAAAAGGAGAATCTTTCTGACAGTGCGGTATTTTCCAAACTTCTGTGTTTGATAACTGGCCTCTTCTTTCTCCTTGGGTATTAAACAATACTAGAGTTTCATCCCACAGATATTAACAAGACAGAATGACATATTCATTTTTTTCAGTAGTTTCACTTCATGAAGCAATACAATTCTTCCTTGAATCTCTTAATCTCTTTGCTTTATTTTTAGCAATTTAAGTCTTAGTAGAGATTGATGGCCTTAATTCAGGAACTTTTGTTTGTGTCTGACATGAAACTCTTCTGGTTTTATGTATCTTTCCTACATCTAAGACTGTAGCTCTGGCTTCTTACTGGAACTGTTTTCCATATAGACAAGACTACATCAGGAAGAACACAAATGAGAGGCCAAATCAACAGGAAGTACTAGAGTTTTCAGGACCTACCGATAAAGACAAAAAATAAGAGACAGCTTACTGTCAGGTTATATCGCAAGCTGTATACAAGTATCTTTTCAGATCCAGGCACTGCAGCGTAACTGCCTCAAGAGAGTCTTATTGACTGGGATCCATTCTTACAGGAAAAGTTTGGTGCCACAAGTATTACAGGAGTTACAAACTTGCAGCTAAAGCATTGGCAGGTAGGTATATGTTTTCCTGGTTAGCACGCCTTCAGTTTGGAGCACAGGCAAAAGCCAGGCTCATAAGATTGATACTGTTGTTTTCTTCTCACAAACTGGTAAGTAATGAGCTAGTCCAGATTGTTACTTCTATGGAGATTTATGTAAAAAGTAACACAAACTGATTATTTTAAAAGTTGAGATAGTCTCAGGGGAAACTAAGTTGGACCACAGCTAGTAATTCAGTCTATCTGTAGTCGGATCTAAAAAAAGAAAATCTGCCCTTTGAAACTACAGAGCTGTGGGGTACAGAGAGTCTTTCTAGAGTTCTTTCCCTTTTTAATATTTGAATGTTCAAAAGACTGCAGTCATTAAAGATTGCCACTTCTCTGCTTCTTTGCAAACAGAACCTGGGAGCAAGGTTTCCATTTCAGCTGTAGACCATAAAATCTCCCAACCATTTCTTCCCCTTGCAAGTAAAAAACTACTCCCAGTATTAAAGTGGAATTATTTTAAACTTTAAACTATGACTTTAAAAGAGTCATAAAACCAAATCACACTCTCTAGCAAACTGCTGTAAGAATTCTATGAAAACTGCAGAGGAAGAAAAGCCAGAAATTGTTTTGGTTTTAAGTGGTTTATTTTTAATCAAGGATTTTGCTGCTCTTCACTGCTCTGGAATTCTCTTGAGTCTAGAGCACAGTAAATATAAAACATTGAACACTGGAGAATTTTTAAGTGCTCATAAACACAGTAGTTGCAATGCTTTATAAAAAAAAACACCCTCAAAAGACTAGATCTCCCTTCTATATACCAATAACCAGGTGCTAGAATATGTCTTTTACAGCAATAACATCTCTGGATGGTACCACACCATTTGCATGCTCAGTGAATGACAAAAAAATTATATTTCGCTGATTTCAGATGGGGAAGAGTTAATTTTCTTTCTAGTGATTGCTGTGAAAGGAATGTCAACAATGCATATTGTTTTAGTTGTTGCTAAGCAATGTTTATACTTTTCAAGGACTCTTTATAGCTTCTCATAGAAGCTGAGAAGGAGCATATCAAGAAAACCGGAATGCCCAGTGGAATATTCCACACCATAGAAGTAATGTTTTGTATACAAATGGGGGTTGGCCAGGGGGCAGGAATCTGTGATCACTGCTAGGGAAGGTACCAATTCACCAGGTGGTGAGAGTGACTTGTGTTATCATTATTATTATTATTATTATTATTATTATTATTATTATTATTATTATTAAACTGGCAGTATATCAACTGCCTAGTTTCTTGAAAGAAAGGAACTAGTGAACCTGGAAAAAATATTTAAACCAAGAGGTAACTATGGCCTCTGACTGTCTTTGGTCAGGGAAGCCATTTGTATGCAAACGCAATAGTGATGTCGGATAAGGAGCAGTCTGNGGCAGCCGATCATTGGGTGATGAGAGCAATTGTGTTGCATCACTTTATTTTGTATATTTTTACCATTATTAGTCTTATTACCATTATTATTATTATTATTATTATTATTATTATTATTATTATTATTATTATTATTATTATTATTATTATTATCCTTTTCTGTTATTGTTCTATTAAACTGTCTTTATCTCAATGCATGAGGTTTTTTCTTTCCCTTTCCCATCCTTTTCTCCCTCTTCCCCCTGCCCTTCTGGGGGGAAGGGGGAGAACTGCAGGAGTGGCTGTGTGGTCCCAGCTGCCAGCTGGGGTTAAAACACGACAGATACATAGATAGACTTTGTTCACCTTTCAATTTCTCTGCAGCAGATTTTTGAGTGCTGTGTTATTGGTGTCAGTTCTGCAACCCCCAAAAACTGCAGGGGTGTAAGTTTGTCATAAAATACAATGTATTCAGAAGCTGGAAACTCAAAGATGTTTCTACAATTGTACGTATACAATGGGCACAAGTTAGCCCTGCTAGAATTCTGGTGCTGCTAGGAAAGCTCAGTGAAGCCTACACATCCCAGGCATAGAGATGGGCCATTAAATATTTTGCTTTTCTATATGGAACACCTCTGTCAGTTGGTACTCTTATATGTTTCAGTGAAAAATCTGAAATTACAGAATCACATGTTGACTATTGCTCAGCAGTTTTACAATAACATAAAAAATAAATTAGCCTGAACTTATTTTATAAAGGATTGCAGTCTCATCAGATTTCATAATTAAGTTATGCTAGGTCAGTACTTTATTAGGAAGAATAGACATGTTCTTCAGAAGAAAATGAACTGAAAAGAAATTCAGTTCTCAGCGTGACACAATTTTTTTGCTTGTCCTTAGGCAAGTTATAAAGAACTTAGAAAGATAAAGGTAGATCCTGGTAGCTTTTGAGAACTTCTCACTCCCGCCCACATTATTCTCCATACCACAGAAAGCTATATTAGGGATGTACTTCTCCGTACACTATGCAAGACATCTCAAAACAAAATAAAAAAGCAATACAATACTGAAAGGAGACACATTTAGAGCTAACTGAGTGAAAACTGAGCAATGGCCACCTTGGAAAACAAAAACCATCTGACATTCCTCCCCAAACCATTGCCTCCTAAAGCTAAAACCACTCAAAGATACATGAAAATACTTCTTGATATTTGGAGCATACAATACAGGCTGAGGAAAGAGAATCAAGTACTGATTTTTAGCCCTCATTCCTAGGCTTGATTCTGTATTTCACAACCATGTAAAACTGACTTTTTGCAAAACTTTGCTGAGTACTTATTAGAAGCAAACTCTTCCCCATTTCTAGATAAATTTATCAACCACAGGAGTCCAACAACTTTATTTTGTGCGTCTTCTTTGTTGACTTGTTTGCCCAAAAGTGACACTGCTTCAGCAAGAGAGGAGGCATTTACATGCCTTAGATAACAGCCTGCCATTGCTAAGCTGTCTTTTGAATATCACCTTGGTTTTATTAGCACAACACAGAGAGCGTAGGATGGCAAACCCCCAAGAAAAAAGAATAGCAGCAAGATAACACTGCCTAACTTCGGGAAAAATCTGTGGATGTAAGAGAACTGACCAAATCACTGTCAGCACAGGCAAACCCTACTAATGTGCCTCTCACGTTATTTGAATATAATATTCAGAAAACAAACAAACGAACAAACAAAAACCCAACAAACAGCTACAGGCACAGGCTACTTACCACAACAGCATAATTCCTTAAGTTCTTCACTGTAAGTTTGGCCCCATACAGGGTTACCAGTTGAATGAAGCTTATTACTGTAACACTGAGGTAGCTAAGAAAGCCCAACTATTTAAAGCTTATGCATTTAATTGCTAAGAAAAATCAACTAAATGCTGAAGGTAATTTCTAAACGAGAAATGAATAAGAAATGTCAATGATAAGCATATTGTCTTCGTGACAGCATCTAATTGCTGACCTTATAATCTTATTATGCTAAATGACAGTGGATCTTACTAAAGAACTTCCTGATTCTGGGGAGCAGAAATGAAATTAAAACCTTGGATCAGACTGCTCTCAGATCAGTATGCTTACTGATCTTGATGGGCTTCATCCTCAAAGATGCTGAGTACTGCTATGAAGCACAGATTGTGTGCATCTTCCAGTGGAGAGCTGAGACCCTCCAGCATCTTTCCATAGACCTCCAGGACCCTGCAGAATGGAGCTTCCTACCCAGGGCTTAGAAAACACCTTTGGGACTAATTACTGTGTGTCGTCACCTTCCTCAGCATTTACCATTGATGTCATCTGCCTATAAACCTTATCAGATCAGATCAATTCCAAACCAAAACCTTGACAAAAACAAGCTCAAAGTGATTTTATTTTTCTTTTGTCAGCTACCTTGAATTCCTCATGTATATACCACCTGTATGTCATATGGTTTATGTGCAGTGTGATGTAAATGCATACACAGGTTAAATCAGCCTTTGTTTATGTGTTCATATATGCTGCTTCTGAAATAGTATGTTATCACACTGTACAATACACTGTACAATAGTACTTAACTGTGTTAATACATATGAATTTGTTAAAAATAGAAAAAAGATCTACAGCGTAAGCCAGTCAACTCATTAAAGTTAAATCTCCCCAAACCTTAATTTAGCCAATGGAAATTAGTGATTCTCACATTCTTAGCCTAAAATTAATCAAAGGCATTAATTTGTGGGAGACAACATCATCTATAGGTTAGTATAGCAGGAAGAAAACAGAAAAGTGAACACTGCTCTTGAGACGGTCTGATTTTGCTTATCCTCCAAAGAGGTGAATAGACAGAAGAACGACATCTGTAAGTGACCTGAGATTTTACTAATTATACATTTGGCATACATTAGATTATTCAAACTGTCTTCTTTCTTGGCATTTTTGTAAGGACAAACTTGGTATGTAATGCAATGCAGTTCAGTGATTTATTCAGGTGCGTCAATTTCCCTGGTAAGTATACTCTTGCATTTCCTTCCTTGATCTCTTTGATCAAGGACACTTTGGGACACTGAAATGAAATTCTGCAAATAGTTGGGAACTAAACATTTGATCAGTTCAAATCTCATTGACCTAAATTTTTCATTTTTATACTTTTAGAATGCTTAATTTGGTTTCACTTTTTAAAATTATTAATTATCAACCAAATGAAAAGTTATTTCCAAAATACGTGGAACTCTTGTTGCAATATGTGGGGTTTGCCTGCTTCAGAACTCTGTCAGAATGTTTTCTAAATTGAAAATTTATCAAAACAGATTCTTGGTTTTGATGAATCAGTGTGTTTCATAAAAACGGTGATCAAAATATTCCTGAGCAGCTCCACTGTGAAGCTCTATTAATGTTTGATCAGCACTTTGAAAGCCTAGCTATGAAAGTGTACATCACTTTGAATATGATCATTAAAATCTTGCAGCACAACAAGGATAGAAACAAAAGTTAAATAAAAGCAAGGAGGTGACAGTAAAGATTAAATTATTCTAGGTTACTCAAAAGTCTTGAAATAGGTTTGTTCATGAGATAGAATTTTGACCCATCATACTCAGCAGGACAAAAAGAAAACATGGTCAGAATGACTACAAATATCAAAATTAAAATTAAATTATACTTCCTCAAATGACACACAGCGTAATCTAAAAAGATCAAGCAGGTATTATAAAACACATCGTTTCCAATATAAAACAAAGTCTCAAAGAACTGTTAATGGCATAGGTGGATTTCACACATAGTTCTCATTAAACTAGAATGTGTCTAGTTATTTCATATAGATTGATCATTTGTTGCTCTAGAGAAATTCTCTGTGCCAGGCACTTGAGTAAAGGCTTCCTCATACCAGTGGCACGAAACTAAGCCAGTAGACACGGAAAGCAAAATACCAAAAGTGTAAAGCTCTCTGTCACACACAACCAGCCAGATCTCAAAGATTTTGCACTTCAAAAACCATGAATACTATAATCCACCTAAGGTTGGCTGTAGCTGCTGCTCTGCAGGTTTGCAAAAGACTACTAAGATGAGAAATTAAGCAGAGGTCCCTTTGTTATAAAACATGGACTGTTGGTAAGAGCTACCAGCATTTCCAGACTAACTGCCTGGTTCTCCAAGTACCAAAGTCAATTGACTTTTTGTATCTGATATCAGTAAGAAAAGGCTCATGCTTAGGTCCTAGCTACACCGAGTATTTGCCAATCTCCATGCCAACTTTAATCCACAGCGGGGGGACAGTGCCTTCAAACAGTAACAGCTCCTCTGAGGATTAAATATGTACTATCTACATGAAAAGTAGGCAGCGATTTCACCAGTCACAGGCACACAGCTTCTTCAGGAACACAATGGTGTCTATCCTAACAGAAGTCGTACAAACAGTGTGTTGTATTATATTGTATTAGTATACAGACCACTGTCTGTTTTGATGTGGATTATCGGGGAGGTACTGCAGACTGATTTACCTTTCTTCTTGTCCAAATACTTGGAGGCTTTGTAATGACCAGAGAAGGCTTTTTTTTGTCTACTATCTGATTTATCCAGCATTTTATTACACATAGAGCAAACCATTGGCAAATCAGCCTCCCTCCAAGCACTGGTATTCCACTAAAACATAGCACATTTAAAGCTAAATTGGAAACTCATCCTTTGAAAATAACCAGTCTAAAGAATTCCCAGTTCAGTTCATTTATTCTTCATCTTCTGTTTTGCCAAGGAAGAAACACAGCAGGCAAAAGGCTGGAGCATTTACTAGCTGACTTTCCAGTAAGAATGATACAGTTTGTCCAAAAATGGCAAGTGCCCCAGCTTACACTGTAGCTGCCAACCCTCATTAATATTCAGAGTCTAATGTCTGCACAGTTATCAAAGACAGACACTTGTTTCTGTTCACTCAGGCGAAGAAATATTCCAGCTATAACTACAGTGTCTGTCCCCTGGGTTTTTCAAAATTCTTCCAAATAAATACATGGTATTTAATAAATAAATAACTAAAAAGGAAAAAAAAATTAAAAAGCTTTTCTAGTTCTTTTCTCTCAGACAATGCTACATTAACAAGCTGCTTTGTCTTTTTGACATGACCAAAACCATCTAGACCCAGCCTCCAATGTTCACTTCTTTTTTGAGAAAAATAGATATCTGCTCCTGATCAAATACTTGACATTTTGACTACTTGTCCTGGTTTGAGGTAAAACAGAACCAATTTTCTGTCCAGTAATTTTACTTTTCAGCTAAGCCTCTTCTAACTAACTGAACTCTCCGAAATAAACAGCATATATTTCAGACACTGTCCACTTCCAGAGTGATAAGACCTGATTGTTTATAATTTATGCCAAGAAATGGCATGCAAAAACATTCTTGCACATACTTATTGCTATAACAACCAAGGTCAGCTATCTTTTTTATATGCCCCATTGAAGGGTCAGAATGGAAGAGCATAGAGGGGTCGCACCTGTGGGGAGGAGTGAACAGGACAGGTGACCCAAAACTGACCAACAGGGTATTCCATCCCATCTGCCTCATGCTCAGTATACAAGCTGAGGGATCAAAGGGTCAGCCCTCTTTCTTCAATGACTGGTGTCCAAGGAGGACTGTCTGTTTGTCTGCCTTTGGTCCTGATCCATGCATTCCTGAATCCAGTTCCCGTCCATTGTTCAGTCCAGTCTGGGACTTCCCAGTGCCTGCCAGTGACGTGATCATCATCCTGGGAGCTCAATACAGGTTTGTATATATTTCACTATTTTCTTTTTTGCTATTTTATTATTAATATTTCATTATATTAGTTCAGTTTCTTTTAAACTCACAACTCTCTTTTCTTTCTCTTCCTCCTCTCCTGAAGGGACAGGTGGGGGAGATTATCTGCTGTTCATTTCAGTGGCCAGTCCGGCCCAAACCACGACATTAGTGGAGGAAGAAATAAGTGAAGATACAAGTCCACAGGAATGAACAAAACAGATTTGTTGTTATCCTCATGCACCAGTGGGATTGAAATTGCCATCTTTTATTCAAATAATATGATGCCCAAGTTTGCAAAAAGGCCATGTCCTGGCCAAAAAAAAAGAAAAAAAAAAAAGTCTAAAAATCTGACCTCTGCTGAACTCCTTATGTGATTCCGTAACTTTAGTTTCTACAGTGTAAAAGGCCATTATTATTGTTCTTCTTTGTGTTCCAGCACATATTTACCCAGAGAATTCTGCAGGAGCTCTCTTGAAAATGTCTCAATGCAATAGGAATTCCCCAATTGGTTCCCACTGCCTGTATTTTTATTCTAGCAGTGCACCATTGATTTTGATTGGATAGAAATGTAAATTTGAAAAATGCAGACATTCCAGCACAACCTCTATATAGATGTTTTAAAAATGAGTAAAATTAAATTATTTAAAATCTGAATATAAAACATTACTCTTTTTGTGAGATAATTGAGGTAAAATAGTGCATTTTTATCTATTTGTTTAATAATTCATGAGGTATTTACTACAAATGAATAACACAAAATTCTTTTGAGACTCCACTAAGACAGTCAATTAGCTAGATGCTAAATTCTATCCTGAATACTTTCTAAAATGTTCAACTTTAATTTTTTTTTTACTGAATTGGAGTACAGTGCCCTATGGAAACAAACCTGTGTTCTCTGGAACTCAAAGAGGTTCAGGGCTCCAAGCATCCGTTAGATTCGGATATGTTAACTAAAAATGATGAAGAATCAATGAAGTCCATTAATAATTGAAGAAAAGTATAAAAAGTGCAACAGCAGTATGTGGTCTTGTCTTTATTGTTCAGACAATTCCATTATATGTTATGTTCCTTTCTAGAACTGGATAAATCCCTGTCTTGATTTTACTGGTATTTTAGTGCCTAAAGTTTGAAGAAAATCTAAGACTTAAGAACTATCAGGCTTCAATATCTATAGTCAATCCTTCTTCCCTCTACTCACATTTTCCTGTGGGGAAACTGCTAGGATTGAACTAGGCCTTACGTGTGGACAAACGTTATTCATTTTCAGTAAGATTCTAATCTCAATAAAAAGAGAACAACTGAAGATTTAGGCTGTAAAGGTGGTGCTTGTAATCTCTTAGGAGTTGACTCAAATATATAAACCGTTTTGAGGACTAAATTTATTTTTTTGTTCAGATGATTTATTAAAAAAAAATACTAAGTAATATTAAGCTGAGAAGACACCCCCAAGGAGTTTAAATAGAAACACACCCATCAATGATGTTTCCCCATTAGCAAGTACATTTTGATAGCTATTAGACACTCGCTTTTTAATTTGTTGAATATGAGCTATTTAGTGCATTTTTCCATAAGGCTTTTGAGTTGAGACTTTCAGTTATGCCTAGTGTTTCCTCTGGAGTTAATTCTTTTTTACTCAATTTTCTTATAACCGTGCAAGAGCAGGGGGGAAAACCATTTAGTCTCTTGTTTTATGAGCCTAGTACTTAATTTTAGATTAACAGCAAGATGAGTCAAGTAGACTGCAGCTAATGTTCAACCAGCCTTGAACCCAACAACACACAGCCCCACAGCGAACTCTTCTTTTACAACGTATTGCTCTGTTTCTCTCCCTCCCCAATGAAGATGCTTGTCAAAGTTTCATTAATGTATGTTATAACTGAAAAAAAACCTGAAAGTTTTATAGAATACTCACTATAACTCTAAACTGGAAAATCATCTTATGCTTATAGCGAGTATTCTATAAAACTTTGAAATTATATTGGTTTAATCCAAATCTTTATTCAGTTCTTTCCAGGAATAAGAGAGTTCTTGTGTAAGAGCTGTGTCCATACAGCACTAAACAGGAATGGAAGAGTGGCAAGACTTGTGAGAAAATTGCTTAGGAAATCTCTTGGGAAAATTTAGATGGAAATTAACAATTTACTGTGGATTTAAGAGATAGCAACACAAGAAGGAAATTCCAATGTATGAAGTTGCTCATGTTATAGCTATTCATACCTTCACTTTTCTAACAGAAATAAGAGTAAGAAAGCAACTTCAAAGTCTGTGTCCCAGAAATGGAACATAATTTCTTCTTCTTCAATGAGCCTTATAATAAAGTTACATATACTACTTACTGCAATTGTGGAAGTGCAATTGAGAACTGTAACTCCTGCTAACTTAGGTTAGTGGAAATTTTATTGCTTGTGATACCTTTTCCCCATAAGATAGGAAGCCACTGCTCTTGGTACTTCTATTCACTGAAAACTACTTTTGCATGCTTACTGAATTTCATTTAAATATTTGGAGAAGTAGGGCTCATATAATATCTTGAAGCTTGCAACATTCATATTGTATAAGAATAATACAGACAAAATGCAGAGAAATGGACGTCTTACAAAATATTCAAGAACCCCCTAGAAGACAACAGCAAAAAGCAAAATCTCTGAGAAGGCGTATAAAGGTAATCATTGTCTCAGATGTCTTAGTTTATTGACTGCTTGCTGTAGCTATCATATTCAATTTAAGCTGGAAGTTCCCAAATTTAATAGAAACAGGCTTCTTGGGAAGTCTTTTCTATTTAAGAGGAGAACTACTGAATCCTTTAGGTGTTTTTCAGAGGCATGCATGTAAGGAGTTGTTTCTTTGCAGAACTGCAGAAAACTAAGGATTGATTGGATCTATTCCAACTCAAGCTGCGAATATCTGTAGTTGCCAGGAGGCATTTTCCCAGCCCTTTCATGTTTGGAAATAGCAAAATCAACTCTTTGTGGGGATGTGCTTATGCTTAAAAAGCACACAATAATCCTACTTCTCTTCCTTTTTTACTCAAACCTCAGGAATGCACTCTGTCAGACAAAGCCAATCCAAACAGAGCAGTGTAAAATTGAGCAGAGTTGCATGGTGCCTTGTGTAATCATCACAAAAGTCGTCATACTTTCCTGTGTGGCATGTTGAATGGCATTACCAAATGTAAATAACTGTAGGTTTTTCCTGTTTGATTTGAAAGATGGCTTTTGCTTTCCAGATAAGGTGATCTCCTGATGCTCTTTAGGATAGGAAAGAAAAAAATGGATCCTATTCTAGTATCAGCTTCCTGCAAGTAAGATAAGGAATCCATGTAAGTTAAATAATTTTCTGCAGGTTTACACCACTTTAAGTTACAGGAGCCCTTGCTAGTTAGATTTGATCTGCCAAGTATCTGCACAGATACTTTGCGCGAATAAGTTTTCTGGTTGCAAACTCTTGAAACCTTCTTGTTAAAAAAAAGTCTGTGAATAAGAGTTTGTAGAAGTAGGCTATTAAACTATGAAAGAAAAACTCATAGAAAGATCGGTTCATAATAAGAACAACTCACCTAAGGACTAGACATTTTATAGAAAAGATTTAAGAAATGCTGTGTAGTTTGTTTTGGCTGGCATCATAGCTCTAGGTTTTTATTACCTTTAAAAAAAACCCCTCAGCCCGAAACACCAAACATAGAATCCACCTTTTTTTACCATAACATTAAGACATCTCAGTGATACCCATTTCAGTTTCCCTCTGCTCCTTTTTAAAATTAAAAACAGAAAACAAAAATGAAAAAAAAAATCAAAAAGCCGATTCCGGGTCAGCTCAGTGAATTCATTTCCATTGAACTGCATGAGATACTTGCATTGAATTGTTAACCTTTGAGAATAGAGGGAAGGTAAATATCAATAAGGAATTACTGTACTTCATTTTATGAACTGTCTTTGATTTCATTAGGGTTTGATCCTATAAGGCAGTTTCAGAGTCTCATTCTATTTTACATTGACATCATACATTTCACCCTGAAAGATTCCGAAACATTCAAGACTTAATTTGCTCTCAAGTGAAATAAAGGCTGGTGTAAGGTGGAAAACAGTAATTCCTTTAACTGCTTTAAGGTACGTTTTAGGATAAAATATACAGAAAATCATGATAACCAACCAAAGCTACAGAGTTTAGTTATGTATAACATTGGGGCTAACTTTGTTACCTTTTAAATAAATAACCTTGTGGGAGAATTCTGATGCTTACTCAAACACCTCCACAATTCCTTCCACTAGCTACCTTTAAAGCATAATAAAAATTCCTCATAAAAATTCCTAACTCTTTGAAAAGCTTCCTGTGCTGTCAGACCCTCATTTCACTACTAGGTTGAAAAAGAGGGGGGGTTGGGGGTTTGGGGGGGACCAAACCCAAAACCCAAGGGAAAAAAAAAAACAAAAACCCACAACAAAAGATTGTTACTTCTGCTCACAAAACATACTTAATTGGTCTTTTTCCTCTGCTTGTCACAACCTGTCTGACACACAGATTGTAAGCTTTCTGAAGCAATGATTTTTATTCTCTTCTGCCTGTTGATATAATGCTTAATACTAAGGGGAGATGCAGGATGTGGAGGTTGTGCTTTGTTCCTACAGCACAATAAACACTACTACAACCTGGTCAACACCCTTTGTTTTTACAAGGATCCAGTTGTTAGCATTTAGAGTAGAACTCAAAGTCTAAAGCTTTTTAGCTTTATGTCAGGCCATTAATTCAATAAACTCACCGATGAAATCATTGGTATTGCTTCCTGCAGTTCCTTGATTTTTCTTGTGGGTGTTGCAGTCAAATACCAACAAAGTCCAACTTTTGAGGTTCTGAGTGAATATCAGCCTTACATAAATTGTCTGATTATTCTACCAGAAGAGTCCTGCTTTATACAGTTCAAATTTTCAATTTTTTGCTAGGGGTGAAAATTTTAGAACTTCAGTTGTCCTTTCTGTTATCCTTGCTAGAAATAGTAAAAAAATTATTTAAGACCTTGAGAACTCTTGCTATTTATGCTTAGAGTTTTGTTACTTTCTTCAGTCTCACACCAAGACAAACATCTGTTTGCCTTGGCACATTGCAGTAGTTTTCACCCTGAAAACGCTGAACTTCTTTTGCAAATTTATGATTGAGCTTTTGTCATGTTTTTAGTGGTGGCTCAGCTATTGAGCTGACTGGAATAAAAAGTTATAAAAATTATTTACTATAAAATACCTCTGTTACAGGCAATGCCATGTCTTTTCCATCCTTTTCTTCTACATTTAGCAGACTAATTCAAAGTTTGCTTCAGTTTTTAAGTCTTCTGAGCTAGTGTTAAAACAATATGTGAATCTGGAAATACTAACAGGATGAAGTGAAAAAGCTAACACTGACAAAGGAAACCTTTTCTCCAATGGGGGATCACAAAAAAAAAAAAAAAGTAGGTTAAATGCTCTACTTTCCAAAACAGAAGCAGGAAAGTGCTATACTCACCCTGTTTAATGTAACGCATTGATGACGTGATCCTAAAAACTAACCTCTGCCAATCAGCATAGCCATATCACGTACTAAAATTTCACAGCTGTCCAAACTGGAGACACAAAATGCAGATTTTTGCCATAGCTACAGATACCTACACTTCCTGAGGGTTCCACTGCCTCCATGAAGAGAAGATATGAATAATAATGAGAAGGATAATTTTACATTTTTCCGAGATCTTGGTTATTTCCATTTGCTAATTTAATCTAGAGCTTGATGACTAAATTTTGCAGCATTTATGCTTAGTGAAGAGTAGAATTAGTTATATCTTAGATAGCTTAGTATTAAGATATCCACCTCACGAAACAAAATGCTTTGCTTCACTAGTATACTACTAAGGTCTCTGCCACTGGCTGACAGAATGACAGTTGGCAAGCAACTTGTCTCTGTTGCACCATTTTTCCCTTGAAAATAGACATGAATAATGCCTTTAAGAGCACAGGCACAAAATGCCCAAATAGTACTTCAAAGGAAATATTTTATATTTTTTGCCAACTCCCCTGAAGGAATCCTGTGTTAATATCTAGTTGAGCTGTCCTAGCACCTGGAACACCGAAGCTACCATTTTCTGCAAGCAGTATACTGATCCATTGCAGGGCTGGGACAGATGGGAGGTTCAGAATGGCCAGCCCTGGGCCAGGCATGCATGGCAGATCCACACTACAGCTGACAAAGTTGGGGGCCTACTGAAGTTTTGCAATCAACTTTGGAGTTGCAAGGTCAGGTGAACTGATTCAATCACATTCTGAGAAATACATTCAGTTCATACTGCTTTACTGAAATCTGCATTTTCAGAAAGCTCTTGTGAAGCATTTTTAATCCATGTTTGGAAAAAAATGTGTAGGTATAATTTTTTTAATTTGCAAAAAAATACTATATCTTGATATACCTGTATGATTTTGGACACAAGTCTTCTGGGTCAATGACAACGAGCAATTCAGTGTCCCTATATAAATGATAATCAATTGATATGGGAAATAGAAAATTACTTCTATTTCAAAAGCAAAAGCTCATGATACTGAGCTTTCATGTAACAGTTACTTACTGAAACTGAGATAATATTGAGACAGTCTATGTATCTCTCTGCAATCTTACCTCATATTGTAGGACATCTAAATAACAGAACTACCTTACTTAGTGTTTGGTGATGTCAGAAAATTGGTATTTAATAGAGCAAGCTACGTAGCACCTCTTTCTTCCCCAGCAGTCAGGGACTTCTGAATTGTTGATCTCTTTATGTATGCCTCTTGGAGATATAATGGTCATTAAGCTAGAAGATGATTGTATTTCCTCCATACTCAAGATGGGTCTGGTAAAGAGCTGTCAAATTAACTTAGTGGCTTAAATCTTCACTAGCATTGTGCTATCTGTACAGTATTCCTTTGCACAGTATAGCCATTCCTTAATTTCCAGCATTAAAATTCCTTAGCTGACATTATAGGCTGATGCAGAATAATTTTGGACTTGGTTTTAGGTAACCTTTTTCACTCTTACTCTTCAGAGCTAGCTCTTACAGGCCTCTCCAGATGCTCCAGTAATATTATCTGTGGAAGAAGCATATACCCGCACACCATAGTTTGGAATTGAGTGGTGAAGACAAGTTGTATCTATGCTGCATAGCTTCTTTGGATTTGGATTAAATTTTGGACTAAACACTTACTCTACATGCAGGGAAAGCCCTCAAGTGTACAACAGCTCTTCTACTTCTCTCACCAAAGGAAATCCCTAGGTATCAGGGACAATCTCAGCATTTATGTAGACAGTGGGGACAGTTGAAGGACTAGAATACCAAAACAAAGCAACACAGCTCTATGACATATAGCTGCACTAAGGTGTAGCATCTAATAGATTGGTCTTTGCATCAAAAGGATTTTCTTTATTTATTTATTAAATCTAGCACAGGAAAAGGATTTACTCAGGACACAGATCTATGCTCCATTGCTTTGGCTGCTGGAAGTCAACAATTCATGGCTCAGGTGATTGCTCCAAATTTGTAAAGTTCCAAGGTGCTCCAAGGCAGAACACATGTCCACTGCTCTCCCAGTTACAGGAATTCATACTATTCATCAGTTTATTAAATATGAATGGCAGAAGAAAAGGAGTCTGATTCTATATTTTACAAGATTCATGGGCTCTTGAAAAGAGAAATCCAAATTTCAATATAATTGCTTGCTCTTTTATATTAATTGCTTGGGAATTCTTACCTCTTATGCAAGAGTTCTTCCCCTACAATAATACATAAATAATACATACAGAGTGTATCATCTTCAACGACATCTTCTGCTTCAGATTTCCTTACAACTTATAGTTAGTGCTGACTACTGAAAGCTGGAAGTTCAAATACTTTCAAAGAGAGAGAGACAGCAGAATATGGGTTTCTTGGCCTGTGCATGAGTATTCCACCCACGCAGCTTCTGCTGTCTTCCATAAAAGAAAGAAAGTAATCTCAACACAAAAGTTCGTTGGTGGAATTAGCAACTGACTTGCAAACCAGAATTAAATCCTATATCCCAAAGAGAGACCAGTATTTAGGAAACAAGATTCCTCTTGGTATTTCCTTCTCCTAGTAACTACAGTTTTGGTGATTCTTATGCTTAGATATCTACTGCAACACATGTGGCTTCATTATTATGAGTGTGTAATGCAAAGTAGGTGATAGAGTACTTAATGTTGTGAAATACTTTCATAGATCTAACTTTTTGAGGTATCAGAGATTTTTATTGTCTTCAGAAATATCATGTATTTCTTGTTCTTACTGTTTGAACATCAACATATACAATGTATTGCCAAGAGAATCTGAACGTTTATGTACTGACTATGCATGATTCCGATCAGACTCTTAGTGAAACAATAATAATGAATTACAGCTGCTATCAAAGATGCTATGTAAATGCTTTACTTTTCAATAATAAAACATGAATTATCTCATGCAACAGATAACTAATAATATAGTCCTTATTTTCCAGAGAATCACCTATCTCAAAGTGAAATTCATGTCTGTGTAGATAGGCAGCATAAGGCCTATGAACTCACTTACACCCCTAAATCAGAATTTAATTGCAACGTAAACAGTATGTTGGTCTTATGCTGGTTCGAAGAACAGTGGTAAGCCTTACACTTTTAACTATTTAGCAAGTGTATAGAAAGATTTTTCAGGTTATTTGACTTAGAGTGTTCCCCATTTCTGTCTTCTCATCTGCTACATTTAGGGATCAACAGAAAAAGAAAATTGTGAGCTGCTGAAGACAGCAATTCAGAAGACAGAAATAATTTTTTGTTTAGCACCCTGCCAATGCTGCCATTGTGAACATTAGCAATCAAGAATCACCAGTGCCAGAGTCTGCAATGGATTCAGTCCAGGGCTCCAAATCCCAAATCAGGCTGTCGTTGACTCTTTGTTAATATATAAATCATTTACTGAAGCACAGCCAGTCAAAACAGAATACCATTTGTGTGCACGTGAAGGTCTGGTTGTTCCTGCCAAGAGTGACTCATGTTTAAGGGGCACAAAGAAAAAGAGAGCTCAGAATGGATATTTAAGGTCTGATTTTTTGTTGCTTGTAGCTTGTACCAGCATTTCTACCTGTGCAAAATACTGCTCAGTTGTTCAGAAATTTTAACACTTGCTTACACTGAAGTAAAAGACAGTACAAATTGTTAAGGAGTGGAAGCTCAGGTTCACAGAATACGCCCTGTGTATAAAAGAAGACTATACAAAAATGATTAGGATATGTGGATGAGCTAAGAATGGATGATTTTCATTATATTTTCTGTTTTTCATTGCAGAAAAAAATTAGGTTTTATAAATTGACTTGTACACTCATTGTTTTTCCTAGCTGCTGTACTATCAGAAATAGAAGAGAGAACAGAACTGCTTTCTGTGATCATCACTTATGCATTGGCAAATGCAACTGCTATGCTGTTTATTACATATAGTACTGTAGTGGGCAATGATGTTTCTCAGGATTAGAGACATATTTGTGACAGCAGCTGTACATGCATAACAAAGATATAGCTTCTCTCTGTCTGAAGGCTTACCATGTAATTTCTCATCGTCATGGAAAAGTTCATCACTTATATTCCTTTATTATACCCCTTAGTGACTACCCTCTTCTTGGAATGCAAGGGACTACTCAAATTTAGCTGAAACTACTTCCCATAAAATAATCAGAAACAGTATTCTAAGGATTTTTTTTCACCACAGAGTAAATGGACTATTCATGTATCACAGCATTAAACTGCATTGATTTAATTCAATGTCTTAGCTTCTGACAGCACCTCTCACTTTCTTGTATAGACAATCAACAACAGATGAGGAACAGATAGAGGAGCCCACCACATCAAACGGTCAGCACAGCAATCTGTGGTCACAGCAAATGAGGATCCTTATCTCGAGGCATTACATTCAATGAGATTGCCATTGATTTCAACAGAAATACGATTAATTTTTGCTGCCTACTCTTTGTCAGTAATTTGAATGCTAAAGGATAATTGACCTGTATCAAAGTCCCTGTGTGTTAAAATATGACTACAGAAACTCCTGAATTACAGAGAAAAGGATTAGATATTTAAGCCTCCACTCAAACTGAGTGTCTACACTACAGTTCTGTGAGAAGAAGTGAAAATTTTAGTCTCATTACTTTGGTCCATGATTCCTCTGCAAGACCACATACTACAGTAGGCTTGTGTTTGACATCCCTCATTTAAACCCATTCCTTACTCTTGGCAAGACCACTGTAGATATGTACCTGAGGACACTGTATGCATGCTTCCATTCTTGTGTGAGATTTGAAATAGCACCTGTTATTGAAATTCATCATGATTTCTTACTAACTAAAAACCTGAGGGGAGGGAAAAGAAAGATGATAAACTTTGGCTCTTCCTGACAGCTGACCTTTCAGGACTAAAAAAGGATGATAATAACAATGCAAAATAAGTCTCGAGCTGGTCAAAACATTATCCATCACATCGGCCAAGGCCCTGCTTAGAATGTCAGTGTTTAAGGCTCTTTGTTCAGGTTCTGTAAAGCCAAACTGTGTTTTCATACATGTATGTGGGAATGAATTTAGAGCCTACTAGAGAATAACTAACAGGCCCGGCTATCTTGATTGTGTTAATAATGAGAAGATTAATAACTTTCCATACAATACTCTTTGACAATAAAAACTTTGATATCCTGCGATACTCCTGATAATCCAGTCCTGAACTCCACTGCTCAATCCAGACATACAGCTCACTGATCTAAGTCATATGACTTTAAATAGGAAGACTCTCCTGGGAGCCCAGAAAAAGCACTGCCTCTGTCATTTATGTGAACTTTATATGCTTTGTTTCAAAAGGTGTAATCCTTTAATAAATAACAAACTATGACTATGTGGATGCCTATATGTACAAAACAAAACCCAAAAAAGATGCTTCACAAAGTACCAAAACTGAGGCTGAATATTAGTTACTCCTGTATACAGCTAGGTCTGTCTTATGGTTTCAGCTTCATTTGGTTTTCTTCTAGCCCTTTCTTACTTTCAGTAAAACGGTCAATGTTTTGAATTCAACCAGCAATGGGTTAACCAGTAATTGAAACAGGATGACTGTTTTGGAAAATGGAGTCTTTAGTAATCGTATTTAATAGGAATTAAATAGTTTTTCAGTCCTTACCAAGCAACGTAATGAAGCGACAATGCACTATTTAACATGGTATTTTTCAACATGTCTTTAACAGCTAACCTCATTAGATACACTGAAAGTGGGCAGAAAGACATTTTTTTAAAGACCTGTGTTATATCTCTGCCAGCTTGACTGCAGTGTTTAAGTGGTCTCATAGAAAATTAATTCTCAAAGACACAGTTGTACTGTGTAGGAACATTTCATTTTCAGTAGTGGTATAGACATATTTTCTCACACAGTTGAGACTCAAAACAGAAGACATGACCACCCCGATATCAACCATCCTGATATTTGCTGGAAAGGCAACACAGCCAGTCACACACAGTCCAGGAGGTTTCTGCCAGAGCATTGATGATAACTTTTTGACACCGGTGGTGGAGGAACCAACAAGGAGAGATGTAACTGCAGAACCTTGTGCTGAGAAACAAAGGACTAGTTAAGGATGTGAAGGTTGGGGGTAGCCTTGGCTGCAGTGACCATGAGGTGGTGGAATTCAGGATCTTGCATGGAAGTAGCAGGGCAAATAGCACAATCGCAACCCTGGACTTTAGGAAAGCTGACTTTGGCCTCTTCAAACACCTACATGGAGGAATCCCATGGGCTAAGGCCTTAGAAGGGAGGGGTGTGCAAGAGAGCTGGTTAATATTCAAGCACCACTTCCTCCAAGCTCAAGATCGGTGCATCCCTAGGAGCAAGAAATCAGGCAGAGAAGGCAAGAGACCTGCATGGAGGAGCAAGGAGCTTCTGGAAAAACTCAAATGGAAGAAGGAAGTTTACAGAATGTGGAAAAAGGGACTGGCCACTTGAGGGGAGTATAGGAGCATTGTCAGAGGATGCAAGGATGCAATGAGGAAGGCTAAGACCCCCTTGGAATTAAACCTGGCAAGGGGTGTTAAGGACAATAAGAAGGGCTTCTTCAAGTCCATCAGTAGCAAAAGGAAGACTAGGGAAAGTCAGCAAGGCTTCTGACACTGTGTCCCATAACATCCTCATAGGTAAGCTTAGGAAGAGGGGGTTAGAAGAGTGGACAGTGGGGTGGATGGAGAACTGGCTGAGCTCAGAGGGTTCTGACCAGTTGCGCAGAGTCTAGTTGGAGACCTGTAACTAGGAATGTTCCCCAAGGGACAGTACTGGGTCCAATATTCTTCAACATATTTATCAATGACTTGGGTGAGGGGACAGAGTGTACCCTCAGCAAGTTTGCTGATGACACAAAACTGGGAGGGGTGGCTGACACACCAGAAGGCTGTGCTGCCATTCAGCATGACCTGGACAGGCTA